>CM042910.1:3892500-4492500 GCA_023653625.1 Triadica sebifera
GTAGTAGTATGCAATAAATATTATATTTATAGGTTAAGCTTCTATGATGATTTGTTGAATTGTTAAATAGTGTTATGAAATGTGATGATTAAAAAAAATTATTATCGCTGTAAATAAGATTTTTGTCTTATCCATGTGTCATACGTGATAACTTGATATAAGAATATGTAATATCTAAAGGTATAAAGTGTGACATTACATTTTGGTATCACGGTAGATATAAGTTCCATGGGAACATGTAATTGCATAAAAGCATGATAAAATGTGCCTCTTATGTGTTGAACATTGTCAAGTGACAAAAATGCATATATTTTAAAGCCATGATGCAACATAATCTCCCAAAGAGAGAGAGGCGATTGAAATGCATTCTCACAAAATATCATATCATTTACACATAAATCAACCTGCACTGAGAGTTAGGGCTTCAACATATACATATGCACATGCATTACAATCATCACATACAGAAAAACCATATGAAAACCCATAACTGAAAGTACATAAGCCTTTGGGATTGATATAAAGCTTAGTACTCCATTGGGAGCAATAATAGTTGTCAATAATATATATCGTGATTATTTGATATGCATTGATAAAACTGAATTGAAAGTTGATATGATGTTATTACTACTGTATAAATTTGATGTAATACAGGAATGGACTGGTTAATTAAATATCATGCAATAATGAATTGTTTTACTAAGGAAGTAACTTTGTAATTTCCAAACCAGCCAAAGGTTGTATTTCTGGGTGAAAGAAACTTTATGTCTGCATGTTTAGTCTTAGCTTTTATAAAAGTATTTCAAATGATCAAAAGAGGATGTAAGACATACTTAGGATATATGTGACTAATACTAGAGCCACTAATAGTCTGCTTGAAAATATACCAAGGTTAGAGAATTTCTTGATATATTTTCAAGTGATTTACCTGGTTTACCACCTAATAGAGAAATAGAACTTACTATTGAGTTGGTACTAGGAATAATACCAATATCAATCTCACCCTATAGATATCAATATCACCCTATAGAATGACCCTAGTTGAGCTAAAAGAACTAAAGACCTAATTGTAAGAATGATAAAAGGTATATCAAATCCAGTGTGTCACTGTGGGGAGCTCCAGTTCTATCTGTTAAAAGAAAAGATAGAACCAAGAGACTAAACATTAACTACAAATAATTAAACAAAGTAACAGTTAAGAATAAATACATATTGCCCATAATAGAATACATGTTTGATCAAATGATGGGAACCTAAATATTTTTGAAAATTGATATGAAATCAGGCTATTACCAGTTAATGGTAGCAAAAGCAAATATTTCGAAGACTGCCTTTCGAATCAGGCATAGATATTATGAATTCTTATAAATGCCATTTTGATTGACTAATGCTCTAGATGCATTTATAACATTAATGAATAAAATGTTTTGACCATACCTAGACAAGTTTGTGACAATATTTATTAATGACATATTGGTGTACTCAAAAGATAGGAAAAAACATAAACAATATTTAAGAAATGCGTTGCAAACATTGAGAGAGAGATAATTGTATGCTAAATGAATAAATTTAAGTTTTGATTAGATCATGTTGTGTTTATTAGACAGGTGACATCGAACAGAGGTATAGAGGTAGATCCAAAGAAAATAAAAGCCATATAAAATTGGAAAGCTTCTAAAAATATTGCAGAAATACATAGTTTTCTTAGTTTGGTCATTGCATATTTATTGATAGATTCTCATTAATTGTCAACCCTTTGACTAAATTGTTAAGAAAGAATGTGCCTTTTAATTGCATGCCAAAATATCAAAGAAGTTTTGATGAACTAAAACAAGTTAATCTCAGTACTAGTGTTAGTTATTTCTACAGGTACATATGGCTTTACAATATAGAGTGATGCTACTCACCAAGACTTAAGGTGTGTATTAATGCAGTACGGTAAGGTAATAACTTATGCATCTAAACATTTGAGACCACATGAGATGTCATATCCACTGCATGACTTAGAATTGACTGTAGTTGTGTTTACATTGAAATTTTAGAGGCATTATTTGTATGTTGAGGTATTCCAAATTTTCACATACCAAAAGAGCTTGGGTTACTTGTTAACATAGAAAGAGTTAAATATGAGATAGAAATGATGATTAAAGCTAATAAAAGATTATGATTTCACCATTGAATACCATCTAGGGAAACCCAATGTAGTAGCAGATGCATTAAGTAGGAAATCCAGTAGGAGTGTAGCTCACTTACACGTATCCTCTTTTGCATATTTGGTCCATATTATGGACTATGAATATTGAATTAAATATGCATGATAATGAATCATTGATTTCCACTCTTCATATTAGACCTATACTAAAAGATATGATGAAAGAAGAATAAGGCAAAAATCCTCAATTGCGTGAGAAAATTGAATTAGTAAGGCAAATTGATTTTCATTTGCATGATGATGTACTGATGTTAAGGTCAGGCATAAGTGTTCCAGAAATTGAAAACTTACATTAGAAAATAACAGGAAAGACACACAATCCACCTTAAGCAATGCATCCAAGGATGACTAAGATGTATCATAGTTTGAGATCTCATTATTGGTGGCTAAGGATGAAAAAAGAAATAACTAGATATGTTTCTAAATGCTTAATATGTCAGTAGATTAAGATAGAACACTAGACATCAGTTAGTAAACTATATCCATTACCAGTGCCAGAATGGAAATGGGAGAAAATAATGATGGATTTTATTTATGGACTTACGAGAACTCTATGGAAAAAAATGATGCAATATGAGTAATTATTGATAGATTAACTAAGTCAGTACATTTTCTGCCTATCAGATGAGGGTGTTTACTTGAGAGTTTGGAAATTTTGTTTGTGAATGAGATAATCAGATTATATAGTATTCCAGTATCCATTATATTTGATAAGAATCCACAATTTACATCACATTTTTGGATGAGTTTATAGAATTTATTGGGAATAAAATGAATTTTAATGCTGCATCCACAGACTAATGGACAATTAGAGATGACTATACAGACATTGGAAGATATGCTTAAGGCATGTGCTATGGAATTCAAGAGAGCTTGGAATAATTATATAGCATTCGTAGAGTTTGCATACAACCAATATTATAGCAATATTCAGATGACTCCATATGAGATATTGTACGACAAGAAATGCAGAAGCCTAATCATTTGGGATGAAGAAAAATAATGTATATTAGAAGAACCAGAGATAGTATAAGATACATTAGATAAAATTAAGATAGTCAAAAGCATGTTAAATGAAGTACAAGATAGACAGAAGTGTTATGTTGATCAACATTGAAGAGAGAGAATATAAGGTAGGTGAGAAGGTATTTCTATGAGTATCTTCATGAAAAGAGGTAATCTGATTTGGCAAAAAGGGTAAATTGAGCCTAAGGTACATAGGGCCTTATGAAATTCGTGAGAGGGTTAGTCCATTGGCATAGAAATTGGTTTTACCTTAGATTCATAATGTGTTTCATGTAAGTATGCTTAGAAGATATAGATTGGATCATACATATGTACTTAAAGATCAAGCTATTGAGATCACCAATGACACAACTTATATGGAGGAGCTAGTGAAAATCATCAAATACAGGATGAAACAATTAAGGAATAGAAAGATTCCTTTAGCTAAAGTGTTATGGAGAAATCATATATAAGAAAAGGCAATATGAAAAGACAATATTCATATATGTTTCCAGGTATTAAATTTCGAGCACGAAATTTTTAAAATGAGGAGAGAATTGTAACATTCTCAACCTTCTCCAGATGCATTTCTATAAGCATTTTATTTGAACTTGTTCATCTTGCATATATGTCATTTGAACACATGCATTCTATATGTATTTTTGTTTGAACAAGTTCATAACATACACTTACTACGTGTTCAAGTATTTTACAATTGCATCAAGTTGCATATATCTATTTTATAATTTAATTGAGGATGATATGAAATTAAAATTTTAGTAAATGGAATGACTAGATTGAATTAATTAATACTTGATATAATTAATTTAATTCAATTGAAGTAAAATAAATAAATTATATTTTTGTATTAACTAATGGGATTAGATACATATATTACATAAATGGATGATAACGATGATGATGATAACGGTGGTGGTGGTGGTGGTGATAATAATAATAATAATAATAATAATAATAATAATAATAATAATAATAATAATAATAATAATAATAATAATAATAATAATAATAATAATAATAAAAGAAAAAAAAAAAAGAACTGATAAGAAAAGAAAAGAAATGTGGAGCCTTATCTTGCCTTATACTTATTCTTCTTA
The DNA here is from genome assembly GCA_023653625.1 of Triadica sebifera. Lineage (NCBI taxonomy): Eukaryota > Viridiplantae > Streptophyta > Magnoliopsida > Malpighiales > Euphorbiaceae > Triadica > Triadica sebifera. The sequence continues at coordinate 3,896,836 of CM042910.1, forward strand.
TTCTTCTTTTTCCTACCACAAACCTCATTCTTTTTCTTTCCTTTATTTCTTCAATTTTCTTTCAAAGTTTCAACCACAAATCAAGTAAGAAAATCATTAAGATTGGTTAGATTATAGTTTATAGGACATAAGCAACTAAATCAAGGCTCTCAAATTTATTTTCATGACAGAATATTAGGGCCTAATTTTTGTAGACTTAGAGAAATAATTTGGAAAAGTTCAAAACATGAAACTTGTAAATGTATTCTTATACATATGTCTTTAAAATAGTTTTGCAAGATTGATATATATTAAGAGAAATCGTCCTTTTACTAAAACTTGTTCTAATAAATATTTCTACAAGTTATCCAAATTTATTTAATTTCTAGACCATCATAGAAGTTGAACTGGATGAAGTATAAAACATGAAATTAGTATATTTATGTCTACTACATATTTGTAAAATTACATAGTAAAATTTATTATGTATAAAGAGATATATATGAATGAATCATAATTGTTCTATTAATTAGAGTTGTTTCATTGTACATGTGCAGCTCTAAAAACTTTAACCTAATTTTTAAGCCATTTATAGACTGAATTTATATAAGTGGAAAACATGAAAGTTTTAAGGTTATATCTTAACTAAAATCTAGCAACAGTATTATCTTCATATGTTGTATATTTTTTTTAAGTTATATTATTAACAAAAAAAAAATTGGTCTATATGTCACCCCTATACAGGACCAGACATATATTTTCTATTGTTTGAAGACTTTAGAGATATAATTAGAAAATATTGTAATTATAAAAAATATTTATTTGTGATTGGATAAGTGTCCAAAAAGTTTCATAATAATTAAATATAGACGTTATAAGATATAAATTATTAAATTTGGTCTATGGATAGAAAACAAGGCACAATTTTAAATTCCACAAAAAATAGTGTGATACTTCAAAAATTCGAATATGTTATAACCTTATGTGGCATCTTTAAGTAAAATTAAGAATTACATAAATTGGACAGGTATAGAATAATTTATAGGTTGATTTTTCAGGAAAGGTCACATTATCACATGAGAATAATATTAGTTATTTACTTATATCATGTTATGATTAAGTTTCTCTATCCATGTATTGATCAATTAAATTTTTAAATTAGACTTACAACAAATTGTAGACCTATAAGGGAAAGAAAAATAATAGAGGTTGGATATCAGAGAAAAAAGTGAGTATAATTATCAAATGATTTATTTAGTGCACATAAATATTACTTGTTATGTGAAATGTGAAATGACTTGTGGTTAGATGAATTATATGATTGTCATGATTTGACCTTCATAATGAAATGACAAATAATTTGTAGATATATTTGCAACATAATTGTGTTAAATATATTTGCTTTCTTTACAAAATATACTGGATGAATTGATATGCAAAGATTGATACAATGACAATAGTTGATAAATGCTTGGTTATAAATGCATACGTATATGCATATGGACTTAAAAGCATTATAATTAGTTAAACATAATTGTAAAATAAAGGATGCCCAAGACCCAAACAAATAATGAAATGCAAATGAATAGCAAAATCATAACTATGACCTAATAAATGTGTAAATGAAACAAATTATCAAGCTAACTAGCAAATGCAAATGTTCACATGACATATGTTCATATGGAAACCTGAGATAAAGTCTTTTTAGACTAGTCACAAAAAAAAATGAACAAAGCATAAGTGTACGTAAAAAGCAATTATTGTATGTTTGATTTTACTTATATTTATATAATATTGATGAATGAAATGAAATATAAAGCGTGTATTATGTATATTTATTAATTTGTTATTATGGAATACTTGGTATTTTAGAGCTCATTTAATGGTTATTCTCACTGAGTCCAACTCACCAAATTGCATAAATTTTCAAGTAGATAAGAATAATAATTTATATTGAAGTGCATATAAAAAATAAGGATCAAAGATCACTGATCGAGCCTCCACTTTCTCTCACCTCGCATTCCTCATAAACATGAAATCATATCATCTATTCTTTGTGCTTAAATGTTTTCACATGTATAGTTACAAAAGTTTGTACTAGTATGTAATAAGTATTAAGTTTATGGGTTAAGCCCTTATAATGATTTACTGAATTATTGAATAGTTTATGAAATGAGATGATAAAAAATAATTAGTATTATCATTATAAGTAAGATTTTTGTTTTATTCATGTGCCATATGTAATAATTTGATACGAGGATATATGATATCTAAAAGTGTAAGGTGTGACGTTACATATATAGTAGATTTTCACTATTTCTAGAAGAAGATGAGAGCAAACAAATGAAAAATGGGGACTCAAAGCCAAGGGAAGAGTGAGGGCTGAAGAGGAGTTGGATACTACGACGTATGCGGCCAATGAATAGTCATTTGAGATGGTTTACTACCCATGGGCAAGCACGTTGGAGTTATATGTTAAATGGGAGACTCAAAGCCAAGGGAAGAGTGAGGGCTGAAGAGGTGTTGGATGCTACGACGTATGCGGCCAATGAATAGTCATTTGAGATGGTTTACTACCCATGGGCAAGCACGTTGGAGTTATATGTTAAGGCCTCCTCTGTTAGGGCAACAATGAGGATCAAATGGTACTCTGGTATGAGATTCAAGATGGCTTTTGAAATAGAGGATTCCTCAAGAATCAGCCGGTTCATAGGCACTGTTGCTTTTGTTCAAGTTTCTAATCCCATTCACTTGTCTAATTCTCCTTGGCGACTACTTCAGGTTTTAAAAAGTCTCTCATTTTTAATAATCAATATCAAAATCTTGATTGGCAGTTGATTTTGTATGATTATCATTGTTTAATTTATAAATTCATTCAATTTCCTTAAAATAATTGATTGGGCTTCCATAGCCTATTTGTGGGAAATTTTACTATCTTAATTGGGTTTCTCATAAGTTGAAATAGATAACATTATATAGTTGGTGTACCTGTTCATTTATGTTAAAATGGTGCATGATAATGTCATATTCATTGACATGGTCAATATCTTTGTCCTTGAGCTTTGTATTTAGAAATTTTGTGTGTGTGTTATGATTTTGCTTGATCTGGGATAGCGATTATGATCCCCTATTCTAAACCTGAAATTTTGTAAATTTTTTCCCATTTTATTGTTTTATAATCTCCACATGGAAACAGATGGTATTGTCTAACATCATGGATTATTGAATAAAGGATGCACAAATTATGATCTATCATGTAAGTTCTCAAAAAAAATACATATTTTGTATGTTTAAGCAAATAAATTATGTACGGATTCTCTAGCAAATTATGATGTTCCTCCAACTAACTCCTCTACGATTTGTTCTAATTTTGTCACTGTCGTTTTTGGCAACTCCAGGGAGAAAATTGTACATATGTGGAGTAGGGAAGCATTGCGAAAATGATAAGAAACTAGTTAACAGTATTACCATTTAAAGAAAAAGCTCCAAGCCCACCACTGTCTCCTCCACTCACCTATGGTAAAAAATTCACAGTGGGGGATGAAGCTGGTTGGAGACTGGGTTTTGACTCCCAAGCTTGGGCTAAGGACAAGCACTTTTGAGTTGGAGATAAAATTGGTAAATTAATGTATACAACTCTGTTCAATTTGATTGGTTATCTATTTTAACTATATATACAATTATTTATAGTTAATTCAGAATATGTCTAAAATCCCACTTTGATAATAATGGTTAAATTTCACGCTTAATTAATTATTTTATGCTATCTATTCTTATTATTACATACTTAAAAGTATTACTAATTCGGAAAGATATATTTGCATTATTCAAATATTTAGTGGGAGCTCATAATGTGTATAAGGTGAATGGAAATGGGTTCCAGAACTACATTAGGCCGCCGGCTACGGAGACGCTGACTACTGAAATTCCCACAATTGTGTCGGCAAGTCCATGAAGGAAATGGTACATTTGTGGTGTAGGGAAGCCCTGCGAGAATGGGATGAAGCTTTTCATAACAATGTTGCCATCTACTCAATCATGCTCTTCACCTTATGCTATGCCCTAAACTCCAAAGGATTACCCAAGGGTCTACTGATTAACATTTGATTGTCTAAAATTAATAGTTGTGAATATTGTCATGTTCAGTAATATAATACTTTCATTGTTAAGGTTGTGTTTAGTTTATTTAGCAATTGTTCGGTTCAGCTATTCAGAGTAGTTGTTAGTTTTTTTTACTCAACGATTGATACAAAAATATTTGGTAAACTTTTATAAATAACAATTAATAACTTTTTGATGTCTCAAAAATTTATAGATTGAAAAGCTATATGTTGGAGTTTTTTTTCTGAACAACTAAAGTTTTTTTAAATGTAATAACTAAATTACTCTTACACAAAATTATTTTTATACATAAAGAAAAAATAAATTTGAATTCATTTTTTATTTAATTATTTCTTATATCATACACTTTTTTGAATTTTTTATTCATTATTATTATTATTATTATTATTATTATTGTAATTTTTAATTTATTAAAATAAACAATTATATCAAATAAGTAATATATTATACTATTTATTTATTATAAAATAATATATATCTTGAATTAAATAAATAATATTTCTATTGATAATTCTATATCATAACAATAAATCAATTATTTTTACTAAACAATAAATATTAAATTGTTATCAACTATCAGCTATCAACAACTAGGTACCTTCAACAACTAATCCCTAGCTATCTCTTCCAACTAAACAACAACATTTATTATCATTGGAACAACAAGCTTATGTATTACTCTATCTATCTCTTCCATATGCCATATGCCCTAGAGAATTTGGAATGATGAAATAAATGTAACAAATTATTTCTATTAGATACGTTTAGTTGAGGCGAGTATTCATGAGCAAATATATATAAACCTTAGAAATCTATATATAATAACTATTCAATCTGTATAGTATTCATTAATATTTGATTGATTAATGAATATTTATTAGAAGCAATAAAACATCAAAAAGATATATGCTAAAGATGTATTTAAATAAATTTATAGAGGTTATAATAAAACTCATAATGACTCCAATTATCACATCGGCCCTTAATCTTTCTTTTCTCCCTTTTAGTGATATCTTGCATACAACTTTGATTTCGAATTGTAAAGATAGTTCGTTCATTATCTTGCTTGCTTTTTTTTGTTTTCATTGTTTAGATATTTTTTCATATTGTCGGTCTGGTTTAATTATTGTAAATTTTTGTTTTTTCTTAATTATATGTGAAGCGGATAAGTTGGATCCGCCACGATGCCCTGAGATTCCTATGCCGAGGATGGAGGATAACCACAGCTTGGATGTGGTGGCTGCTAGGGTTCCATGTGATGCCAAGGTGTAAGTGTTATGTGATTTTTGTCTTTCATTACATGTTAGACTTGAGAATATTAGAATTTTTTACCTCTTCATTTTATTTAATTTTGTTTCATGAAAGCTAAATTCCAGCGCTTGATTTAGGATTTGTGCTTGGATTAGTCTAAATTCTATAGCTTCATTCTGGATTAATGTCTAAGTAAACTATTAACTTAAAATTTTATTATCAGTTTTTCCTGTCTTTATAAAGTAAAATGATGACTCCATTTTTTTAACTATTTTGTTTTTGAGTTTGAATTATATATGTTATTTTTGCTACAAGTTCATATTACTTGCATCATTTATTATCAAATTTTTTTCCTTTTGACACCATACGAGAGCTATAATGTATTTTATGAAATCCATTCATTTCAAGTCAGCCGTTAGAATACAAAAAATTAAAAATAAAAATAGAATCCAAATGTCTAAATAGCCATTAAAAAATTTTTGGAACTGCAACAAATTTATATATATATATATATATAAAAGTAGGCTTTATTAGGCAAAAGCAGAGGAAATATCCTCGAGAACAACATGAACAACAACTTGATGAACTCCCTCCAAGAGAAGCTCTACATCCGCAATAGACAAGGCCCTACGAGCTAAAATATGAGCAACTTTGTCACATGACGAACTAATGGACTAGAAAGAAATACAACTAAACAAGCAACTCTTATGGAAAATATCATCTATAACTGATAAGGCAAAATCTTGAATTTTGGTTGAGAATCGAATGGATAATAGTTGAAGTATATGATTGAACCTTAATATCATAAAACCCGCAATCCAATGCCATTGAAATGCCAAAAAAAATTGTTGGACTTTAATTGCACCCATGATGAAAAAAAAAATAATACTTTAAAAATATATATAACTGTTGTATTAGTTACCTAATAAGAGTGGAAAAGTGGCTACGTGAGAGTTAATTTTGTGTACGTAAAAAAATATAACTCCTACCATTTCCCATTAATGGAAGAAGAAGGAAAAATTGTACCGAAAAAAAAATTTCTCTCAAAAAAATAGAATATTAGACTCTCCAATTATTTCTTTGTAGATTTTCTTGAAGAGATAAGTCATCTAAATTGTGAATTTTAATTTCAATTCACTAATAATGTAATTGAAAATTGGATTATGCATGTTCATGATCTTGGAAAATTACATATGAAAAATGGTTTTGATTTTGTGTTAAACCAATGTTAAGATCAATAAATGATATTAGAGCTATTGTTAGAAACATGCATTGAGTTAATTTTCATTTTTCGATGTTTCTCTTCATAAGAAAATATGATTTTTATGTCTACTTTATCTAATTATTATTTCATGTATAGTTAGTTTCTAGATATGATTTTAATTTCTCTTGCAAATAGGTTATATAAGATTTAATTCGGTATATTATGCTTGATTTGGTTGAGTTTTGAATTAGTTATGATTTTTTTTAAATGACCATTTGATTTTGGAACTTGTAAAATATGTTCAACATGTCATATTTGACATTTTATTTCTCTCTATATACTGCAAATATGTAAAAAATTTTAAATCCATTTTCAAATAGATATGTCAAGCTTTAATTTGGGATATAGAAAACAAATTTTGGTTAATAATTAAGTGGGATATTGAGTTTCAAAAATTGTCCATCAATACTGAAAAATTATTTTTCAGACTTAGAATTTAGGATTTTTGAGGTAAAAGATTATTAAAATTACAATTTGTGTCACTGCTCGTATCAATAGTAATGTGAGTGCTTTGCAAATATGATCCCTAGATGGCCTTAGAATGCCAGAAAACTCCCCACCAAACGAAGTTTGGTCACCAAAATCAATTGGAAATGTGGCATGTGGCTTACACATACCACGTAAATAAATTTTAAAAAAAGTTTGACTATGAAATACACATGCTAGAAAAAAAAAAAAAAAAAAAAGAAATGCAGAAGAGGCACGTGAGCTACACACGCCACTCATAAAATATTAGTTTTGGTGTATGTGTTTTTTGGAAAATGCTTTGGTGTGTACCTATGTTTATTTATTATAATTAAAATAATAATTATTATTATTTAAATACTAATTAAAAATATTTTTCAAATAATTAATAAATGGGATTAATTATTTGTTTGATTATAAAATATAATTGATTTTGCTTTAATTATATTTTCTATAATTTTAAGCCACATAATTGATTTTTTTTTCAATCATTGTCATTTAATGTGACCTAAATATTTTTAATTTTTTAAATTTTTCTTTATCATGGTTCTTTTTTTATTTTAGAATAAAAGATTAAATATCTTATTAATATTTTTGCAACAAAAATTATGGCAAGGCTAAGAAGGTCAGTAAAGGTTGCTAGAATCAAGAAACATGAAAGAAAAATAAAAGAAATGATAAAAAAAATTAGAAATATTAATATGGACAAAAATAACAAGAACGATGACTTACGTTTTATAAACCATATTATTAAAATCAATGGTCGTATTCCAGCAGTAGTTTGGGAGAAAGATTTGTTGACTCATTGTGAGAAATATGATGCGTTGAGGATTGGTCTTAAGTCTGTTAATGAACAAGTGATTCTTAATTTATTATGAAATAGTTTTAATCTTATAAAGTCATACGAAAAGCTCATTAAAGAGTTTGTTAATGCATATGTGAATTAAATTGCGAAAAAGACGTTTAGCACGTCATATGGTATGTCCATTTGCAAATGTAGTTAGAAAATATCGGGAAATCCTATGATACCCAAAGTCAATTATGTATTATCTTTAAAACTTAAAGAAAAGTTATATGAGTCTATTCTTATCCATAGGATAAGACTATCTTAGGTTTTATTTTGTATGATTAGTTCTAACTCATATATAATATTAGTATATGGATTGTGATAGTAAATATTTGTGTTTATCAATTCAATGGAATTCATGTTATTTGTTTTTGCATAATTTGTTTATCATGAAATTAATTTTGTTAAATTATGAAACTTGTTAAATCAAATTTTGAATTTGTTCAATACAAATTAATTAAAGTTTTAGTAACTTTAAATTGCGAATAATTAATTATAAAGTAATTGTTGAACATATGAGTTTCAGACAATAATTGGGAACATAATGAACTTTTGAATCTAAGTATGGGCAAGACTAACACTTTATAATTAGCTGAAGTTCATGTATGTCCTAGAAAGTTATTATTTTGTATATATGTATTTCAGTAGTATTAAGAATGACATTTGTTGCTAAGAATATTGTAGTCGAATTCAATAAGGATGAAAAATTGAACACTGATAATTTTGAGATATGGAGTATAAAAATCCAATATGTGCTGGAAGAATAAAAGGCCCTTAAGGCTCTGAAAATGTCCATGATTGAACTTGAGCAAGGCAACATAGCTCAACATAGGAGGGATCGTGATGCTTATAAGGCCTAGAAGAAGAAGAAGAAGAACTCCACTGCTCGCATTATGTTGCTGAGCAGTATAGATGATGACATCATAAAGAAGCTTCAAAAGTATGAGATAGCAAAGGACATATGATTTATTTTCTCTAAAAGGTCACGCTCGTTACAAAGCTAAGGTCATTTACTATGAAGTTTGACACTTATAAGAAATGTTTTGTACATACAATGAAAAAACATTTAAAGCATATGTCAAATATGATAAGTGAACTCAAAGATGCAAGTCATATCCTTATTGATGAACAACAACTTTAGGTTGTGATCCATTCACTGTCTCATAGCTGGGAATACATGAAAATGCATCTGATCCATAATAAATACATCAAGATTTTGGAGGATTCTATGCACCACTTGGAGCTCGAGGAGGATCACCTAATGGCTAACAAATCTAGTATTGATGTGTATATGGCTAGCTCTAGTTGTCAAAGTGGAAAAGGGTACAAACAAAAGTTTTATGGTAGGAACCAATAGAAGGAAAGTATGGGCAATGTCAGGCTAAGAAGAACAAGAAGTTCAACCAACCTAGAAATGGAAAATGTATCTTTAAGAATAAGAAACATGTATCCAAGCTCAAGTGCTATAACTATAGCATGAAAGGGCATTTTGCACGTGATTGCAAAGAGTCCAATAAGGTAAACGACCTTTGTGTACTTGTGAATGAAACTAATGTTTTAAGTTCTATTTTTCTAACTGAATCTAATCTTTTATGGACTTTAGAATCAGAAGCAACAAACCATATAGTGAAGGATAAGAGAGTTGATGTAACTCAAAGTATATTTACAAGTGCACAAGCCAATTGTAATACTAGCAAGCTCATTTTTGATATTAATCTCTCAAGGCATTTATTAGTTTGAACATTCATTTAACTTTAAATTACTGATGAACAGTGAATTAAAATCTTAAATACTATAACCAAATATGATGAATTGATTAGGCCAAGAAAAGAGAACTAATAATAACTTGTAGTAGAAAGTAATAAAAGTAATTAATGAGAGAAAAAAAAACAGAAATTTAGCTTACAACTCCCAGCTTGCATGCCCCTTAACAAATTAAGAAGCAATGAATATAGATTTTATGGCTCTCATCTTTAAGCACCAATTAATCAGGCTAATGAATTAACTAGTGTTCAATCTAATTTTTAGGTTAAATTAATGATAGTTTGTCTAATAACTTAGCCCTAAGATTCCCATTTACAATTCAATAATTGGTGATCAAGCAACTATCAAGCTAAAAATTTATCAAGTACAACTGAAATTAACGAAAATCATTCATTCATTAAAAAGATAAATAAGGTTCATATAAACTGAGATTGCTCACTAGGCACCAATTAAAGAGTTTAATCTAACATCTCAATAATAATAGTTATGTCTATTTTGATGACTAAGTTAAACATTAAAGATAAAGATAAAACAGAAAAACTCCCTGAAATTATCAATGAAATGTGTTAAAAGAGCTTATCAGAGTTTGCATATTTGATGAACCTTCTTCTCTGTCTTTCTTTGTGTTTTAAAGGTAAAACAAACCGAAATTTATGTTAGAGAAGTGCTCTAAAGACAATCATTTTTAGCACTTATTATACAAATTTATTTGATTAATAAAAGACATTTTTATTAATTTGATATTCATTTAATATATGAATTGATAGTGATCTTAAATCAATTAATGAAGTCATTGATATATAATATAGTATGAAGGAAATCATGATGAAATCATGAGATTGAGATTCTTATCATTTGTAATTAAGTTAATATCTAAATTGTCCCTAGTCATAGGATTAATGAGATGGGATATTGTTAATCCAGATAGATTAGCATATATTATACTCCTTGATTGGATCAAGTAGTAGATTTCATAATTTGTAAACATAAAATGTTTATAGTTAACATGTGGATGTTTGCTAAGTGTAGCTAAGTACATTGGATGACTTACTATGCGACAATTATATGGATAATATATTCAAATGTCAATAATAGTCCCGTCATAGCAATGGTGCAAGTATCCTTAGACTTGAGGTTCTCAAGGATATCTTAAATATTGATTCTGTATTTTGATAGTATTCCTTGTTGACTCAAGGAGATTTCTTATAGGTAGTGATTGAGTGAAACTTGAGGTATTCGAAGGTAATTAGGTAACCAACAAAGGATTCACCGTTCTTGATAGAAGAAGTGTATACTCATAGCCTTTTGTCGGGGTCATTACTCGGGAATCTCTGGGTGGAGTGAAAATATTATGAAAATGGTCTTCAATGACATATTTAACAAAGTAATGAGCCTTAAAAACAAAAACTAACATTACTTGGACTAGATGTGACTTAGTCAGTCTAGAATTGTGAAAGAAATAATTGCACGAAAATTGTCTATGAGAAGGTTCGTAATCAAACCATTGACTTTTCAGTCAATTGCAAGTCATAATGTATTGCTAGATATTGCTTATGACTTGCTTAAATTAATTGTTAATTTAATTGGCCAATATAACCAGAAACCTAATGGGTCACATAAATTGGAGATATGGAGAATGAGTAAAATGGTATTGAATATGATCCAAAAATATGAGAGAATTATTTCGGAATGGATCGCGAAAAAATTCGCTCAAAAAGGGTTATGGGCCCACTGGCTAGCTGGGCCTGCTCAATGCGCTAATGCACCCCGTTGCCAATGGTCATCTTTGGCCTTAATTAGGCTAATTAGTATTCATTAAGTTTATTTTCTCCATTTTTAACTTTTAATCTTTTTTTTAATATGATTCAAATTAAAAAGACATCAAATGGTAGAAAAAAAAAGAAATGAAAATTACTTTTAGTGAAAAATAATTTTTTAGACACAAAAATTCTCTCAAGAATAAATTCAAAACTAGAACTTTGACATTTATTAAAACTATTCCTCTTGTAAGTTTTTTCTTTATTCTTCGTATGAATTATTATTATAGACATCATAGTGTAGATTGTTGTGGTTTGCTACAACTCAATAAGGTGAAAATTTGAAAAACAAATCAAAAAATTACAAGGTATAATTTGTAATTTATATGATTAAATGAATTAGTTTTAATGGCACAAGGAAAATTCTTTTTTCAGTTTTTAAAATTTTATTTTCCGTTACGTTTTATGAATGAGATTTGCCTTCAAAACCCAACAATTTATAATCTAAAAAGTCATACTTAAAATTTAATTCTAAAAACATAAAACTTCCTAAATATAAGATAATCTCCCCAAAAGTAGTTTTTTAAATCAACATTAACACAATGAGATTCTACAGTAAAAAAGGGCACCACGCGCACACTGATGTCTCACACTTGGAACAGTTTCTTTAGTTCAATAATCATTAAGGGTGTCAAAATAGGTCATGACATATGAACCTGAGACGCATAATACATAAATTTAGTAGGTTAGTATTAAGTTTATACAAGTTTGTGTCATAAATAGGTTGTATCATGGGTTGACATGCGAATCTGTCACAATCTGTTTAAATTTTTGTGTCAGGTAAGTCAATCCTGCACAATCTATTTATGACACACACAATTTATACTAAATATTAGGGCTAATATTGTATTTTATAAAAAAATAAATATTTAAATATGTAATATAATTATGAAATAAGTGATAACCCTAAATCCTAATCTCTCTTCACAGCCGTCTCCCCCCTTTGCTTTGTGTTTTCTCTTCTTTGTAATATTTTCTTCTTTTAACCATCACTCACTCCTTTCTGTATACGTTGTGCTTTCTGTGCAATATTTTCTTCTCTTCACCATCACCCACTCCTTCCTTTTTGCTTTGCCTTTCTCTGCACTCATTCGAGACAAGCGGCTTTCTTTTTTTTTTGGCTTTGGCCTTATTTTCTTTAATCCTGCAGCTGTCTACTTACTCAATATCGGTCTACAATCATTGTACCTTTTTTTCTAGGTCATGGATTATTCTCTAGTGTTTTATGCAAGTGTAATAGTGTTCAATTATCAAATAATATAACATACATGTTGCATCCCATTTGAGCCAAAAATTAAAAAAAAAAACTATTAAGTAGTTCTAACTCATATCAAGATTCGTCAAGTAATAAAGAGAATGACAAATTTTCTTTGAAAAAATACATTTTATTCATTATTAGATTAGAAAATTTTTGGGCACTTAAATAGGAAAACATCAAAAAATTACAAGAGAAAATTGGAAATATTAATTTTTATTTTATAGTTTTTATTAGTTGATTACATAAAAGGTTAACTACATATAGTAGAAAATTTCAATATATATATATATTAGTTACAATGAGATTTTAACTCTTAAAATGAAATAGCTAAATGCTTTCACCAAACCTCTAATAATATGTTCTTTGACTTTGGTCACATAAAAAAAAAGTCAAATTATATTGCTAGAAAAGTGTGTTTTTTTAATAAAATAATGGATTTACAAACATTACTATGTATTTTAATTTTTGGTTTACTTGCCAATTATTAACTTTATCACTCATTAAGCATCATAATATTTATTGTAGGCATTCTTAGGTAGATTATTTTTATTTTTCCATTATCCAGTAAATAATAGAGTTAATATTTATTTGATTAATACTAGCTAGTCGTTTGTTACATTGATATTATATATAATTTGCATATGTTACATGCAATTCTTTTGCATTTGTTATATTGTTGATTATTATTATTATTATTATTATTATTATTATTATTATTATTATTATTATTATTATTATTATTATTTTGCATATGTAACAACAGAGATTGACTATTTGGAGATCAAGGTATACTTTAATTTTAAGCCTTGAAAATTCAAATTATTTTATGTGTTTATACTTAACCAATTAACACTTTCATGTTTGCTTTTATAGATGCAAATAAAATGGAGATGGAAGAACTTACAAAAGATATGATGGAGCTTAACTTAGATTCCATGGAGTTGGATAATCATTCTTCTTGTCCTTCTTCATCTAATTTTGCAATTTAATTTTAGATTATGTTTATATAGATGAACTTATATGTTTGTATGTGTCTTTTTGAAATTTATATGTTTGTATTTATTTGCAAAAATATTTCAATTTTGATGTTGTAATAACTTAATTTGGATCTTTCTTTAGACAAAATTTCAATATTTAGAAATATTTGTTATTTGTTAGGTTATAATTGACATACAGGTTAAATGGATTATGTCGGGTTAAATGACATAAAAATTAAACATGTTACACGGGTCGTGTCATATTATTGACACGATTAATAAATAAACCGTATTCATTTCGACCATAATCATATCACCAAAACAGGTCGATACAAAATGCCAAGCCATTTTTGATACCCCTAGCAATCGTCACGCTTGCGCTGATTCTTCACGTACATGACATGAAATAAGATATGACAGTGTCGCACCCTCGTTGAATCCACATGCCCGCAACAAAAGGTTAGGCTTTAAGAACTTTGTGTTCCCATCAAAATCTCATGCCAGTGATAGAAGTGGGAGGAATCCCTCACACTTGCAGCAACCCCTCATGCCCCATGACACTTCCTCAAGTCTAAGACACTTTGGAAGAAGAAAGCCTCCTTACACTTGTAACGCCTCTCTCACATGAGTGAGGCCTTTTTCTACACACTGTATTTTTCTTCCTTTCCTGAAACCTCTAAGTACTTAAACATGCCAAAATATAACTAAAAACTATACTAAATAAGATCACATCAAGTGCCTTCGTTGAATTTCGATGGATTGCAAGAGAAACGAAATGGATATATGTGGAAAATAATTCCAAAACTGAAGTAAGATGAATTGACACTTGTAAGTTAGTCATGCATGGTGGCCAAATCTTATTCCTTCACGATATATTATTTCCTCCCGAAATTCATCGAAATTTAGTAGCAATGTTGGTTTTACTTAAGTTATACTTCGAATTATGTTTTCATGGATATGGTGTTGATTTGTTTTTAAGACAAGACTACTATGATTGTAGTTACTCTCTAGATGGTTTTATTGTCCTTGATATTGAACACAGTGTTAGTAATGTATATTTTTCACATTTTACATATGCTGTTGATTATGAAACTGATGTGATTGTTTGGCATGTTAGACTCGGTCATATTAGCCAACAATGTATGAACCGATTAGCCAAATGAGGCTTATTAGGTAATTTAAACAAAGTTGATTTGTCAACTTATGAACATTGTGTAACTAAAAAACAATATGAAAACCATTTAATAAAGGAACTAGAGCTAGAACTCCATTACAATTAATTCATTCAGATGTTTGTGGTATAATAAATGTTAAAACTAGACATAGGGCAAGTATTTCATCACATTTATAGATTATTACACTCAATATAGTTATATCTATTTAATTTCTCACAAATCTCAAGTATTAGATTGCTTTATAAAATACATGACTTAGTTGAGAATCAATTAGACAAGAAAATTAAAATGTTGAGGACTAATTGAGATCAAGAATATCTTTTTGATGTGTTCAAATATTTATTTGATGAAAATGGAACAAAATATCAGTTGACTATCCCATATAACCCACAACAAAATAGTGTTGCAGAAAGACAAAATATGACCTTTCTTGAAATGGTTAGGTTAATAATGACATATGTTCATTTGCTTATAACCTATTGGGCTAATGCATTGTTAATAGTCATATTTGTATTTAACCATGTACCCTCAAAATTTATTACTACCACTTCAAATGAGTTATGGATTGGTATAAAAACTAACTTAAGTATTTTAAAACCTTGGGAATATTTATCCTATGTACTCAATTCTTCTTATAAATATAAAAAAATTAGGTCTAAGTGAAAAGAATAGTATTTTTATAAGATACTCTGAACAATCAAAAGGGTATGTTTTCATAACCACATAAGATGGTGTTAATATTGTTGAGTTTGAATCATGAGATGTCCCGTTTCTAGAAAATGATTTTTCTAAACAGGGTCAAGTAGGCGAACATTTGTCACTATGTCAAACTTATGACTAGACTATTTTCGCTGCACGAGAGTTAAATCCATTTTATTTAAGTGAAAGTGATTTGAGAAATGATGAACCAGTTTCTACAAAAACTCAATCACAAACTGAGTTGAATCTAGCTATAATTGTTAGTCCGAGTGAGATTACATTGAAATTGAAGAATATCAAATTCAACGGATAAATCATAAATCAGTTCATCGTCGTCATTTTGAGATTGAAGGAAAAACTTTCATTGTTACTCCACCAGATGAGGAAGGGCTAAGGAATGTAAATAAGGCTCTTAAATGCCCTATCAAGGAAAAATGGATGAAAGAAATGGATGAAAAAATGAAGTCCATAAAAACAAATTTATGTGGGAATTAGTTGACTCACCTAAAGGATGCAAACTTATTGGAAATAAATGGATTCTTAAAATTAAATGTAAGGTTGATGGCACTATTGAAAGATATAAAGCTCACCTAGTTGCGAAAGGGTATACACAATAGGAAGAAATAGATTATGAAGAAACTTTTTCACCTGTTAAGGTTTACCTCAATATGCCTAATTCTAGTTATCGTAACAAGTATTGACCTAGAATTACATCAAATGGATGTCAATACTGTTTTTCTTAATGGAGAATTAGATGAAAAAATTCATATGGAACAATCACAAGATTTCATTGTAAATGGTCAAGAACATAAAGTATGTAAACTTTTAAACTCTATCTATGGCCTTAAATAGTCTTCAAGACAATAGTACATTCGATTTCATAATGCAATTTTGTCCTATGATTTTAAAATGATTGAAGAAGTCCATTATGTTTATATTAAGAGGTCTAATGATAAGTTTGTGATCTTATCTTTATATGTTAATGACATACTTATAGCTGGAAATAATATGGAGTATGTAATACAAATTAAGAGATGGTTGTCGTCCAACTTTGAAATAAAAGATAGGGGTGAAGCTGCATTTTATCTTTTAAGTTAAGATTTCAATAGATCGGTCAAGGAATTTATTGTCTCTTTCATAAGAGTTGTATATCAAAAAACTTCTTAAGTGATTTCATATGCAGGATTGCAAATCTATTGATATTTCAATTAGGAAAGGTGAAATCATAAGCCAAATGATAGTCTTAGAACCTCTAAAGAAACATAACAAATGAGCAAGGTTCTTTATTCTAGTGCAGTTGGAAGCACAAAATACGTTATATTTTGCTATCAAAATGACAAGCAAATATCAATCCAACTCAGGACAAACACACTTGTTGAACCTTGAGGGGTATTTTTGTCATTTTGATGATAACAAATAAAATAGCAATAATGTATTTAACATACTTATTTTCTAAGTCTATTAAACAGGGTATGGAATAAAATAGCAAGAATGGAGAATGAAAGATTAATCCTTGAAAGATAAAATTGAAGAAGCAGAATCATTCATGCCCGTGAACCTATGTGTCACGCCCGTGATGAAGCTAACCGCCAACAAACCAACATTTAAAGTTCACGGACATGAAGGAAGATAACAACCATGAATGAGCATCTAAGTCATGCCTGTGAATGAAATGTCACACCTGTGAAAGATCATGACAAATTCTTCCCGAGAGCTTCACGACCAAAGTCACCACTTGGACCACGGGTTGGAAGGTTGTCACGCCCGTGAAGATAAAATGCCACGCCCGTGAACAAATATTTCAAAAACCTTCCAGAATGCTTCATGGCCAAGGTCACTACTTAATCACGGCTTGGAAGAACAGTCACAACTGTAACACACATAGTCACGCCCATGAAACATGAAAGAGAAACATGTTAGGCGCGATTATAAGGGTTGGTACAACGACTATTTCCACATTAAATGCAATCAAATAGCTAGAATTCACCATGAAAGTATAAATGCAAGTCATTTATGAATCCAAAACATAAGTGTTGCCCAGATATTATACCAAGAAAGGGGGTTGAATTGGAGTTTCAAGAATTAAACTTTAAAGTGCGGAAATAAAATTGTTAATTTTAGAAGGGATAGAGAAAATCAGACACAAAGATTTATAGAGGTTCGGGTATTAACAAACCCTACTCCTCTCCCCAATCGCAATTGGGAGTTTCACTAACACACTAAGTGTTACAATGGAGTTTTACAAGCTCACTCCCAACTATGGTGTTTCTCACAATGGCTCACACCTAACCCAGAAATCCCTTGTGTTTTAATGGCTCACACAATAACCAATTCTTTTGTGTTTTATAGGCTCACACAAATAACCTACACTTTGTGTTTTACAGGCTTACACAAACAACCTACATTTGTGTTTTACAGGCTCACACAAACAACCTTTTAATTTGTGTTTTGGAGGTTCACACAACTAACCCTTACAAGTGTTCTACTCTTAACCCAGAACTACCCAATGCTTACTTGAGTAAAGATTACAGAGAGAACCACTTATAAATCTTTATTGCTCAAATATGAGGAGCAAAAAGATTTTTTACAGAGAATAGATTTGTTCTCAAAGTATAAAAGTACAAGATAGATTGTGATTTGAAGTATATGCTAATCTTTTGTTTTTCTTATCATTCTCTTATTTCTTAATGTATAAATGACTTCCATTTATACTCCAATGGCTAAATATAGCCGTTGGGGTGCATTAAATAAGAAACTAGCCGTTATACCAACCAAAAAATCGCGTCTGACATTTTTCTCTTTCATTGGTCACGGGCGTGAATATGCTTGTCACGGGGGTGACAGTTCTTCCCAAGCCGTGACTGAAGTGATGACCTTGGTCGTGAAGCTCTCTGGAATGTTTTGACATATATAGTCACAAGCGTGACACTCTTCCTAGCCGTGAGACAAGTGGTGACTCAGGTCGTGAAGCTCTCTGGTTGAAATTACACAACTCTTCACGGGGGTGACACCTTTAGTCACGGGGGTGACTGAAATGCTTACTTCACGGTTTGGTTTTCCTTCATGGCCGTGAACTTCAAATATTGGTTTTGATAACGGTTAGCTTTCTTCACAGGAGTGACTCCTAGAGTCACGGCAGTGAACATGCTACTTCTTGCTTTTTGTTTCTCAAGGATTATTCTTCCAATTCTCCATTCTTGCTATTTTAATTCATGTCCTATATAATATACTTTCAAAAACAAGTATGTTAAATACAATATTGCTATATTATTTATTATCATCAAAATGACGGAAATACCCCTCAAGGTTAACAATCTCCCCCTTTTTGATGGTGACAAATAATCTAGCAATATGTCATTTTGAGAAGTCTCCCCCTCAAAATATACTTAGGATAAAAATTATAATATGCAAGAATAGTAAATAAAGATGTAGCATTTAACTAGATTTTAAGTATATGCAAGTTATATGAGAAGTATATCCAATACATACCATAATTCCTTTTCAAGACATAAAGTGTATGTAAGGTGTATTTAAGATATATCATGACATGTTGTAACTTGCTTTTAAGGTGTATGCAAAGTATACTTAGGGTATATTTAAAGTATATAGAGGCTCAGTTTTTCAATTATCTACTTTGCATCAAGATTTTTAAATCAATTCAAAATCTGTTTACTTTTTGATTCACAATTCTTATATTGCTAGTTTGATACTACTTTCCCTTATCATATTATATTGCATATTGCTAGTTTTCTCCCCCTTTTGTCATCAATCAAAAAGAATATGTAGAATGAAGTAAACAAAAGCAAATATATATTATGAAGGAAAGGATACAAACTAAGAAAGGAAATTTAAGATTTCCTACGCAAACATAACAAACAACAAAGAAAAATGATCAAACATAACAAATTTAGGCTACACTCTAGCCTATATCCTAGCCAGACATCCTATCACGAAGCCTAGCTACTTCAGCCTCAAGGCTATCTATCCAAGACTCCATGAAGTCCTTGAGGTTTTCCAACCTCTCATCCATGGAAGTCTGCAGCTGCTCAAAACGTGGTGCCAAGAGGTCGACCACCTGCTGCGCTAAAGACGGTGTGGAGGCTGAGGACTGTCCAATGTCCTGCTCGATGGCTGGAGTTGCTTCCTCAATCCTAGCCCTCTTTTTCTGCTGGACTCCCTGGAGGCCTACTTTAAAATCCTCCGTGTCATGATCTTCCCAGATAATCTCTCTAGCAGTATCAGTGAAGCAGTAGAAGATATCGTTTTGAAAAACGATTCTGACAGCTGCTCCCATCTTGATGAAAGACTCTACATCCAGCCTATCTCGTGGGTGTGCAGGAATGATGTTGAAGTGATGCTTATCCAGCTTCAAGTAATTGAGCTTTACTGCCATATGAGTGACATAAGCCCCAATCAAGATATCTCATATGGGCTTGGTGGCGATGGAGAGAATATGGTTTGCAAACCATCTGGAAAGTGCCACTGTGACTCCCCATCGAGCCATCTCGAATAGGAAGAGTTCTGACTTCCTAATAGTTCCATTGCTTTCTCCCCGAGAAAAAATGCTATAGGTTAGAAACCTATGCAAATACCTGTGTACTGGGGTCCTGAGATGTGTGCTCTTAGTTTTCTTGACATCCCAGCTGCAGTCCATGTCAAAATGTGTCCATGTTGCAGGGGCAGAGAATTCTACCTCAGTCTCATTAAGAACACCATCAGATGGTAGGTTGAACAATTCTCCAAATACGATGGCGCTGAGGGTGTTTGCATTATGCAGAGTTGGAATTTCACCACTCCAGTTGGTGAAACCTGCAAGGTGCTGAGAAATTCCAGCGTTGGCTCCCGTAGAGTTGGCAGATGAATTTCAACAAATTCTTTTAGATGACAGGCTTGAAGTTGCGCTGTCATAGCCATCTCGAGTCCGAGATTACGAACTGCCTGCCATTCGAAGGACCTTGATGATAAAATAGGTCTCTTCTTCAAAGTTGCATACCGAGGATGGAAACTTTCTGGAATGATGTTCATGAGGTAATCTGAATACCTCTTTGGTGCATGGGACTTCTTTCTCTTTCCCTTTGATGAAGCATACTCCATATTTGAAGATTTAGTTGTTGATGGAGTTTAAAGAAAAAAAATTTGAAGGAAAATGTGACGAAAAACCCTAGAAATGTATGATTTCTGCTGAAGATTCGAACTTTTGATGGTATTTATAGTGAAATTTCAAGTCTTTGGGGTCGGAATCTTCAATGTCTTAATGAATGAGAGTAAATGAGAGCGGTTTTGGGAGATGGAGAGTTGAAATGAAGGTTGTAACCGGCTGTTTTCTTATATATTCGAAACATTCACGGGCGTGACTTAATTGTTCACGAGCGTGAATAATTATGTTCACGGTTTGCTGAAGCAGTGTTCCACCTGTGAATGAAAGCGTGAATGCGTTCACGGGCGTGATCGATGAACATCACGGGTGTGAATGATCATATGTCACGGGGTGAACATATTGTCACGGGCATGAACTGTTGAATTTCACTACTTATACCCGTGAAACAAGCCGTGACACAAGGCGTGAAAGCCTCTGTGAGTTTGGGGTGTAATTGGTCATGGGAGTGAAACATCGTCACAGGCGTGAAGGTTCTTTGCCACGGGCGTGACTCAAGCCGTGAAACTATGTTTCACCACTTGAAGCCGTGAAACATGTCGTGACCCAAAGCATGAAAGCTTCTGTGAGTTTTTGAGGCGTAATTGTTCACGGGAGTGAAAAATCGTCACGGGAGTGAATGTCCTTATCCACGGGCGTGACTCAAGCCGTGAAACTATGTTTCATAACTTGAAGTCGTGAAGCATGTCGTGAACCAAAGTCGTGAACGACACTGCCTCTTTGGGCCACTTAGTTCACGGGCTTGAGGATAAGTCACGGGCGTGACTCCCTTATAATTTTCATCAGATTGAAATTAAGTTCTGCAACAAGACTAAATCATTTCAACAAAAATTTTACTTCATAAAGCATAAATTCTCATCAAAAATTTTATCTTATAACTTGTGATATGTTTTAAGATCAACAATTAAAATTTCTTATTCTTGTAATCACAAGGTTAATCCATCAATCATACCTAGTTCTCTTCTAATGAAATTAAATCTTTCCTCATTTAGAGACTTAGTGAAAATATCTGCTAATTGCTTTTTTGTGCATACAAATTCTAATTCAACATCTCCATATTGAACTTGATCTCTAATAAAATGATGTCTAATGTCAATATGTTTACTTCTAGAGTGTTGAATAGGATTCTTTGAAAGATTTATAGCACTGGTGTTGTCACATTTTATAGGTATATGGTTCATCTCATGACCATAGTCCTTAAGTTGTTGTTTCATCCAAAGAATTTGTGTACAACAACATCCAACTGCTATATATTCAGCTTCAGCAGTTCAGAGAGCAACTGAAACTTGTTTCTTGCTAAACCAAGAAACCAAACATTCTCCAATGAAGTGACAAGTACCTGAAGTACTTTTTCTATCTAAAAGACTACCAGCATAGTCTGCATCTGAATATCCTATAATATAAAAAGATGAATTCCTAGGATACCATAAACCTAGATGCAATGTACCATGTAAATATCTTAAAATCCTTTTTACAACATTTAGATGAGATTCTTTATGACATGATTGAAATTGTGCACATAAGCAAACACTATACATAATATCAGGTCTAGAAGCAGTGAGATATAAAAGTGATCCGATCATACCTCTATAAAGCTTTTCATTAATGCTCTTACCCTTTTCATCTTTGTCCAATTTTGTTGATGTGCTTATAGGAGTCTTGGCATTTTTGCATCCTTCCATACAAAATTTTTTGATTAAGTCTTTGGCATATTTGGATTGGTTGATGAATATGCCCTCATTGCTTTGTTTGATTTGTAGACCAAGGAAATACTTAAGTTCTCCCATCATGCTCATTTCAAATTCCATAGTCATGCACTTAGCAAATTCTTGACAAAGCAGCTCATTAGTAGAACCAAATATTATATCATCAACATAAATTTGAACAATTAGTATCTCATGCTTATGCTTTTTGATGAACAGTGTAGTGTCAACATTTCCCTTTGTGAAGCTATTTTTTAGTAAAAAAGAACTTAGTCTCTCATACCAAGCTTTTGGAGCTTGTTTTAAACCATACAAAGCTTTTGAAAGTTTAAAAACACGATTTGGCAAATCATAGCTTTCAAAACCTGGTGGTTGTTCTACATGCACTTCTTCATCTATATAGCCATTTAGAAATTCACTTTTCACATCCATTTGAAAAAGTTTGAAATTCATGTTACATGCATATGCTAAGAGTATTTTTAGAGCTTCTAATCTAGCTACCGGTGCATATGTTTCATCATAGTCTATACCTTCTTCCTGATTATATCCTTTTGCAACTAGTCTTGCTTTATTCTCGGTTATTAACCCTTGTTCATCTAACTTATTTCTAAATACCCATTTGCTGCCTATGATTGGATGATTTTTAGGTCTTGGTACTAGGTTCCATACCTTATTTCTTTCAAATTGGTTGAGTTCCTCTTGCATGGCAATTACCCAACTTTCATCATTAAGAGCCTCATCAATGTTTTTAGGCTCAATTTGTGAAATAAAAGCTATGTCAGTGACTAAATGCTTGAAATGAGATCTAGTACTTACTCCATTTGATAGATCACCAATTATTTGCTCTTTTGGATGATTTCTGTTCATTCTCCATTCTTTTGGAAGTTCTTGCTCCATTTGTTCTTGATTTTGAGGTAGTAGATTTTCTTGATCGTCTTCTTCTTTTCCATTTTCAATGACAAGTTTTTCCACATTATCTACAACATCATCAAGAGCATTACCTTTCATAAGATCAAGTCTACTAGATTCATTAAAAACAACATGCATGGATTCTTCCACTGTTAATAATCTTTTATTAAATACTCTATATGCTTTGCTGGTTGTAGAGTATCCTAAAAAGATACCATCATCAGACTTAGAGGCAAATTTTCCAAGATTGTCCTTGGTGTTCAATATAAAACACTTGCATCCAAATACTCTAAAGTATGATACCAAGGGTTTTCTTCCATTCCATAGCTCAAATGAGGTTTTGTTTAAAAAAGGTCTTTTGAAAACTCGATTTGAAATATAACATGCAGTGTTTGTGGCTTCTGCCCAAAAATAAGTTGGTAATTCATATTCATTAAGCATTGTTCTTGCCATTTCAATTAATGTTTGATTTTTCCTTTCAACTACTCCATTTTGTTGAGGTGTTCTAGGAGATGAGAAATTATGTAAAATGCCATGTTCAAGACAAAAATTTCAAAGTTTTTATTTTCAAATTCTTTCCCATGATCACTTCTTATCTTTGAAATGCAGTACCCTTTTTCATTTTGAACTCTTTTAGCAAAGTTTTTGAAATTTTCAAAAGCATCACTCTTTTGAGCTAAGAAAATTACCCAAGTAAATCTAGAGTAATCATCTACGATGACAAATGCATAATGTTTTCCTCCTAAGCTAGCAACCCTAGTAGGTCCAAATAAGTCTAAATGTAGGAGTTGAAGAGGTTTTGAAGTACTTATTATATTTTTGGCTTTGAAAGATGACTTGTGTTGCTTTCCTCTTTGACAAGGATCACATGTCTTGCCTTTTTCATATGTAACTCTTGGTAATCCTTTTACTAGCTCTCCTGTGCTGAGACTTTGTATTAAGTCCATGTTAGCATGACCAAGTCTTCTATGCCACAACCAAGATTCATCACTAGTAGTCACAAGACACTTAGAGAAATGGTTAGATAGTTCATGTAAGTTTATTATGTATGTATTGATATCTCTATTTCCTTTAAATATTTCTTGACCATCAATAGAGATTACTAGACATTCATTTGAAGTGAAAATTACTTTGTTTCCTTTATCACATAATTGACTTACACTTAACAAGTCATGTTTCAAGCCATCAACAAGTAAAACATCCTTAATAAAAGTAGTACTATTAACACCAATGGAACCAATGACAATTACCTTACCCTTTGCATTGTTTCCAAAGGTAACTTTACCTCCATCAATACTTTTGATTTCATTGAAGAGTTCCTTGTCTCCTGTCATATGCCTTGAGCATCCACTGTCTACTAGCCATGCATTTTTGTTTATTGTGGACTTGAGGCATACCTACAGAGTTACAAATCAAGTATGATATTTAGGTACCCAAATGAGTTTGGGTCCTTGGGGGTTAGCACATGAAGGTTTCCAATGAACCTTCCTTATCCAGCAATGTTTATTTATGTGACCCATTTTCATACAATAATTACATTATTTAGGTCTAAACTTGCTTTTTGGTCTTAGACTGTATTTAAATGTCATAATTTGATTAGACTGATTTTGAGAAGAATGGCATGCACGATCAATTTGCATTTTTCTAGACACATTCTTCCTATATATAAAAGCATGATTCTTTTTCGGTAAAGAGGTTTCAGCATTCTTATTTCTTGGTGTAGTTCTAACAGGTGTGGAGATGTTATGTTCTTTAACAAATATAGTTTTGTGAGAAGATGATGATGTGTCCTTAAACCCTAGACCATGTCTTACTAAAGGTGGTATTTGAGACACAATGAGAGTATCTAAGCTTTTTTTACCCTTGTGAAATTTAGAAATGGAATTTCTAAGTTCTTCAACTTCATTTTTCAAAGTATTATTTTCTTTTAACAGTGAAGCTGTTGAGGGTCTTGATGAGTATTCATCTAATGACTTTTAAAGAGATTCATTAGATTATTTAAGCTTTATGTTCTCCTTTTCTAAGCCATCTATCTTATTTTTCAAATTAGAGATATTATTTGAAGTTTGTTTGAGGTTTCTTTGCCTGAATTTTTTTGGAATTGCTCATTTTCTTCTCAATGATTCTTT
Organism: Triadica sebifera; assembly: GCA_023653625.1. Lineage (NCBI taxonomy): Eukaryota > Viridiplantae > Streptophyta > Magnoliopsida > Malpighiales > Euphorbiaceae > Triadica > Triadica sebifera. The sequence goes on from CM042910.1 coordinate 3,922,350, forward strand.
TTAATCTTCTTAAAAGCATAGCGATGTCCTCATTTTCATCATCACTCATCTCTTCATCATCTTCACTTTCTTCTTGAGATTTTGAAGTAGAGGCTTTGAGTGCTAATGGTTTTCTTTTCTCTGGCTCTGCCTCAAGCTCTCTATCTCTCTTTACTGCCATCTCATGTGTGAGAAGCTTGCCAATCAGCACATAAGTGTTCATGATACTCATATCTTCATTTGCTTCTTCTATGCCAGCAACTCTTGAACCATAGTCTTTAAGAGGAAGACTTCTCAGGATTTTATTGTTTACATCTTCCAAACTCAGATGCTTCCCAAGTTTCCTCATTCCATTTATAATGGATAGAAGACGGTTTGTCATGTCAGTGATTGACTCATTGGATTTCATCTTGAAAAGCTCATATTATGAGGTTAGAAGTTGAATCTTCTTGGATTTGACTTGCTTAGTTCCCTCATGATAGTTCTCCAATGTCTTCCACATACTATATGCTGTTGAGCAGTGTTGTATTCTCCCACATTCTTCAATTGATAATAAGCTTGATAAAATTGTCATTGCCCTCTTGTTTTTAAAATTTGCTCTTCTTTGGGGCTCTGTCCAATCGTCTCTTGATAGGATTTCCTCATCACCATCAGCTCCTCTTCTGGTTGGTGGTGTCCATTCTTTTCGTACACTATCCCAGACTTCAATTCCTTCGCTATCCAAGTATGTCTCCATCCTAAACTTCCAATAGGCATAATTTGCTCCATCAAAGTAAGGTTTGAGACTCTGGAATTCTTCATTGGCCATATCTTACTCTTTACTAGCGCTTTTTAGGCTTCGATGCTAGACAAGGCTCTGATACCAATTGTTGCCCAGATATTATACCAAGAATAGGGGTTGAATTGGAGTTTCAAGAATTAAACTTTAAAGTGCGGAAATAAAATTGTTAATTTTAGAAGGGGTAGAGAAAATTAGACACAAAGATTTATAGAGGTTCTGGTATTAACAAACCCTACTCCTCTTCCCAATCGCAATTGGGAGTTTCACTAACACACTAAGTGTTACAATGGAGTTTTACAAGCTCACTCCCAACTATGGTGTTTCTCACAATGGCTCACACCTAACCCAGAAATCCCTTGTGTTTTAATGGCTCACACAATAACCAATTCCTTTGTGTTTTACAGGCTCACACAAATAACCTACACTTTGTGTTTTACAGGCTCACACAAACAACCTACACTTGTTTTTACAGGCTCACACAAACAACCTTTTAATTTTTGTTTTGGAGGTTCACACAACTAACTCTTACAAGTGTTCTACTCTTAACCCATAACTACCCAATGCTCACTTGAGTAAAGATTACAGAGAGAACTACTTATAAATCTTTATTGCTCAAATATAAGGAGCAAAAAGATTTTTTACAGAGAATAGATTTGTTCTCAAAGTATAAAAGTACAAGATATATTGTGATTTGAAGTATATGCTAATCTTTTATTTTTCTTATCATTCTCTTATTTCTTAATGTATAATTGACTTCCATTTATACTCTCATGGCTAAATATAGCCGTCGGGGTGCATTAAATAAGAAACTAGCCGTTATACCAACCAAAAAATCGCGCCTGACATTTTTCTCTTTCATTGGTCACGGGCGTGAATATGCTTGTCACGGGGGTGACAGTTCTTCCCAAGCCGTGACTGAAGTGGTGACCTTGGTCGTGAAACTCTCTGGAATGTTTTGACATATATAGTCACGGGAGTGACATTAATTAGTCACGGGCGTGACACTCTTCCCAGCCATGAGACAAGTGGTGACTCAGGTCGTGAAACTCTCTAGTTGAAATTACACAACTCTTCACGGGGGTGACACCTTTAGTCACGGGGGTGACTGAAATGCTTACTTCACAGTTTAGTTTTCCTTCATGGCCGTGAACTTCAAATATTGGTTTTGGTAACGGTTAGCTTTCTTCACGGGAGTGACTCCTAGAGTCACGACAGTGAACATGCTACTTCTTGCTTTTTGTTTCTCAAGGATTATTCTTCCAATTCTCCATTCTTGCTATTTTAATTCATGTCCTGTATAATATACTTTCAAAAACAAGTATGTTAAATACAATATTGCTCTATTATTTATTATCATCAAAATGACGGAAATACCCCTCAAGGTTAACAATGAGAATAGCAAAATACTTCAAATCAAATCTTGTTGTAAGTCATTTGTGCATTTAATACTTTAAAAATCAACATTTATTCTCTGTGTAAATCTTTTTCTCATTATTTTCTGAGCATTAAAGATTTGTAAGTGCTTCTCTCTGTAATCATCCACTCAATTGAGTTTTGGGTATCTTGGGATTAAGAGTAGATCACTTGTAAGGTTTGTTTGTGTGAGCCTTCAAAACACAAGGAATTGGTTATTTGTGTGAGCCATTAAAACACAAGAGTTTTTGGGTTAGGTGTGAGCCAATGTGAGAAACACCATAGTTGAGAGTGCGCTTGTAAAACTCCATTGTAATACTTAGTGTATTAGTGAAACTCTCAATTGCAATTGGGGAGAGGAGTAGGGTTTGTTAACACCCGAACCTCTATAAAAATCTTTGTGTCAAATTTCTCTATCCTTCCTAAACTTAATTTTTATTTCCGCACTTTAAAGTTAAATTTTTTTAAACTCCAATTCAACCCCCCTTCTTGGCTCTATATCTGGGCAACAATTAGTATCAGAGCTTTGTCAAGTATCAAAGCCTAAAAAGCGCTAGTAAAGATAAGATATGGCCTGTGAAGGACTCCAAAGTCTCAAACCTTACTTTGATAGAGCAAATTATGCCCATTGGAAGTTTCGGATGGAGACATACCTAGATAGTGAAGGAGTTGAAGTTTGGGATAGTGTTCGAAAAGAATCGACACCACCAACTGGAAGAGGAGTTGATGGTGAAAAAGAAATATTGTCAAGAGACGATTGGACAGAGCCTCAAAGAAGAGCAAACTTCAAAAATAAGAAGGCAATGACAATCCTTTCAAGCTCATTATCCATTGAACAATGTGGAAGAATACAACACTGCCCAACAGCCTACAACATGTGGAAGACATTGGAAAATTATCATGAAGGAACCAAGCAAGTTAAATCCAAGAAGATTCAACTTCTTACTTCAGAATATGAGCTCTTCAAGATGAAATGCAATGAGTCAATCACTGACATGACTAACCATCTTCTAGCTATCATAAATGGAATGAGGAAACTTGGGAAGCATCTGAGCTTGGAAGATGTAAACAACAAAATCCTGAGAAGTCTTCCTGTTAAAGACTACGGTTCAAGAGTTGCCATTATAGAAGAAGCAAATGAAGACATGAGCATCATGAATACTAATGTGCTTATTGGCAAACTTCTCACACATGAAATGGCAGTGAAGAGAGATAGAGAGCTTGAAGCAGAGCCAGAAAAAAGAAAGTCTTTAGCACTAAAAGCCTCTACTTCAAAATCTCAAAAGGAAATTAAAGATGATGAAGAAAAGAGTGATGATGCAAATGAAGACATTGCAATGCTCTCAAGAAGGCTGAAAATAATCATTGAGAAAAAAATGAGCAACTCTAGAAAATTCAGGTAAAAAAACCTCAAACAGATCTCTAATGATACACAAAGAAGTAAAGAAGAGGTGAAGTGCTATGAATGTGGAAAGAAATGGCATATTAAACCAGAATGTCCAAGGCTCAAGAAGCATAAGAGCAAATACCAAAGAGACAATGGGGAGAAAGGTCACAAAGCCACATGGGATGACGAAAGCTCTTCAAGCGAAAAAGATGACAATGAAAGCGAAGAGGTCAACCTATGCTTCATGGCTATTGAGGATCACATCACGGATAAGGTAAGATCACTACACTCATACTCTTTCAATAATAATAGTGATAGTGATGATGATGATGATGAGTAAAGCTTAATAGAAGTATTGAATTTAGAACTAGAAAAATATAGAAGTAAATTCAATACTTATAAGAATAACATTTCTGATTTGAAAATCAAAATAGATGCTTTAGAAAATTTTAAGCTTAAGTCATCTAATGAATCTCTTCAAAAGTTATTAGATGAATACTCTTCAAGACCCTCAACTAAATCCTTGCTTAAGGAGAATAATACATTGAAAAATGAAGTTGAGGAACTTAGAAATTCCATTTCAAAATTTCACAAAGGAAAAGAGAGCTTAGATACTCTCATAGTGTCTCAAAGACCTCCCTTAATTAGACATGGTCTAGGATTTAAGGGCACATCATCATCTTCTCACAAGACTACTTTTGTTAAGTCAAGTGAACCTCACACCTCCACACTTGGTGGAACAACATCAAGGAATAAGTACACTAAACCTTCTATACATAAAAAGAATAATCATGTCTTTATGTATAAGAAGCATGCATCTAGAAAAGCACCAATTAATCATGATTGTGCATGTCATTGTTCTCAAAATCAATCTAATAGAAATATGGCATTCAAAAGCATTATGAGACCAAAAAGCATTTTTAGACCTAAACTGTGTAATTATTGCATGAAATTTGGTCACATAAATAAATATTGCTGGATAAGGAAGGCTCATTGGGAACCTTCATATGCTAACCCCCAAGGACCCAAGCTCATTTGGGTACCTAAAAATCATACTTGAATTGTGATTCTATAGGTATGCCTCAAGTCCACAATAAACAAAAATGATTGGCTAGTAGATAGTGGATGCTCAAGGCATATGACAAGAGACAAAGAACTCTTTAATGAAATCAAAATTATTGATGGAGGTAAAGTTATATTTGGAAAAAATGCTAAGGGTAAGGTAATTGGCATTGGCTCTATTGGTATTAATGGTACTCCTTTTATTAAAGATGTCTTACTTGTTGATGGCTTGAAACATAACTTGTTGAGTGTAAGTCAATTATGTGATAAAGGAAACAAAGTAACCTTTACTTCCAATAAATGTCTAGTAACCTCTATTGATGGTCAAGAGATATTTAAAGGAAATAGAGATGTTAACACCTACATAATAGAATTACACGAAATATCTAACCATTCCTCTAAGTGTCTTGTGACTACTAGTGATGAATCTTGGCTGTGACATAGAAGGCTTGGTCATGCAAACATGGACTTAATTCAAAGCCTCAGCACAGGAGAACTAGTAAAGGGACTACCAAAGCTCAAATTTGAAAAAGACAAGATATGTGAACCTTGCCAAAGAGGGAAGCAACACAAGTCATCTTTCAAAGCCAAAAACATAGTAAGTACCTCAAAACCTCTACAACTCCTGCATCTAAATTTATTTAGACCTACTAGAATTGCTAGCTTAGGAGGTAAACATTATGCCTTTATCATCGTAGATGATTACTCTAGATTTACTTGGGTAATTTTCTTAGCTCAAAAGAGTGATGCTTTTGAAAATTTCAAAAACTTTGCTAAAAAAGTTCAAAATGAAAAAGGATATTGTATTTCAAAGATAAAAAAATGACCATGGCAAAGAATTTGAAAATGAAAACTTTGAAAGTTTTTGTCTTGAACATGGCATTTCACAGAATTTTTCATCTTCTAGGACACTTCAACAAAATGGGATAGTTGAAAGGAAAAATCGAACTTTAATTGAAATGGCTAGAACAATGCTCAATGAGTATGGTCTACCAACTTACTTTTGGGCAGAAGCCACAAACATTGCTTGTTATATTTCAAATCGAGTTTTCAAAAACCTTTTTAAACAAAACCTCATTTGAGTTATGGAATGGAAGAAAACCCTTGATATCATACTTTAGAGTATTTGGATGCAAGTGCTTCATATTGAATACCAAGGACAACCTTGGAAAATTTGCCTCTAAATCTGATGAAGGTATCTTTTTAGGATACTCTACATCTAGCAAAATATGTAGAGTATTTAATAAAAGGTCATTAACTGTTGAAGAATCAATGCATGTTATTTTTAATGAATCTAGTAGACTTGATCTTGTGAAAAGCGGTGCTCTTGATGATGTTGTAGGAACCATGGAAAGACTTAATCTTGGAAATGAAAGAGAAGAAAATGATCAAGAAGATTCACATCAAGATGATTCTCTACCTCAAGCTCAAAAGGAAACAGGCAAGAGTTCCCAAAGGAATGGAAATTGACAAAGGATCACCCCAAAGAGCAAATCATTGATGATCTTTCAAGGGGAGTAAGTACTATATCTCATCTCAAACATTTAGCTTCTGATCTTGCTTTTGTTTCTCAAATTGAGCCTAAAAATATTGATGAGGCTCCTAATGATGAAAGTTGGGTGATTGCCATGCAAGAGGAACTCAACCAATTTGAGAGAAGTAAGGTATGGACCTTAGTACCTAGACACAAGGAGCATCAAATTATAGATAGCAAATGGGTGTTTAGAAATAAACTAGATGAACAAGGTTCAATAACTAGGAATAAGCCTAGATTGGTTGCAAAAGGGTATAATCAGGAAGAAGGAATAGATTATGATGAAACATATGCTCCTGTAGCTAGATTAGAAGCCATAAGAATACTTTTAGCATATGCATGTCACATGAATTTCAAACTTTTTCAAATGGATGTGAAAAGTGCCTTTCTAAATGGTTATATAGAAGAAAAAGTTTATGTAGAACAACCACCGAGTTTTGAAAGCTATGATTTGCCAAATCATGTTTTTAAACTTTCTAAAGCTTTATATGGTTTGAAACAAGCCCCAAGAGCTTGGTATGAAAGACTAAGTTCTTTTCTCTTAGAAAATAACTTTACAAAAGGGAATGTTGACACCACATTATTCATCAAAAAGCATAAGCATGATATTCTAATTGTTCAAATTTATGTTGATGATATCATATTTGGTTATACTAATGAATTGCTTTGTCGAGAATTTGTTAAGTGTATGACTAGGGAATTTGAAATGAACATGATGGGGGAGCTTAAATATTTCCTTGGTCTACAAATAAAACAAGGCAATGAGGGCATATTTATCAACCAATCCAAATATGCCAAATATTTAATTAAGAAATTTGGAATGGAAGGATACAAGAATGTCAAGACTCCAATGAGCACATCAACAAAATTGGACAATGATGAAAAGGGTAAAAGCATTAATGAAAGCTCTATAGAGGTATGATCGGATCACTTTTATATCTTATTGCTTCTAGAACCGACATAATGTATAGTGTATGCTTGTGTGCATGATTTCAATCATATCCAAAAGAGTCTCATTTACATGCAGTAAAAAGAATTTTAAGATATTTACATGTCTCATTGCATCTAGTTTTGTGATATCCTAGAAATTCATCATTTTATATTGTAGGATATTCAGATACAGATTATGCTGGTAGTATTTTAGATAGAAAAAGTACTTCAGGTACTTGTCACTTTATTGGAGAGTGCTTAGTTTCTTGGTTTAGCAAGAAACAAGTTTCAATTGCTCTTTCTACTGCTAAAGCAGAGTATGTAGCAGCAGGATGTTGTTGTACACAAATCCTTTGGATGAAACAACAACTTAAGAATTATGGTCATGATATGAATCATATACCTATTAGATGTGACAATACAAGTGTTATAAATCTATCAAATAATCTCATTCAACATTCTAGAAGTAAGCATATTGACATTAGACACCACTTTATTATAGACCATGTTCAATATGGAGATGTTGCATTGGAATCTATAAGCACAGAAAATCAATTGGCAGATATATTCACTAAGTCTCTAAATGAGGAAAGATTTAATTTCATTAGAAGAGAACTTGGTATGATTGATGGATTAACCTTGTGATTGCCAAATTGTCAAATCTTAAGTGATAATCTTGCTTTTGTATCATCTTACTAGATTTAAGGTAGTAAATTTGATAGAAATTTATGTTATAAGGGAAAGAATCTTCATAGAAATGATTTAGTCTTGTTTTAGGACTTAATTTTATTTGATGAAAAATTTAGGCAATTCATGTCCGTGAATTAAATAGCCAAAAGAACCAGTAGCGTTCATGACTTGATTCACAACATGGTTCATAGCTTCAAGTAGTAAAGCCTATGTTCACGACTTCATTCACTCCTGTGAAAAAGCCTTGTTCATGATCATGACGCATTTTCATGCCCGTGAACATTTTCACCGAAAACTCACAAAAGCGATCACGCTTTGTGTCACGGGCATCATTAGTGAAATTCAAACCTTCACACTCGTGACTCATTTTTTCACCACCGTGATAGTTCATCATTCACGCCCATGACATTCAAATATCATGACCGTGAACAATTTCACACCTTTATTCACGGGTAGAGCACCATTTCAGCAAACCGTGAACATGACACTTCACGCCCATGACTACGTGTTTTACGCCCGTGAAGGGGTCGGCTATATAACATTTCTGCCGGTTATTTTTCACATTTCAAATTTTCCAACTTCTTGAAACTGCTCTCATTTACACACATTAAATGGTACATTGAAGATTCCGGCCCCCTAGTCATAAATTTTCTCTATAAAAACCATCAAAAATCCCTTCCATCATCACAAATCATCTTTCCTTAGGGTTTTCTCTGAAATTCTGTCAAATTTCTTCAACTCTTCAAAAGTTCATTTCTCCAATTAAGATGAAAACCGGCTCATCAAAGGGTACTAGGAAGAAATCTCATGCTCCCAGGAGGTATTCAGATTACCTAATGAACATAATTTCGGAGCATTGCCATCCTAGGTACTCAACACTTAAGAAAATGCCTCTCATTTCATCAAGGTCTTTTGAGTGGCAGACGGTACGCACTCTCAGGCTTGAGACAGCGATGACAGAGCAACTTCATGCCTGTCATTTGAAGGATTTTGTGGACATTCATCAGCCCATCTTGAGGGAGCCTACCTTGGAATTCTTGAACACTCTGCAAGTGTCTCCCACTTGCATAGTAAAATTTCAATTGTGCAGGAATCTGAACACTCTCTCTGCCATAAAATTTGGTGATTTATTGAACCTACCCTCGAACGGCATCCTCAATGACAACGACGTTGAGTTCTATGCAACTCAAGCATGGACTCACTTTGGTCTAGATTGCAGCTGGGATGTAAAGAATACCAAAAGCACTCATCTCTGGTCCCCAGTGCACAAATATCTGCATAGGTTTCTAATCTATAGCATATTTGCCTGATGAGACAGCAATGACACCATTCGGAAGTTTGAGCTTTTTCTCTTGGAGATGGCCCGGAGAGGCCTCACAGTGGCACTTTCTCGATGGTTTGCGAACCATCTCCTATCCATTGGCACCAAGCCCTCCAGAGACATACTTATTGGTGGGTATGTAACCCACATGGCTTTGAAGCTTGGATATCTGAAGCTGGATGACCATCACTATAATCTCATCCCAGGGCATCCTTGAGACCAATTGGATGTAGAGTCCTTCATCAAGATGGGAGTGGTTGTTCGAATTGTCCATGAGAATAACATTTACTACCGCTTCATCGACACTACTGACGAGATTATATGGGAAGATAATGACTCAGAGGATTTTAAAGCTGGCCTCCAAGATATCCAGCAGAGAAAAAGGGCTCGAGTTGAGATGACACCTCCTGAGGTTGAGCAGGATATCGGCCAATCCTCTGCCCCGACACCAAATTTGGTGCAACAGGTGGTTGACCTCCTAGCACCAAGATTTGAGCATCTGCAGGCTTCCATGGATGAGGGGTTGGAGAACCACAAGGACTTCATGGAGTCTAGGATGGACAGCCTCGAGGCTAAAATTGCTCGTCTTAGGGACAGGATGTCTGGATAGATGTTAGGCTAGATGATAGCCTTGATATGTTTGTTTGGTTACTTGTTTGCTTATTTGTTTGCTTGTTTGTTTGTTTTTAAGAAATTTTAAATTTCCTTTCTAACCTTTTTACCTTTGTTTGTACTCTCTTTTAATAGTTAATATAAGTGTTTTGTTTTTCCATTATGGTTTATCTTTATTCTTTTTGTTGATGACAAAAGGGGGATAACCTAGCAATATATTAAGATAAGTGCAAGCAATACTTAATTTTTTAATCAAAATAGAGAACTTAGCAATATAAAATTAAGAAGGGAGAAACTAGCAATATATTGAATTAAGTGCAATATTGAAATTTTGATTCAAAATTCAAAATTAATATGCAAGTATGAAAATGAGCTTAATACACATTACATATATTTTAAGTATATTTTGCATATACCTTGTGCAAGTTACATAAATAAATATGCACTTGATATACTCTAAATATACCTTACATATACTTCATGCTTTAAAGAGAATTCTGGTATACATTGGGTATACTTTGCATATACTTAAAACTAGAAAGTTTATTTTGATGCTACACTTCATCATTCTCTACAAATCTTGCACTTTATCATTTTTTATCCTAAGCATCTTTTGAGGGGGAGACTTCTCAAAAGCACATATTGCTAGATTATTTGTCACCATCAAAAAGGGGGAGATTGTTGAACCTTGAGGGGTATTTCCGTTATTTTGATGATAACAAATAAAATAGCAATAATGTATTTAACATACTTGTTTTCTAATTCTATTAAATAGGGTATGTAATAAAATAGCAAGAATGGAGAATGGAAGATTAATCCTTGAAAGATAAAATTGAAGAAGCAGAATCATTCACGCCCGTGAACCTATGTGTCATGCCCGTGATGAAGCTAACCACCAACAAATCAACATTTAAAGTTCACAACCATGAAGGAAGATAGCAACCATGAATGAGCATCTAAGTCATGCCCATGAATGAAATGTCACGCCCGTGAAAGATCATGACAAATTCTTCGTGAGAGCTTCACGACCAAAGTCACCACTTGGACCACGGGTTGGAAGGTTGTCACGCCCGTGAACAAATATTTCAAAAACCTTTCAGAATACTTCACGACCAAGGTCACTACTTAAGTCACGGCTTGGAAGAACAGTCACGACCGTGACACACATAGTCACGCCCGTGAAACATGAAAGAGAAACATGTCAGGCGCGATTATAAGGGTTGGTACAATGACTATTTCCACATTAAATGCAATCAAACAGTTAGAATTCACCATGGAAGTATAAATGCAAGTCATTTATGAATCCAGAACATGAGAATAGAAAAATACTTCGAATCAAATCTTGTTGTAAGCCATTTGTGCATTTAATACTTTAAAAACCAACATTTATTCTCTGTGTAAATCTTTTGCTCATTATTTTCTGAGCATTAAAGATTTGTAAGTGATTCTCTCTGTAATCATCCACTCAAGTGAGTTTTGGGTATCTTGGGATTAAAAGTAGATCACTTGTAAGGGTTGTTTGTGTGAGCCTTCAAAACACAAGGAATTGGTTATTTGTGTGAGCCATTAAAACACAAGAGTTTTTGGATTAGGTGTGAGCCATTGTGAGAAACACCATAGTTGGAAGTGAGCTTGTAAAACTCTATTGTAACACTTAGTGTGTTAGTGAAACTCCCAATTGCGATTGGGGAGAGGAGTAGGGTTTGTTAACACCCGAACCTCTATTAAAATCTTTGTGTCAAATTTCTCTATCCTTCCTAAACTTAATTTTTATTTTCGCACTTTAAAGTTAAATTTTTTTAAAACTCTAATTCAACCCCCCTTCTTGGCTCAATATCTGGGCAACAACACTGGAAAGCAATAAAAAGGATACTTATGTATCTAAAAGGCTCAACTGATTATTCATTTTGTTATCAAGAGGGAGATATGCATTTGAAAGGTTATGCTAATGTTGACTAGTGAGAAGATTTAGATGAGAAAAAATCTACCTTAGGATTTTCATTCTTACTCAACAATAGTGTCATATTATGGAGTAGTAAAAAGAAATCTTGTATAGCTCTATCAATAATGGAAGCTGAATTTGTAGCTTTTTTTAGCTATTATGCAAGAAGCAATTTGATTGATAAGATTTTTGGAACACTTAACAACAAAAGAAAATGATATAGAATCAGTACTTATAAATTGTGATAGTCATGCTACGATAGCATACATAAAAGGTCCCAAATTTCATGCCAAAACTAAATGCATTGACATTAAATATAATTTTGTAAAAGACATGGTTGTACAAAAAAAAAGTGAACATGAGGTACATAACATCTCAAGAGATGGTTGCAAATTCCTTTACAAAGTCTATACCAAAATATGCATATTTTAGGTATGTTAAATATTTAGGTTTGTGTATATGTTTAATGTACTTATAAATTACTTTTTTCAAGAATGTTCACGTTATATATATTTTCTCTTTAAATAATAATGAATTTCCATTATGGTTCAATTCCTAGATATATTTGTTATAAAATATACATGAAAATATATGTTGAGTACATATTTGATTACATAAGTATGTCGAACAAATATGAGATTGGTCTTCTCACACAAGCCATCACCTCTGTTAATTTGTATGAACAAAGATAAAACAAATTTTAAGCTTTATTATTTAAGTGGTAATTGAGATCCATAGCTTAAATGCAAATATCGCCATTTTATGTGAAATGAAAGAGATGATAGATAAAATATTTTATCATTAAATGGATATTATAATATATCATTTCATTTGTCTTGATGTCAAATCATAGTTTTGAAAGAATTGATGAATAGAGTATGTATGTGAAATCATAATTGGACATTGAGTGTGTCTAACTATGATATGTATGGTATTATAAAATATGAAGACATATGCTCCACTGGAAAAAGGATTTAATATTGTAACATATAATTCATACCACATGTGCATAATTCAACCAAATAGAGTAATAAAATGTATATCATAACTTCATTAGTATGAGACCCTCGAGTTTGTACGTAATCTAGCTTTGTATCCTTATGACTCATTTCTAGTTCCGTAATTGGTATTTAACATTTGTTATCTTATAGTGTAACCAAAAGATCATGAATCATTTGGTCTCTTAGATCATTTCTGAAAAAAATGAGTTAAATAAGAATTATGGGAATCGAGAAAGAAGATCATATTTAAATTATCTCATTGATATGTATTTAATGGTTGACGGGTTATGTTCATCTCAGTTATGGAATATTATTATGAATGCAAATAAATTTAAATAAGAAATGAGATCTCATAAAAGAAAATGTGATAAATGATCGAGAATATAACATACTAATCATTCTCCAAAATATATTAATTGAGAAGCTATACACTTAAAACAAATATATAGAAAATGTTTTCTTGAAGCATGTGCAGTTGCATGATTTATTTGACAAGTAAAAATTTCATTTATTAATAAGAAAGTCGATCATATCATCTGTGAGGGAGAGATATTGGTTTTAATTACACTTATGATAGGAAATAAATAAAAAATATATAACTGTTGTAGCAGTTACCTAATAGGAGTGAGAAAATGGCTACATGGGTGTTAATTTTTCATACTTGAAAAATATAACTCCTCGCATCCCATTAATGAAAGAAGGAAAAAATCTACCAAAAAAAAAAAGAAACAAAAATTCTCTTGAAAAATCAGAATATCAAACTCTCTAATTATTCATTTGTGTATTTGTTTAAAGACAAAAGTCATCTAGGCTGTGAATTTTAATTTCAATTCATTAGTAATATGATTGAAATTGAATTGCACATGTTTATGATTTTGTGTTAAATTATTATTTAGACCAACAGAATTGATTGTGCTTTAGCTACTTCCGCATCCAAAGTCCATGTTCAGGGAACTGCAAAAATATTTTCAAGTTTATGTGTCAATTTATATATTAGGCCAAATAGATTTAAATATATGTATGAGTGTGAATAAAATAAATAAATTACAAAGCTCAATAGTTTCAAATATAACGTAATTCAAAAGGTTTTTTTTATTAGTGGGAATATAGGACCGAGTGTAGCCAATCGGAAGTAGAAAGTTGAGGACTTGGGTTGTTTAGGATAATGATTCCCGCCTTTTCTCTATTAAGAAACACAACCCGTCCAATCGAAGCAACTCTTATTTCATCCCATCAAAATCCCAAACCCAAAAGCTTCTCCTTAATCAAACCATCAAATCTCTCTTGAAATCAAGTAAACTCGATGATGCAATTAGTTAGATTGAATGTTCACCCATCAAGTTTCCAGATCCCGACTCATATGCCAATCTTTTCCATTTCTGTATTTCTCATAAATCATTACATCATAGATTAAGAATTTATCAGCAACTCCTTTATGAGAATCAGCAAGGTAACAATCTTTTTCAGAATCCTACTTTAAGCAGTAAGTTGATTACCCTTTTCTCCATTTGTGGTCACCTGGAAGAGGCATGCCAATTTTTTTAAAATGGGCTTGAAATTGGTGGTGTGCCCGAATCAATTTAGTTGGCAATGGCGATTGGCTACATTAAGAATGAGCACTTTAGTGAGGCTTTACTTGTTTATATTGACATGTTGTCGCATTATATTTTGCCGGGTAATTACTCATTTTCTGTAACACTAAAAGCATGTGTAAGTTTGAATGAATTAAGAGTTGGTAAAGGGATTCATGGCCAAGTCATAAAGTCTAGTAAAGAGCCTGATCAGATGGTTAATAATGCTCTCTTATCTTTCTATGCCCAATATGGCTACTTTAATAAAGTTTTGAAGATGTTTGATCAAATGCCTCAAATAAATGTTGTTTCTTGGAATTCTTTGATTTCAAGTTTTGCTAAGCAAGACTGAATGTTTGAGGCACTTGATGAGTTTAAAATGATGCAGAATGAAGGAGTGAGGTTTAGTTGGGTTACCATTACAATAATTTTGCCAATTTTTTCACGGTTTACAACACTTGTTAATGGAAAAGAGTTACATGCATAAATTATTAAATCAAAGAAAATACCAGATGTCCTTGTGCTAAATGCGCTTATTGATATGTACATGAAATGTGGAATGATTGAGTATTGAAAGAGACTATTTTATGCAATAAGAAATAAAGACTTGACATCTTGGAATACTATGCTAACTGTTTATTCAGTTAATGGGTTCATAGAGGAAGAAATTGAATTGTTCAATGAAATAGTTTTATCTGGTATGAGGTCGGATGAGGTTACCTTCATTGCAATGTTATCGAGTTGTAGCCATGTTGGGCTTACAGAGAAAGGCAAAAGGTTGTTTAATAAAATGGAGATAGATTTTGGGGTCTCATCTTGTTTAGAGTAATAGGTTTGTTTAGTAGATATTATGGGTAGAGCTGGAAGAATTCATGAGACAATGGAGATAGCTTAAAACATGCTCATGAAGTTGAGTGCCAACATATGGGGATCATTGCTTAATTCATGTCGTTTCTATGGTGACATCTCTGTTGCAAAGGTTATAATAGAGCATTTGTTTGAGCTTGAGCCAAATAATCCTGGGAATTATGTAATGCTCTCAAATATCTATGCAAATGCAGGGATGTGGAAGTATGTCTATAAGGTTTGCAAGATGATGCAAATAAAAGGAATTAAGAAACATGTTGGATGTAGTTGGGTACAAGTAAATAACAGAATCCATGTTTTGTGACAGGTGGGGCTTTTGAGTTTCGTAATTCTGTTGAGTATAAAAAGACGTCGAATGAATTACCAGAAGCTATGAAAGAGTTTGGTTATATCCCTAACACAAGTGTTGTTCTCCATGATGTAAATGAAGAAATGAAAGCAATATGGGCATGTGAGCATAGCGAGCAGCTAGCCACTATTTTTGCACTCATAAATACCACTAGTGGAATGCCGATAAGAATTACAAAGAACCTTCATGTTTGCATAGATTGTTACACCTAGATAAAGGTTGTGTCAAGGGTAACAAGAAGAATAATTGTTTTAAGAGATACAGACCGCTTCCACCACTTCAAAGATGGTGCATGCTCTTGTAAGGATTATTGGTAAAGCTTATATATAATATATAATATTTTTGAACCTCTGTTTCTATATGGTAATCCAATTTTAATAAGCTTGATAAAATCTCACACGGTAGAATGATAGTGAATTTTAAAACAATATCCCTCGAAATAAAGTAGCCGGCCAAGATGGTTGATTTGAAAATAAAGGAAAATATCATAAAACAGAAGAGGTCTATAAGTAAGAATTAAAGGACAAGGTGAAAAAGAGCACCAATAACACTATGTAGTCATGTGACTATATATATTTCATTACTTGATTCTTTGTGAAAATGGAAGATGAAAAAATTATATTCTTTTTTGGAGGAAAAGAAAAATGCAAAGAAAGCATGTGAAGCCATATGCACACTTCAAATAGGGTAATCTAATATATTGCATGTGAGTCTTTTGTTTTTGATATTTGTTATGGTCAGATTGCCTATGTTTGTGTAATTTTTTTTAAAGTGCTTTCATATGCATACAATTTCTCTCTAGATAGATGATACATTATTGCTATAATTGTTTTCTCGATTGGTGGTCCATGTCAAAAGTTGTTTAGTGGAGGATAGCCTTTTGGGATTGTATAGAGTTGAGCCATGGGTTAGTGCCTTTTGGGATTTCAGAAATGCATCTTTTTCTATTCTTCTCTCTTAACATAAGATTAAACAAGATGAAACAATACAACTTAAGCGTATAAGAGTTTGAGCTAAACGGATATATGTCGTAATCAAGTTAATACGTTTATAATATAGAAATTGTGTCGTAATGAATTTTATCTATGTAATTTATTTAAACACGATTATACACATTTAAAAATATAAAAAATATTTAATAATTTTAGTATTATTCAAATTATATAAAGTATTCAAATATGTTGTAATATTTTTAAATATATATAATATAAGTTTGTATATGAATAAATGTAAAATATATTGTATAAAAATTAATTATATAAGTGTATGTTAATAAATATTAGTAAATTAATTGAAGAGCTATTATTTATTAACTTATATTATATTAATATATTTACTAATTTATGTTTAGATGAATTAATACTTATTTATTTTTACATATTTTGTTTTAAAAAAACTTATTAATTAAATTAATTTTGTGTATTTTTTCATAAGTGACCAATGGTAGCAAACATTTCTCGAAATTTGAGTGCCCTAACATGAGTTCTAGTATTATTGTAATTCCTGCATATGTGAATATAGTATTTTATAAGTTGTTATAAGTTTCAATTTATAGTTTTTTTAAATGATTTATGTAAATTATTTGTGTAATAATTTTGGATATGAATAATTTTATAATGTGTGAATTTTATTTGCAAATTGTATTATACTTTTAATATAATTTTTATGTTTATTTGTGTATAACTGTGTCTTGTGTCATATATACATATTTAGACATATTTAGTTAATCATATCAAGTCGTATCATGTAACGTGTACATATTTAATTAATCATGTTAAATTGTATTATATCATGTAACATATACACGTTTAGTTAATCGTGTTCGTATTTTAATTTTTGACACAATTAATTAATAGTATTATATTCATATTTAGTCAAATCGTATCATACATAATTAATAACACGATACAAGCCAAATGTTAGCTCTAGTCACCCCTGCTTCCTTAATTATTTATAACTTATTGTCTCATATCACACAGGAGAACATAATTATTAACAAGTATAGTTGTAGTTGATGCGAAATATAGCATCTGTGACTTTGACATCAATAAGGAGATAATTATTTTGTTTCATCCCACAATTAGTGAGGATAGGTTATTATGTTGTTGATGGTTTTATAAGCATGTCTAGAGCTTATCTTCATGTGGCAAAGAATAAAAGGACATAATTATTAGTAAGGCTGTAGTTGATGTCAACTCTTGAAATATGGCATATATGACTTTAAATTATTCAATACCTTTTGTTCACAATTGAAACAGTTAAATCAACTCCGCCTATTTAGTTTCATTTGTTAGCTTCTCAACATAACTACCTAATTCTATGGATTGGTTTTTTTCCTTTTCCTTTTTGTCCCTATTCAAACATGTGAATGATGCAGCTGATTTTTGAGTTCCAACTTTTGAAAGTCAGCATTATTTGTCAGAGAGAAAATTAGACATCGGGCATAAAAACACTAACCCAGAAGGAAATTAGGCAGAACAAAAAAAATGTAAAATTAAAAATTGAAAATTGAGTAGCAAGGTTACATTACATTGCTCTTCACAGAGCAAGAAGTTGGTAAATAGCTGACCCCTTTCTTCCAGCAGTCGAAATATAATAAGAAAGGAAAAGAAAAATAGATTAGGAGAACTATAAGATAGACATTTTCTCCCTATCTACAAAGCTTTTAACTACTTTAGGCTTTTTTTTTTCTTGATTCGGCTTCATCATTCAACTGCTGCCCTTCCTTCTCCAGCAATGTTTTATTGCAGATACTCACACTGTATAATGTTGCTGGATCGTCTCAATGTCCAATCCCTTAAGCTTCACCACCGATTCGACATGTCCCTTGAGCGTGTGAAGCTCTCGAAGCCTTTTATCAGATAATTACAATGGAAAAAAGAAAAAACTTGTCTTAGTTTACTGATTCCGTATGGAAAAAATGAATTATCTTAGTACACAAGCAAGGTTGAAAGAACAGTAACAACATACCTCGCAACCTCTGCTCGTCTCTTGGCCTGCTCAGCAATCTCAGACAACTCTCTATAGCTGCTCTTTTCATTGAAGATGCTAGCAGTTTCTGGTGGTTGAAGTCCATGCAATGTCCTTTGAGCAAGAGCCCATTGAGCTTCTCTCTGCTCTTTACCATAATCTTTTTTGGTGGTGAATGCAGTCTGTTACAATTACACAATGAAAAATGTAAAGCAGATTTGAGTTCTGATTTGTAAATACACATAAATTCAAGCTACTTTAAAAAGAATTGTATCGACAAGATTTACCTTGTTATCCAGCAAGTTCATCCAAGCCTTTCCACTTAAAATGTATCGAATGGCGAATTTGAGGAAATCAAGTGGGACATAGAAAACAACACTGTAAATCCATATAACACCAGCCCATCCCCAGCCAATTCCCTTGATCCTTGCAAATCCCCAGTTGGCATAAACAGCAATCAAAGTTGCAACCTGAAACCAGAGTTCTGAGCGACATAATCTTTTATGATATTAATACAAAAGATTAGGATATATGAAGGATAGAGAATTTATACCAATTGTGCAATTAAGAAAGCAGACATTAGCAGTAGACCAGGGCGTTCAATGTAAGACCAGCTGCGAGATCGAGTCACGAAAATGAGAGCTTGGCTAACAATACTGACTTGAAGGTAGAGTGCACCCATCATTTCATCGTCTCTATTCCGTAGAGTCCTTACACCGAATTTGTCCTGCATTTGTGATAAGAAGAATTTCAGATTTAGATCAATGAAACTGAACTTTCAATAAGTCACCAAAGCAAAAATGTAGTCACTGCCCCTACTGAGAAGAAGTCAGTATCATGCATAACCCAGAAGAATATAACAGTCATCAATGCCAAGTAACCGCCTAGCACAATTCCGGTGGCGAATATCTCTTTTAGTTTCCAGCTATCAGGCAAGGGTGATGGCTTCACTCTATCCTTTGAGATTGTCATAATTGTTCCTGAGAAACATGATTTTAAATCATATCAGTATTAGAATTCTACTCATTTGTTCCTGAAAGCAACAGAAGACCATAAAAACATTAACAAGGACAGAATCTGAAAACTCACCATCATTTAGGATGGCAATAATCAAAACCATGAAAGGAGAGAAGTCGTACTTCCATATCAGAGCAATAAGCATGAAACCAAACTGCAAAATTGAAAGTAGTTCAAAATCATATTGGAATGTCGTTTAAAATCACAAATAATTATCTCGTTGTATGAATCTTATATGTACTTACCACAATACGGATTGTGATGGAAACTGCATAAATCTGAAAAAAATAAAAGCATTATAGTCACTAGCTGCTATCACTTAACAAAGACAAAAAATTTGATGTGTAAACAATACGAGGAAAATGAAACTAACAGTGTAGTTCTTCATCCTTTGGAAAATAGCTCTGCTAGTCAGCACTGCACTGATAATTACACTCAAACCAGGTTCCGTTAGGACAATATCAGATGCACTTCGTGCAGCGTCTGTAGCATCAGCAACGGCAATACCGATATCTGCCTTCTTCAAAGCGGGTGCATCATTCACACCATCACCAGTCATTCCAACAATGTGTTTCCTTTCTTGCAACTTCTTAACAATTTCGTATTTGTGTTCTGCAGACCAAAAAAAAAACGATGAATAGGTGTTAGAAGGAACAGCTCAGTCAACTGAATCAAAATGCAGCGTAACAAAATCACCCACCTGGAAACACTCCAGCAAAACCATCCGCCTTTTCGATCAACTCTTCCACAGGAAGAGCAGCAATGCTTGCATCCTTGTCTTGACCAAGTAAAGAAGCAGATGGATACATGTTTGTTCCCATACCAAGTCTTCTCCCAGTCTCCTTCGCAATGGCAAGTTGATCACCTGGACATTAGCATAACCATAAAGTAAGCAACAAACTTGGTAACTGTCGGGTAATGGAAGGGTAAATCCATTGCCCGAGCAGCAGTTCATTGATGAATAAGTTACCAGTAATCATCTTAACATTGACACCGAGGTTAAGAGCCCTGCGGATGGTTTCTGCACTATCATGCCTAGGAGGATCAAAAAGGTTCAACAAACCAACAAACTCCCATGGACCACCTGCACTATCCTTGCTTTTCTCTGGCACAATCTGCAAAGATGGCACAACAATAGAAATAAGAGGTTTTTCCATTGAAATAAGAAGGCAGGACAGAATCATATATGTCAAGTTTATGAATTAAAACCTGTCTAGCAACAGCCAATGACCTAAGCCCACGTTCAGCAAACTTATCTATAACAGAATGAACTTTCCTCCTATGATCTTCCCTGGCATTGCACAAGTTCAAGATCTAATTTGCAAAAACAAAATTCAACAAGCAAGTTAATAACCATTCAAGTAATAGATATAGAGCCAAGTTATTCAAAGAAATATAAGATTCAAAGCATACCTGCTCAGGGGCACCTTTACTTGCTCGGTGCCAATTGCCATCGGCATCAATGTAAGTCAAGGCAGTTCTTTTGTCCACAGGATTGAATGGCAAGAAATGAATCTCTCTTATACCAGCTCTTGCCTGCACTTATGTGAATAAACTTTAAGTTAAGAGCACATTCACTTCTTTCGTTTGCAGAATGCTGAAGATGATTTTACCTCTTTTGGGTCAGCAAGCATTCCAACCATAGCAGCATCAATAGCATCTTGATTTTCAACTCTAGAGGCTCTAGCAGCAAGCAGGATCACATGATCTTTTTCGACACCCTTAGCAAACACCTCAATCAAGGCTTTGTCGATACTCAGCTTGTTGAGGGTAAGGGTTCCAGTTTTATCACTGCAGAGAACATCCATACCAGCCATTTCTTCTATGGCAGTCATACGTTTAGTGATAGCTCCTTGTTGAGACAACTTGTGAGACCCAATAGCCATGGTCACAGACAAGACGGTAGGCATAGCAATGGGAATACCTCCGATCAAAAGAACCAAAAGATTGTCGATTCCATCTCTATACTTGCGGTGCTGAATGGGATACATGACGATGATCTCAACCAACATTCCAACTGCTATGGAACAAATACAGAAGTTCCCAATTGCAGTAAGAACCTTCTGGAAGTGACCAACTTGGTTGGTGCTGTCAACAAGATGTGCAGCTTTTCCAAAGAAGGTGTGGACACCTGTAGCTATAACGACAGCCTCAATCTCTCCTTGTTTGCAAGTGGAACCAGAGAAAACTTCATCCCCGGGATTCTTGGTCACCGGAAGTGATTCTCCCGTGAGGGCAGATTGATCAACCTTCAATGGATCACCCTCGAGAAGACGAGCATCAGCAGGGATGATGTCTCCCAATTTGACACTGATGATATCTCCTGGAACCAGAATTGCAGCTTCCTCCTCACACCATTTACCATCCCTAAGCACCTGCACAGACAAAACATATATAAATTGTGCAAAAGCTCAATGATTATACACAGTGTGTTCATCAAGCAGGTAGGTTCCTGATGTGATGCATATTTAAGAACAAATTACTTTCGTTTTAGGAGCGAGACCAGCCATAAGAGCAGCAGCAGCATTTCCGGCATTGTTTTCTTCGATGAAACTGATTGTAGAGTTGATAACCAACAAGCAAACAATACCAACAAAGTCCTGCCAATCTGGGGGCTTTCCATCACCATTTGCCAAGGCAATTGCCATAACAGCTGCAGCTTCCATAACCCATGATAGTGGATTCCACATGAACCCCAAAAACTTGAGAAATTTGCTTTCCTGTTAATTACAAATGAAAGTACAGCATTAACGAATAACATATAACAGTAATTTTATTTAGGCCTTAATGAGATTGAGAGCATTATTTATTGTATAAATAAGAACCTTTTTCTCTTCTAGCTTGTTGGGGCCAAAGATTTGAAGCCTGTTGGCTCCTTCTTCCCAAGTTAAACCTTCTCTGGTACATTTCAGTTGTTCAAACACTTCCTCAATGGGAATCCGTTCCTATAAGCAAAAATTATATTAGAATCTTCATTTTCCTCCTCTCAGGAGAAAAAAAAATTTAAAAAGTCTTTAGTTTCTTTGTCTGTATGAGTGTTTTTGTCTCTTTAGAATATTATTTTAGTGAAAAAAAATTTGCGCATTATTCCGTCCAAATATTAATCCAAAATCTAAAAATAGTAAGTGACAAACTCCTTATCCTTGATTGAGCAATATGGATATAACTTATATTTCCAAGTCAGGTTTAGCCGTATTTATACTGGAATTTTTCTTATCCGAAGACTGGTTTATATATATACATATGGACTAAACTAATAAGAGAATCTGAATAAATTGGGATCCAAAAATAAAAAGACTTGAACTCGTGTTAAGCGACTTAATTTTTATATTCCCGCAATAAGCGGGATTATTTCATTTTATGAGATATAAGAATACTCCTAATTATTTAAATTAAATAAATATATATTTAGTAATATGAGATTTCAAATTTAAATATTCAATTAAATCTCTTGTACCAAAAAATTATTAGTAAAAAATATTGTATTTTTATCGACTTATAATGGAAGCAAGTAGTTGCTGCGGACCAGAAAGTAAAAGTAATCCATATCAAAATTAAATGATTTTTATTAATTATAAAATGATAATAAAATAAATACACCTAAAGTAAATATAACAAATATAGTACTAGTTTATATTTTGTTTTTAAAATGGGGAAACAAGCGTTGACTCACAATGGGTTAATCGGAAAATTGTTGCGTCACATGTGACATTACTGACCCATGTGGATTTGTGCGTGTAATACACGGGCCTAAAAATGAACTAACATTTGGTATTTTACTGTGAATCAGATAAAATTAAATTTAAAAAAGAAAAAAAAATCGAAATTCAGTGTGTCAGAACCGTTGAATGTGATCGTTATTGAAAAAGAAACAGTTAAAAACAAAAAGCCCATTTCCCCACCATTGCTTTATACAAGGAAAAAAGGCTAAAGTACCACGGAATGGTACCAAAAATTCTCAAAGTAACCAAACAAGTAGCACCCAAACAATCCTCTTCTTAATAAAAAATCAAATTAAAATATTTTTAATCATATTATATTTTAATTAGCAATAAATATTTTCTTCTCTTTTTAAAAAAATAGTTCTTTTTTTTTAACATGGGAGATCAATAACGCAAACAATTTTCTCGAAAAAATCTTTACCTCTTAAAAAAATATATTACTTATTTAGATTATATGTTTCTATTTATTTTAAATAACCTATATTACATCATAATCTAGTGACCTACAAATTGAAAATTTTTTGTTTCTGTAGTCACTAATTTAAGTAATTTGTTACTAATGCTCTACAATGAAACTTAATACCTACTACTAAATGAATTCAACTATGTATGTCATGTTTGATCCAACTACAATAAATCTATAGGTTTTATATATATATATATATATATATATATATATATATATATATATATATATATATATAAAAGAAAATTTTTTGAGATTTGATAAATCACAACAAAATTAAAAATTTTAAAAAATTAGTCATTTGAGCTAATAATTAGAAAATTTGTGACTTAAATATATGGATTAATTTTCAGTTATAGTCACTGATAATTAGTATAAATATTAAATTTTTATAAAAAATTATTAGACTGTACATGAAATTTTAAAAAATTCACATAAAAAATTTTTAAATATAAAAATATCATGTATTATATTGTATTATAATTTTTAAAATTTATACGGTATCAAATAAATAGACATTATATCAAAAGACATTAAGTAAACCGTTAATTTTTTTAAAATTTATTTCTGATTATAATTTATTAAAAGCTCATAAAATAGTCTGTAATTTATTATCATTATCATTATTATTATTATTATCATTATTATTATTATAGATACGTAAAATCACTCCTGCTTCTTATTAACCTCAAGATTTTCAACAAAAACAGATTTGGAGTCCTAACTTTTTATATAAATATTTTTTTTTTATGAAAGATTGATTATATGAAAAGATAAAAAAAAGGTAGGCGTTGAGAAGAAAGATAAAGCTTAGCCGAGCCAGACAACTCTTTTTATCTGTCTCCGTATTCTCTCTCTTCCTTTCACATTTGAAGATCCATCTTTGGAGTTCGGAATATCAATTAAATACTAAAAAGAAAAAAGCTACTGGTCCGTTTGGTTGTTTGGTTGTTTGGTTAGTGAATAAGAAGTGGAAAGCAGGGAATTTTGCTGCTCAAGAATTCTATCTATCTATCAATCATTCAAAATTCTTTAAAGAAAAGAGAAAAGGTTGGTAAAGAAAGCTTATAAATAAAGAGCTTAACAAAAGAAGCATAGCATGTATGGTATAGGCCATACCCACCTACCTTAAGAAAACATCATTAGATCGAACAAGATAACATAAGCAAATAAATGAAATTCTCCATTCTTTTTAAACTGATCTGAAACAAACCCAGAAATCAATGAAAAGAAAAAGCTAAAACCCATTTAGCTATACCATCAAAGATCTCATTTTTATAGTGAAAACAAGCAAAACATGCACAAGAATTAAGCATACCACCATAAGTAAGCAAAATAAACCAAAAGGAAATCAATTAATTAGGAAAGGAAAATTACCAGATCAACAGTTTCATTCTTGATCTCTTCAAGGCTGATGGACTTAGCCATGATATCTCTCCCAAAAAAAAAAAAAGTGGGGCAAAACCAAAAATTAAACAGAAGAAGATTCGTTCCTCCTACAGTATTAATTTGAAGGAAAGACAATGAAGTTTTAGTGAAAGGCCATTAAATGAGATATTGTCTATCCCAAGAAAAGGCCAGCATTAAAAGAAACAGAGAAAGAGAGAGAGAGGATAATGAATCAATGATGGTGGTGATGAAGACGAAGAAGAAGAAAAAGAGGGGGTTCACTATAAAGAGATGGATACCCCTCCTTTTATATAGAGAGAGAGCCAAAGCATAGAACTTTAGCTCTCTGGTGAATGCCACCGCCGTTTAGAGCTGTGCTCAGGTGGGGCCGCTCTTGGCTATTTTTCATTATAATATATAATATTTATTTAACAAGTGTATATTTTCACCCAATAAAAAAAACATTAATAAATTTATCTCTCTTCTTTACCTTTGAAGTTGATGATGATGCCTTGGGAGTCCAAACTGCCTTCTTTCAAGCCCTTCATGGTGGGGCGGGACAGAGGCCCTATCACTACACTATTTCTTAATGCTAATAACGTTGTCATTTTTTTACATTCATTTTTTAATTCATCAAAAAATTTTAAAAATATTTTTTCTTATTTAAAAATAATTAAGAGGTAATTAAGAGTTAAGTATTAAAAAGTGTTGAAAAATTAAGAGTATTTTTCTTATTACTATCTTACTTAAATTGTCAAGATTTTTTCCATTAATCCCCTTTTAACTATAAGTTATATTTTTTCCATATCTATATATTTATTTTTCTACAAGAGGTCCAACAGATATTAATTCATATTTACTTATTTTTTTTAAAATTTATATTTCCCTTATATTTTTCTTCTACTTATATCTTTAACCTTTTATAGATATTGTCATATATTTACTTTTTTTTTTTAATTTTATGTTTAATAATATAATATTTGCTATATATTGTTTGACTTGGATATATATATTTTAATTAAGCTCTTTGTGAATTATAATTTGTTTTCTTCATAGTGAAAATTTACATCCTTTTTATAGTGAAATATGGCAGTCCTTTTGCAGGTAGTTTAGTGTTAAATTATTTTAAAAGGAGATTTTACTGTATATAATTATTAAGTTCAGACTTAATGAGAAAAGCAATGGTTGTACAACTCGTCCCATAAAAAATTGATGATTGCTACAATCATGATTTTCTCTTCTCCATCAATGCTAAAATTATTATTATTATTATTGAAAAAAGTTTGTCAAATCAAAATATTATTTATTTCATAGACATAAAATATATATTTATTTTCTTAATATTTTTATTTTTGTACTACTAATGAATACCATTTTATTTTTCAAAAAAAAAAAAGAAACTATTTTCTCATTTTCTGTGTGTTGGAATTTCTTTTTGAGATTCTCCTATATCTACCAATATATATCCTTAACTTTTCTATAAAAAAATATTATGATACTTGAATTTTATAAATTTGTACAATTAAGTATGTAAATTAAAAATATGTTCAATTAATTCTCTTAATTATCATTTTAAAACTAATTTAGTATCTCATCTAAATATTTATTCAATTCAATTGTCATTGTTCAGTTGCTAAGTATTTTATAGACAAGGACTAAATGAAAATATATCAATTGACTCCATAAAAAGTATATATTAATAATTAGATGTTATGTGTTTTATAAATAAAAATTAAATTAATCTACCGTTAATAGTTAATGGAGTCAATTAAATAAACTTTTCATTGAAAGCTTATAATAGCATAAATTCATAAAGTTCAAGATCAAAAATATTTTTTTTTCCTAAAAATATATGATTCATGAGTCAACATTGTGAGTTCACAAAATATTGATTCATGAATCATGATTTTTTTTCATAGATAAAAGTAGTTATAAAGTTTGTCAAAGATTTAGAATTGAAAATTCAAGATTTTTTTTTGAATACTTTTATTGCTATATATATATATATATATATAATCTTAACTCAGGAATATTTATATGTTAAAAATAATAAATATAGATACTTAAATATTAAAAGTATTAAGTGTGTGTGTTTAATTATAATGACTAGATATAAGAATAAAATCTGAAAATAAGAATAAAAGACAAACTGATCCTATTAAACATAATGACTGATATATTTTAGCTATTTTTTTTTTAAAGTGTATACTCTCTCCCTTCTGAAATGTTAGGTCTATTTCTATTTTCCCACTAATTAATATAATTAGAATTATGCATATTTTCTAATATAACCTACATTAGATATGGGCATTGTTAGAAAATTAAGAATAGATAATAAAACACATTAAATAGTAACATAATAAAACTAAATAATTATTTTTTTAAAGAAAAATGGATTATTTTTTAGAACATAAAAAGAAGTAAGACGGAGAGAGTACAATTTTTGAAATATTAAGAATAACATTGATTAAAAAATATATATATTATGATAATCTAGCTCAATTGCTAAAATAAATAAATATTATGATAATCTAGTTTAATCAGTTTTACTGAACTAAGTTAGAGTCAAAATTAATTTTCAAATAATTTTATGTGACATCTTTATTAAATAAGTTTAAAATTAACTCAATTTTGAAAGAAATATAAATAAATAAATAGATAAAGATAAAATTAATATTAAAAATTTAGATTATATTCGGAAAAACTAGTTGAAAATCTAGTTGCAAACTGATAATCTAGTTGTAATAATCTAGTACCTGAAAAATATGATAGTTGATAATCTAACTGACTGAATTAAAATTATTTTGGTAAAACTAGCTGAAAATATAAAAGAATATAAAAGATATATTTATATTAATTAAAAATACCACATAAAATTTGTTTAAGTACATAATATAAATAAATTATATAATATAAATGTATATTAAATATCTCAATGCTCATCCTTATTAGCTTATATATATCCAAAATAACGGAAAAAAAAAGGATATAATATATTATTTAATAAAAAAATAAAAAAATAACGGAAAAAAGAAATTCTAATCTATTAGGTTTTATGATAAAGATTAATTCTTATAATCTTACTATTTCAAATAATTGGATTTATAAAACACATATTATTAATTTAAATCATAATCTAAAAGAACAATTTTGTAACTTAAATCCTATTTTGAAATGGAGGGGAAGAAATATATGTTTTGTTTAAACTAAGAGATTGACTTTAATTTGTGGGTCCCACGGTTTTCAGAAGTCTAAATAATTGGAGTGGTCCACTTCTCCGGTTCTCCTCGGTAACGATTCGAGGGGCAGAAACATAGCAACTAAGGCAGGTCACCTCCTGACCGTTGGATTCCCTTAAAAGGTAATTCACATTTATTATTATTTTTCTCGTTAGAAGACATTTTAGCCTTCAGATCTTTTGTTGGCCCTCTGTCCTTACTCCTTACTCTATACTATTTAACTATTTAATATTTCAGATAATTAAAAGTCGTGCAAGCATGGATTTTCTATTTTAAGTGAATCACAGCCGTCCAATAAGTGAATCTTGACCAACAAGTGCTAACACTTCCTCCATATTGTACCACATAAATTATTAAGATTAAAAAATTGCATAATACTAATTAATATATTCAAGAAGTGAAATTTAGACATTACCTTTTCAAGAATGTACGATAATATCATTATATATTCAATAAGCGAATTTTGCACATACCCCCGTAAACAAAAAATTAGTTTAATTCTACACAAAATTGTCATTAGCATTCTTTCTTTTCCTTTTTTTTTTTCATTTTTTCCATTGCCTCCTCCATTTATTATAATTTGATGGATATAGACAATTAGATTTAATAATTATAAATTTACCATTACTTAAAAATAAATTAATTTAATATAAAATTAGTTGCACTATAAGTATAAATTTTTTTCTATTTTTTAAATTTTCCATATGAGATTTTCTTTAATATTTTTACTCAAATAAAGCTAGTTTTGACTCAGTTATTACTTACTTAATTCAATATTTTTATATGTCTGAATTTGTTCTTATTTCTTGAGTCATAAATTTATTTATTATTTGATTTGTGTTTTTCTACTTTTTGGATAACATATTTTATCATGATAATGCAATAATTAGTCATACTATATTGGAATTAAATGAACTTACACAATTGAGTTTGATAAATTGTAGATTTATCGTTACTTTATAAATAACTTAAGTCTAATTGAAATTAGTTACATCATAATTATAAATTATTATTCTATTCCTTAAACTTTCTATATGAAATTCTTCTTAACACAATTCAAGGAGCCCAAAGATCAATATCACAATGATTTAGGCTATATTTAGATGGAGAGATTTTGAATGAGTAAATTAAAATAATTCATGGATTTATACCAAATCCATTGTTTTGCTACTTAAAAAAATGTCAAAATCTATATAAAATTTTTCATTTTTTTAAAGATTTGATTTCTCATCTCTTAAATAGAAAAAGATAAAAATCTATTTTTTTAATCCATAAGGAATTGTTATCAATATTGTCCATAATAAATTAATAGTATTTCAAAAGACAAAACTATCATTAAGCCTAAAAAATAACAAAAACTATTTGTCAATTTTTGTATTTTCATTTATTTTATATCAATTAGTTTGAATATGAATGAAAAAATATTAATGAGTTCCTTCGAAAAAGAAAAAATATTAATAAATTAATTTATTCATAAATATAATATCAGAATTGACAGTAATGATAATTTCATTAATTGCATTTTTTAGAAAATTTATTCTAAATTATATTATTTCACAATTTAATATAAACTTGATAAAAATAATTAGAGAATGTTTAATTAATAATAAATTACCAATATTTAGTAAATAGTAAAATTGAAAATTAATTGTTAAATCCATAGATTGTAGTAATTGAACCAAACATGCATGCAAAAATAATTATATTATCAATTCATAAATATTATATTTAAATCAAATGATAGAATTTTTATAATTCATGGATTTCACAATTTATGAATTTTAAAATCTCTCAATTCAAATGAGGTCCTAATGGAAAAAAAACATATTTAGTGCTTTAACTTCATGAATTTATACTATTAAATCTCATAACTAATAATTTATTTAATTAATTTTCTGAATATTAATTTTAAACTAATTTAGTCACTCAAACAAATCTTTATTTAATTAAAAAATTATTAATTAGATGTCACGTATATTATAAATGAGATTCAACTGGAAATTTAATTAATTTATTGTCTTAACTAGAGAAATGGACGACATTAATTTTTCAATTGTCTTTCATTAGTTTTTTTTTTCTTCTCTCTACTGATTTCAAAAGTCGAAGTAGTATATTTTAATACATATTTTTTTCACTTTACCTTTATTATATGCTTTTTTATTTTATAATTTTTTTGAAAAAGTAAAAAAAATATAAAAGTAAATTGTAATAAGAGTCTTATAAAATCGATGATAAATTAATCATTTTCTTAATATGTGTAAAGATTTTAAAATAACATTTGAATAAATGAAAATAGAAATAGTAATAAATATTCATCAACCAATAACTTAATGAATGTTGAAATTTGAAAGTCATTTGAAAAAGTAACTGATATTAGCATTTCTGTAGTTAATTAAGGGAAAAATGTTAATGATTATAATTTTTTAATCAACCAAATGATTATCGTTAACATTTCTCCCCTTAATTAACTAAAGAAATTCTAATATCAATTATATTTCAAATGAATTTAAAATTTTAATATTCATCTTTTTATTGGTCAAAATGTTATTTCTTTTTTGATTTTGATGTGACACTAGAATTAAAGAAATTATTAATAATCTAAGTAATTAACTATAACGCCCTTCATAATTTTTCATATAATATAAAATCTTTCACATATAATTGTTAGTGAAGTATTTATTAAAGCAAAAGGTAGAGATTCTTTTTTTTTTTTTTAAGAAGAAGAAGCAAAAGGTAGAGTTTAAAAAAGTAAAAAAAAAGTATTGTTTTCATGAAAAAGAACAAATCGGTCTGAGATAAAAAAACAAAAAAAATTATTTAAAAGAGACAAATATTTTGATACAGAGGGAGTAATTTTTTTTCTTTCTTCTAGGGAATATTTAATAAGGTGATGAATATTGGATATTTACTTGAAAAAGTGATTGTTATTAACATTTCTCCCCTTAACTATTATTAGTTAATTTTTAGATATTAATCATTTCATAAATCGATGTTAAGTAAGTTTAAAATTGATAGTTTTTAAAGTGTCATGAATTGAAAAAATTGGAGTTAAGATAGTCGGTTGAAAAAAATTAATAATTAAAAAAGGTAATTGAATAAATTTTTAATTAAAATATTTGATTATACAAATGCATAATATTTAAATATCAATATATGTTTTTTTTGTTGCTTTAATAATCATCTCACAAATTTGAAAACTTTTCACTTACACTCCATTTGTTTCGAAAAATAATTTATTTTTGAAAAGTATAATATTTTTCTATATTTAGCTGTAATACTAGAAAAGTAAAAAAAAAATGATACTTTTTTTATATTTAATAAGTTGAAAAATAACTTCTCGTTCCGAAAATGAAAAATTATTTTTTCTTTATTTTGAGATATATTTTGTTGATTTGAAAAATATTTTTCGTTAATTTATTTTTCAAAGGTAAAATAAATATTTAAAAATAAAAAAAATATTCCCTAAAAAAAATATTTTTCGAAAGCAAATGTAACTTTAATTGAAAAAACACATACCAACGTACCTATAGTGCTTGAAATCACTTATGTATAGAAACTCACTTTCATTATTTGATAACAACAATCAAATTCAACTCTATTTGATTAGGAATTAGCGGCTTACTACATTTAATTTCCTAAAAATTCTAAAATTTGATCTCACAAGATAGGGCCCAAATCACCCTCTGGTCACAGAACTTTAATTTTTGCACATTCACCATCACTCTCTGGCTAAAAATTCATATATTCAGTGGGAGGCATCCTATGTGGCACACCAACTCACCACTCTCTTTCCTCCATGTAGACCACCCCAACTTTTGACTTTCTCTCTCCTTTTTATTTTTCGTTTTCTTAATTATTTTCCCCCCTCTCTCTCCTCCTTTTCTTCCGTTAATCTCATCCCACCATTTTCTTCTCTTTTCTCTTTCCTCCTCCTCCTCCTCCTCCCGCTTCTTCTAATTTTTATTCAAGGATTAGGCTTTTTGTTCAAACTTGCATTTCTGAAGTAGGTCACCTGTTACTATTCTGAACTACTTGATTAAAATATTTAAAATTCATTAAGAAAAATAAAAATATGCTTATTGATTTCATTCAATGATATTAAATTAAATTAATAATAAATCTATCTGCATTTGAAAAATTCCGGATCAAACGGGCTATCGTTATCCATTCCATTTGGATTGTTGAGGAGTTGACTCTTATCTGATTCAAATATTTCTGAATTGATAATATTTGATTGTCAATTGATCTATTTGGATTTTATCCAATTTTAGGTCTAATTTTCAAGTCATGTAAAAAATTATCAAGTTGTATCGCCCTAACATTTTTACATATATATTTCATTACAAATTATTAAAATTAGATAAAGAAAAATAATAAATTACAACTTTCAGGGAATGGTGTGAAATATAAAGACTGATTCAACTTCTTTAACCCCAAAATAGACATGCTTTAATTATCCCAAAAAAAAAAAAGACAAAAATTTTCTATCATCTGTAAGTCTTAACAATTATTTCATCTTATATTAGGCATTATTAAACCAACCTAACCTCACAATATAAATGAGAAAAAAGTATCCCAAGATATGAGATAAGATGATAGTGGTTGATTCTTCCTTCGAGTCATAAATATGAAATACCTTTAAAATTCGGAAGACAATGTTTTATCCTCTTAATAGATTTATTTGGCACTAATCCAGATTACTAGATAGTTAGGAAAAAAAAATGAAAAGCAGAATATGTAACTTCTATTTCTTAAAACAAAATAGCAATTCAAAAATTTACAACTAGCTTCATCACCTATATAATTTAACCCCAATTGACTTGCAACTATATATTCATTAAAAATAAAATTCGTAACTCAAATAATTCTTGAGTTTGTATATATGAAATTGTGGAAAACAAAAATTTTTAAAAAAATGAAAATGAAGAAAAGGAAACCTTCTTTGGTATTTACTTATCTCTTTGTTGTTCCCTAACATGGCGTGCATGATGAACTTGCAATCACACTTGCACTTACCTAATTGGGGAGTAAAATTTATAGATAGTATTAAATCATTTGAATAATTTCAATCATATTATTTATATCGTCAACTTAAACTCACATAAAATGCATTGCAAAATGAAGTCAACGTTACAATATTAATACTGCTACAATTTTATTTTTCTATTACAAAGTTTGACTTATCTTCTAAAAAAAAACCCCAATAAAGTTTCTTTTTACAATAATTTGAGTAAACGAAAATTCAAAGTATAATAGAAAATAATAATCTCGCAATTTTGAAATTAATTCTAACAAAATTGGTATAGCATGCGAGCTCAAATTAAAAGAGAATTGAAAGGTAAAACACTACGTACCAATTTCCACTTCAAATATCCCAAATTCCCAATTCCGTGGAATCATATATCTTGTGCTTAATTGTTTTCTAGGTAATGGCTATTCACTTGGGTTTAATTTAAAAAACAAATTAATTTATTTCCTTGTAGCTCTTTTGATAGTAAGGTTGGAAAAATGAACTTATTAATTATAAGCTTATGACATGGTAAAGTTAATTTTAATATCATACGAATTATGAAATAACCTACGCCATTCATAGCAAAATATTTGATGGCAGAAACAAGTTGTCACGTAACTTTGATGACGAGGAAAAACTTCTCTAATCAAATTTATAGGAAATGTTTCTTGCTAAATTGCAAAATTTTCGTTACCAATTCCTCTATTTTAGTTTTAATCATCAAGTATTCTACAACTCATTTAATTGCAGACCGATATAAATTCAAGTTAGACAAACTCATTAAGGCAATAAAATACTTTATTTCAAGTTTTAAAAGTATTATATATACAGAAGTCAAACTTGAGATATTTAATCAAAAGAGAAGAAATTCTTATCACTTATCAAAGAGTAGGATATATCTATTTTTATCATCTAGCCATTCATAGCAAAATATTTGATGGCAGAAACAAGCTGTCAGATAATTTTGATGATGAGGAAAAACTTCTTTAACCCAATTTATAGGAAATGTTTCTTGCTAAATTGCAAAATTTTCGTTACCAATTCCTCTATTTTAGTTTTAATCATTAAGTATTCTACAACTTATTTAGAGATTGTAGACCGATATAGATTCGAGTTAGATAGACTCGTTAATGGAATAAAATACTTCATTTCAAGTTTTAAAAGTATTGTCAAACTTGATATATTTAATTAAAGGAGAAGAAATTCTTATAAACTTATCAAAGAGTCGGGTATATTTATTTTTATCATCTACGTCCAAAATATTTGATGGCAGAAACAAGCTTTCAAGTAATGTTGACGACGAGGAAAAGCTTCTCTAACCAAATTTATAGAAAATATTGTTTCTTGCTAAATTGCAAAATTTTCGTTACCAATTCCTCTATTTTAGTTTTAATCGTAAACTATTCTACAATTTAATTAGAGATTGTAGATCTATATAGATTCGCATTAGATAAATTTATTATATAATAAAATATTTCATTTCAAGTTTTAAAAGTGTTATATATCTAGAAGTCAAACTTAAGATATTTGATTGAAAGAGAAAATTTTTTATCATCTTAACAAGGAGTAGGGTATATCTATTTTTATTTCTATTTTTTTTTTATTATAGTGATGTATGTATACCTTGGAGATCCCTCCTAAACTTTGGCCATGGAATATTCATTTGGAAAATATTAAATAAAATGGATATGTGAAACTAAACAAAATAATAAAATGGGTATAAGCAAATGAGGAATTGATACTAACTGCCATTGAGTTGGACATTAAAATAAGCTTAAGACAACATGAACAAAACATCATAACCAAAAGAAATAATTTATCATTCACCAGTGTTATTAATTTGCAGAGTTATATAACTTAATGATCCTCATAGTCATAGACAAACAAAAGTCTTGAAATAATTTTACACAGAAGGGCATGATCTCATAATTTTCTGTGTAAAAACACTCATAAATTTTGCTTCTTTTTATTTAGTTCATAAAATTAATTTAAACTAACATATTTCAAGAATGATTTGATTTTATAATTTACGAAGAAAATATATATTCTTAGAATTAATTTACAGTAGAGTTTATTTAATATTAAGTACTAATTAATTTTAATTAAAAGATTAAATATTTGAAAATTAATTAATTTTTTTATTATTTTAATATTAATTATTAACTATAAATTTAGTAATTTAAATCTAATTTAACATCTATGAACTATAAATAAAATCTAATTATTGATTAAACAATTTTATTACTCAATAATTAGTAATTTGGGATTCAATTGATTAAATTTAATTAAATTGGATTTAAATTGAACTTCAATTAATTAAAGTGAGTTCAATTTCAATTGATTAAATTGAATAATTGAAGATTTAAAGTTCAATTTGTTAAATTGAATAATTGAGTTCAATTGGTTGAATTAAAATTGAATATATAAACTTAAATTAATAAAATTGGAGTCATTCAATTCATTAATTAAACTCAAATTATTTTCAATTGATTAAATTGAAAAAAAATTTGAACCTAATTTAATAAATCTAGGATTTTAAGTTTAATTAATCAATTTCAATTTGATAAAATGATGTTCAATTAAAGCTCATTTTAATTAATTTAAGTTTAATTAATCAATTTTAATTTAATTAATTAGATGAGGACCAAATTAATGTATATATATATATATATATTAATAATTTAAAAATAAAAGTAGTCGATATATAACTCAAAAACAATTTGATTTCATTATTTGAAAATAATATGACTCAAATTAGTCGAGAAAATATAACACGATTAAACTAAAAAATGACTTGAGAACAATTTGATTATACGTGATCTGAAAATATTGATCCAAATTTATAATGACACTAATCCAAATCAAATTTTACTTGATCCAATTGTCATGTATAGATCCCATACAATCCCAAAAACCTATCTGAAGACAACTCGAAAAAGCATGATCACCTGAACTCTAATTTTACTCGAAATGGCTGACTTGAAGATAACCCAATCCAAGATGATCCTAATTCAAGATGAACCAAACCAACCCAATTAAATCCGATTGCCAGATCTAATCAAAATTAATCTATATTTAAAAATTTAATCTAGCTAATTAATTAGTTTATATTCGTTTATGCTTTTTACATTATTATTTTTTTAATCTTAAAAATATTAATTAAAAAAGAATTTTTTTAGTTTTTTTTTTAGATCGAGAAATGTCTATTTGTTAACAAGAAAGAAGTATATATAATAATTTTTTTTTTTTGCTTTTACGAGCATGTAAAAACACTCATAAATTTTGCTTCTTTTTATTTAGTTCATAAAATTAATTTAAACAAAAATAGTTCAAGAATGATTTGATATTATAATTTATGAAGAAAATGTATATTTTTAAAATTACTTTTACTGTAGAATTTATATGAAATAGTGAATTTCACTATAGAGCACACGTAGACTCAAATTTTCAATTTAAAAAATTATTGAGTCCAATGTAATTAATTAAATTCTAAATTACTAATTATTTAGTAATAATTTTTATTTTATTAATAGTTTATAGAACTTAATTTTGAAATAAATCACTAAATTATAATTTTAATATAATAAATTAAATTAATTTAAAAATTAAAATTAAATAATTTCAACTACTCAATTTTTTTTATTACAATTGATTTGTATCTATACTTAATATTAAATTAATTGATTTTTAAATATTAAAATTAATTTTGAAGTAATAACTATTTAATTTAGCAACTTAAAATAATAAAATAAATCCTGACCCGGCCATAAAAATGTGAAGTAAAATTTTCATATTCTATTTGATTTTGGGTCGGGTTACAGTATATTTTTTCGGGGGCGGGTTTAAATAAGATTTTCAAGTTAGAGTCCGAAAATTGCTAGTGTAATTTTAACACTGCATTAAAATTCATCACTCTGATCTAAACATAATCTTTTATTTTTTTCCCTTTTATTGCAAGAATTTGAGAACAAGTTTAGAATGATAAGGTATATAAATAAAAATAAAATTAGATGATTTTTAGTTGGATAAGAATGAAATTAATTTTGCTTCAATAAAGTAATCAAACAAACTAATTAATATACACTAAAACGTAAGTAAAATAAGAAATGTTTACTTCTTCCAGCCTCTTATCAATAAATCTTTTATGATTATGTTTCATCAGCATATAATAATAATAATAATAATAATAATAATAATAATAATAATAATAATAATAATAATAATAATAATAATAATACTAGAAGGAGACAAGAGAGGGGTCGTAAATAATATGTGAAGCTATCAATTTCATAATTAAAAGTTTAATTAATCATGATTGATCTGATAAGGTTAAATGGATTTTCTTAATACACAGTAATTAAGTTGTAAACATGGGAAATTAATACAATAAAATAAATATAAAAAAACGGCATCGTGCAATGTACGTAATGATATCACATTTTGGGTTGACCCAAAAAAAAAAAAGTCTTTGTTTGACGGTAAATATGGAATTTTGTTGCAAAAAGTATAAACTAGGCAGCTTTTATTTGGGGAAAAATCATTTTAAACACGCACAACAAGTAGCCGTAACTAACTTACCCATAAAAATCTCTAAGCTATTTCTGTTTAATACAAATTATAATATTGATTAACATTTATTTATAATTTTACGTAAAAATAACAAATTATAGAAATATTTAAATTTGTTTTCAAATTACAGTTAATTTTTTTAAAAAATTAATAGTTTACCTCCGTATAATTTAAAATAATAGTTATTCATTTAATATTGTATAAATTTCAAATATAGCAATGCAATATATCACATAATTTTTCTATATTTGATATATTTTTGTGTTAATTTTTTAAAATTTTATTTACAGTCTAATGGTATTTTATAAGGATTTGAAGTTTTTCCGATAGTTATCAATGACCATAATTACAGAATAACTAGTACATTCAAATATCATTTTTCCTAATTGATATCTCAAATAACATTTTTATCAAACAATAAAGAGATAAACTGTTAATTTTTTAAAATTTTATTTATGACTGTAATTTGTTCTATAAAAAATTTTTTGTATCAAATTAATACATATTTATTATATTCTCGTATCTTTATTTTTAAAAATAAGAACAATTTTTTAATACCCTTGTTACCAAACTAATACCAATAAACTAAAGTTTATTCAATTTTGTTGAATGTTGATGTAAGAAAAATTAAATTTTTATATTAATTTTAAAAAAAAATATTAAAACTGAATTCCATAATTTTTATGAAATTTATTTATGCCAAATATCATTTGAGTAAATATTCGGCTTAATATATGCTGACTCATATGTATTTATAAAAAAAGTATTCAGTCACTTTATATTTTTTTAAAAAATTAAATAAATCCTTAATTTTGTTTATGTTTGTTATTTTTAAGCCCCATTAGTTGATCTTACATGTCACATTAGAGTCACATCGAAATAATAAGATTAATTGAACTTAAAATTGAATAATTAGGGATCTATTTGTAACAAAAAAAAAAAGAATACAGAGAAAATATGTACAAAAATAAATACACGAAGTACAAAGAACTTTACATATATTAAACAAAAAGAAAAATCAACTAAAGTAGACACACCACATGCAAATATGCTAAAAAGGGTAGTGTTTAAAGATTAAACAAGCATAAAAAAAATTCATTTAGAGAAGTGATTGAGGAACAAAGTTTCTTTTACCAATTATTTAGGATATTGTGTTTTGCCATTTAGGAAAGCACCAGCCATTAGTCAGTGGTTTATGGTAGATAGAGATTTGGATAGATTTCGTGGATGCTGGTTGTAGCACTCATTATATTGGAAAAATAATAAATAAATAAGTAAACCACTAAAGAACCAATAAAATTTAGTTAGTAATCAGAACTGTAATGTCTTGAATTGAAATTTCGAGTTGGACCCTTTATTAAAAATAAAAAGTAAACTACTAAAGAGAAAGCATTAAGTTTAACAATAAAAAATAATGACATTATATTTGAGAATATGAATAATATATATATAGCAATGGAGGTTGCGATTTCTTATCTTCTCCGCAATTTTGATTGAAAAAATAAAACCAAAATATATTTGAAAATTTTAAGAGGCTAATTTCCTGATAATAAATTTTAGGTTAATCCTCATCAACTCCAAGGTACATATAAAAGAATTCATCTCTGGATGATTATATGGGCAAATTATTCAAAATTAATTTATGAGTCTAAATAGTAAACAATTTGTAATTTTCGTACAGTTAGCATACTTTTGTTTTGTCTCTAAAAATATTTTTTTTACCTCTAGTTTTTTAATTTGGAGACAAATTTAACCTTTATCTGAACATAAACGAAAACTCAAATTTATTTAAGATTTAAAGTTTGAGTGGAATTTTGAGAGTTGTGTAAAATAACTTATTTTAATGAGAAACGGGAAAAAAAATATGAAAATTTCAAATTGCAAAATAATTTTTGAAATGACATCCTAAAGAAGTTATAAAAGAATAAATGAAAATATGTAAGTTTTTTTTTTCTTGGTAAAGAGAAAACCTGGTTGAGTAAAATAATGATATGGAACACGTAAAGCTTATATATTTTAACTCAAAATGAATTGGTGGATCATATTGTCGTATTGATCTATTCTAATGATACAATTATGGTTAACATAAACACTACTCATTTACTAATTGTGTTGCAATATTTTGACCATAACACGAAATAAAAATTAAATGAATTATATGAATACAATACTTATAATATGTTTAATTTTTGTGTCATGTTAGGATCATAAAATCTGACACGACCCACTTAATTTATATATCAATCATAACATAAAAATTATTAAATATTACTCAAATAATTGAAGAAGTCAGCTTTAAAGAAGAAAAAAAGTGGATGGTGTCTTGTTGATATTTGTAGAAGAATAGTAGAAGGAGAAGGAGGAGGAGGTAGGGGTGTACAAAACCGAATATAAATTGAGAATAGAATCGAACTGAATTCGATTTATTCGGATGTATTTTCAGTTTGTTCAATTTAGCTATTTATAAAATTTTAGTTTATTTTGTTTTGTTCGGTTGAAAATGTTGGAAAATCGATTAAATCGGATGACCGAATATAAATATTTTATGGTAATTGATTTTAATTTTTATATAAAAGCAAAAAGTATAGTTTATGGCAATTAAATTTGATATGTGATAGTTGATAAAATCATGAGCTATTACAATTTATTTTAATTTGTGTTAATCAATTTTAATTTATGGTAATAATAAAATTGTGAAAATTAATTTAATTTATGCTAATTTATAAAGTTTTGATTTTAGTTTATAGCGATTTAAAAATTATGATCATTTGATTTTAATTTATGTTAATTGATAAAGTTATTATGATTGATTTAAATTTTTTATAACTGATAAAATATGGTAATAATTATAATTTATGGTAATTAATAAATTAACTTATAAAATTGATTAAACTGAATCAAATAAAACTAAAATATTTTGAGTCGGTTAAATTTGGTTTAAAATATATTTTGATTTGATTAAATTTTTCTATATGCATATCTATTCGATTAGATTTATTTGAGTTTAGTTTGATTTTAAATAGAAAGGAACCGATGCATACCCCTAGGAGGAGTTTAAAGAAAGAGAGAAGAAAGTACTTGATGAAAGCTTATTTGTTAGATTTAGATTTTATTTGTTTGGTCTTTTATATTTTTAGCCTCCTTATTCTTTTGTCACTATATTTCCTAATAATTTTTTTTTTATCAAATGACATTATTAACTTTGACATTTCTATAAATTTATGCGTAATGCGATATATGAAAATTAAATAAATTGTAATGAATTTGCGAGTCAATTCATTGCAAAATTCATTTTGACATGCGTCATAAATAAATCAATCCATTTTGGCACAAATTTGTATATGTTTAACCATAACATGCTATATGTTTTGCAAATTAGGTTCACATATCATAACCCAATTTGAAACCCTAGTTTAAATTCTTTTTCAAAAGTATAAATGAAGGATAAATATCTATAATCTTAATTGACTATATATATTATTTTATTAATTAGGGTGTGTATTTGGTCGTTTCCTTCTAGAATCAAATTGAAATTCTATAAAACAAATCAAACTGATTATTTTTTAAACAACCTAACTGAATCAAAATTCATTTAGAACCAAATTGAAATATTATGGTTTGGTTTGATTCGGTTTTATAAATTAATTAAATAATTAATATAAATCATAATAATTACCACAATTTTATCAATTATAATATATTAGAATCAATTACTATAATTTTATTATTTTCATAAATTAAAATCAATTACCATAACTTTATAAATTATTATATAAAAATTATAATCAATTAACATAACTTTATCAGTTACTATAAATTAAAATTAAATAATATAAATTGTCATAACAGATTACTTTATCAACTACCATAAATAAAAGTTAATCACCATATATTATAATATATTTCTTCTTTTATTTAAAAATTAGAATTAAAATCTATTAAAATATATATGTATACAAAATTTCGGTTAGTTCGATTTAATCGGTTTTTCAATATCACCAATGAAACCTAATCAAATACACTGAAAATTTCAAATACAATCAAACTGATTGAATCAAAAATCGAATAAACTGAATCAAATAGGCCGAATTCTATTTAGTTCGATTATAATTTTGATTTCAGTTCGATTTTATATACCTCTATCAAAGTGGGACTAACAAAAATTTAAATTGACCCGTATGATCTTAAATGAATGTACAGAATTCAAACAACCAAAACTTTTGTAGAAAATATTCACTTATAATGGACATTTTAATTAATAAAATTATTATGATATTATAAATTTTAATAATTATTCTTTTGGTTTCAAAATTAAACAGCAGTTATTTTACAAACTATTTGTTGACTTCCTCTATTACATATAAATAGAACTATTTAAGGACACAACACATCGTATCTATATTCTCTATAAAATACTAAAATTAACATTAAGACAGAAAAGTAAAAAGTGATACTTTTATTTAAAAAGACAAAAACATACAAATAAATAATTCTCTCTAAATGGGATAATCTGCAAAATAAAATACACATATATTGTGAATTAATTAAAATAAGTCTTTTATATATTAAAGTGGTTATTTTCTTGATTACCTGTGAATTTGGGAATCTTCGAGAGTTAAATTTTAGTTAGATTGGCTTAAAGCATTAATTAGTCCCTGAATTTGACCAGATTTGTTATAGCGGTCCCCAAAATTATCGAATAACCAATTTAATATCTCAATTTGTTTTTTTTTAAAAAAAACTTTTTAAATAAATTTTTTAGAAAAATTAGTAACATTATACCCATAGAACTAGTCAAATGACCAATTCGACGCCATCGATAATTTTTTTTTACCGTCTAAACACCATTTGAAAGGGACCAAAAATGTTCTATATCATCATTTTTTAATAATAAATATGCTTAAAATACCATTTAAGATTGATTTAAAAGTTGCTCAAAAAATATATATATACATCATCAAATTTTCTAATAAATTAAGGTGTTCAAAAGTTATGTAAAAATTCAAATTGAGGAGTCAAACCGGTCATTCAAAAAAGATTAGAGACTACGATAGCAAATCTTAGCAAGTTCAAGAGTCTATTAATATATTAACTCCTTAGATTTATTAAATTTAATGTTTAATAAATTCATGCAGTTTTTGTCTTCATGAATTTGTAAAGCAAGTGTTGTTTTTAATTCATCATTATGTAAAAAACGAATAGATGCCGAGTTCACATTAAGAAGGATAATTTCCTTAAGATGAGAAACCTTATCTTTCTTCTTTCCCCATGGGAATCTCATACAACAATTTTCTTGGATATTTCTTCTTTGCTAAATAAATGCTCTTTACTTTTTCTTTCTTTTCATATATCCAAATTGATTTTCTCCGGATGTTGATTTCAAAAAACAAAATGTTAGCAAATGTGCATCCAAACATTCATGCGTAGAAATAGAAATTTTGTATTTGATCTAAATCTGTCGAAAATATTTGATTTGAATTTGACTAAAAATATGATAAAACTCGAATTTACCAATTCAAAATCAAAGCAAACTCTAAAATTATTTGAATTTTGCATTCAAAAGATGAATTGATCCGATAACCCGCCTGTTCTCTCACTCACATATGGTGGAACTAACTCTCATATTAATAAATAAAGTTTATACTTGACAAATAAGTTGTGCGACCATATATATTTCAAGAGCACAATTGTTATATATCAATTAGGAGTATATAACTTTTCAATTAATAGATCTTAGAGTATATTTAGTAGGTTGTATCTCATATCATTTATTACACCATCTCTTATAAAATCTCATTTTTTGTTCAATCTTATTTATATTCATAATAATGTTCAATTACTAAGATGAATATAATTGATCAACTATTGAATACATA
This sequence comes from Triadica sebifera, assembly GCA_023653625.1. Taxonomy (NCBI): domain Eukaryota; kingdom Viridiplantae; phylum Streptophyta; class Magnoliopsida; order Malpighiales; family Euphorbiaceae; genus Triadica; species Triadica sebifera. Next base: position 3,966,048 of record CM042910.1, read on the forward strand.
TCAATGTGATAATTTAAATATGATCTTTCTCTTTATTATTTTCTATAATTCTTGTTTAACTCGCTTTATTCAAAAATATTACAGTAGATCGAATTATTCATGATATTTTGGTTATGTTCTAAGATAACATATATTAAATATCAATTATGGAACCATAATTGAACCATAAGGATATCAAATATGATTTTATATAAACTTGAGAGTCTCACACAAAATAAAATTATGCTATAAACTTTATTACCCTATTTGGTCGAATTATGCACATGTGGTATGAATCACCTATTACGGTATAAACTCCTTTTCTAGTGGGGTGTATGTCTTCATGTTATATAATACCGTATAGATCGTAGTAAGATATACCTAATGTCCAACTATGAGTTCACATACATATTCTCTTTATCAATTTTTTCAGAACTCTGATATGACATTAAGACATATAAGTGATGTATTATAATATATGTTTTAGTGTTAATGCATTTTATCAATCATCTCTCTCATTTCACATAGAATGACAAAATTTGCATTTAAACTTTGGCTTTCGATATTACTTAGATAATAAAGCTTAAATTTTGCCTCATCTTTGTTCACACAAAGTAATAAAGGTGATTGTTTGTGTAAGAAGACTAATCTCATGTCTGTCCGACATATTTCTATACTCAAATATGTACTCAATATATATTTTTATGTATATTTTATAACAAATATATGTAGGGATTGAACCAAAATGGGAATTTATTATTATTTAAAGAAAAAAAAAATACTTAAAGTGAACATTCATGGAAAAAAGTCATTTATAATTTAACATGCCTAAAATATGCATATTTAGGTATAAGATTTGTAAAGGGATCAACAACCAGCTCTTACGTTGTTATGCACCTCATGTTCACTTCTTTTTGTACAACTATGTCTTTTACAAAATTATATTTGATGTCAATGTGTTTAGTTTTTGCATGAAACTTAGAATCTTTTGTGTATACTACGACTATCACTATTTATAAGTATTGACTCTATAACATTTCCTTTTATTGTTAAGTGTTCCAAAAATATTTTCAACAAAACCACTTATTGCATATAAAAATACTCTAAATTTAGCTTTTATTATTGATAGAACTATATAATGTTGCTTCTTACTACTTGTAACACCCTTCGATGTAGCTGAAAAAACCTCTCAACTATACAAATGGATGCTACTGATTGTTTTGCGGAAAACTGATTAAATTAAAACTTTTCATATTTAAAACATATTTAACATAATTATGCATTTAAGACATCAAAATCTATTATAATATTAAAACTTTGATCCAACAATCGATAATAACATAAAATATATTTCCGACTTCATTAGCCTTATTTTATAAATACGTTATAATAAATATCATTACATATTCTTAAAACCAAGATATGTAAAACAAAACTCATAATCCCATGACATAACAAAAATACATAATATGCCATGAATGTAAACATACCCCACATTGGATGCACTCTGACTAAACTCTAGGGCTCGCGACTCTTCCAGTCAATTATTGTCTATTGGCTTTAAACCTAGCAAACTAATATTTAGTGGTATGTATATGCATAAAATTTTTATATTTAAATAATGTCATACAATGTCATACTATTTACCTCATGATCATTCATAGAATCATACATTCTAGCCATTTCGTGCTTTAATAACATACCAACATGGCTATCTTACCATAGACATACTATAGTAATCTGTGAACACCTTACACATATACATATATCACATTTCCAATTACTATATCAATTACCTAATATTAATATTACATTATACTTTGCAATTATTATTCATTATTACACATATTCCTGCCTCAGAACTCTAAACTTATTACATTAGTTTTAACTGGCCTCAACAACTCGAGCTTAAGCCACATTGACTGATAATAATATAATTTGCTAGTAAATTCAGGATCAAGTGCGCTCATATACCAAACTTTAACTACTTTCTTTATATCATATCAAAGTAACTCATACAGTACAATTCACCTCCCTCAATGGTATACCATCCATTATTTGACAAGTCCAAGACTAAATAACTAGGCATTTAACTCAAAACCAATTATCTTTTAATTTATTTAATCACATCCTATTACTAGAATCATATCATATTTATGCATTCTCATACCAACACATAAATGTCAAATCACATATTCCATATGTTATTTTCCATATATACATATTGTTGCCCAGATATTGAACTAAGAAGAGGGGTTGAATTGGATATTAAAAATTGAACTTTTAAGTGCGGAAAGAAAAGAAGTTTAGTAGGGATAGAAAAAATATGACACAAGGATTTTTATAGAGGTTCGGGTGTTAACAAACCCTACTCCTCTCCCCAATCTCAATTGGGAGTTTCATTAACACACTAAGTGTTACAATGGAGTTTTACAAGCTCACTCCCAACTATGGTGTTTCTAACAATGGATCACACCTAACCCATAAATCCCTTGTGTTTTGATGACTCACACAATAACCAATTCCTTGTGTTTTAAAGGCTCACACAAATAACCTTTACCTTGTGTTTTAAAGGCTCACACAAATAACCTTTCTTTGTGTTTTAGAGGCTCACACAACTAACCCTTACAAGTATTCTACTCTTAACCTCGAAATACCCAAAACTCACTTGAGTAGATGATTACAAAGAGAAACACTTACAAATCTATATTGCTCAATGAATGATGAGCAAAAAGATTTTCACAGAGAATAAATGTTTTTTTTTGAAAATATCAAATTCACAAATGACTTACAATAAGATTTTGATTCAGAATATTAGCTATTCTCTTGTTCTCTTCTTTTCTCTTCTAGTTCTGGATGCATAAATGACTTACATTTATATTTCCATAGCAAATTATAGCCGTTAGAATGCATTTAATATGGAACTAGCCATTGCACCAATCCTTATTATCGCGTCTGACATGTTTCTCTTTCATCTTTCACGGTCGTGACTATATGTGTCACGGTCGTGACTATTCTTCCAAGTCGTGACTTGAGTGGTGACCTTGGCCGTGAAGCACTCTGGAAGGTTTTGAAGTGTTTGATCACGGGCGTGACATTTTATCTTCACGGGCATGACATCCTTCCAAGTTGTGGTCCAAGTGGTGACTCTGGTTGTGAAGCTCTCTGGAAGAATTTGTCATGTCTTCTCACGGGCGTGACTTTAATTCACAGGCATGACTGAAATGTTCATTCATGGTTGCTATCAGTCTTCATGGTCGTGAACTTTAAATGTTGGATTGTTGGCGCTAAGCTTCATCACGGGCGTGACATATAAGGTTACGGGCGTGAACATGCTATTTCTTCAATTTTATCTTTTTAAGATTAATCTTCCATTCTCCATTCTTGATATCATATTCCATACCCTGTTCAATAGACTTAGAAAACAAGTATGTTAAATAAATTATTGCAATTTTATTTGTTAGCATCAAAATGACGGAAATACCCCTCAAGGTTCAACAATCTCCCCTTTTTTTGATGGTGACAAATAATCTAGCAATATGTGCTTTTGAGAAGTCTCCCCCTCAAAAGATGCTTAGGATAAAGAATGCTGAAGTGCAAGAATTGTAAAGAATGATGAAGTGTAGCATCAAAATATGCTTCATAGTTTTAAGTATATGAAAGTTATATGCAAAGTATATCCAATGTATAGAAAAATTTTCTTTAAAGCAAGTTAAGTTTATTTAGGGTATATTTAAAGTATATCAAGTGCATATTCATTCATGTAACTAACTCCAAAGATAAATGCCACTTCGCCTATAGCTTTTATTTCTAAGTTGGATGACAACCATCCCTTAATTTTTGTTACATACTCCATACTATTTCTAGTTATCAGTAAGATATTAACATATAAAGATAAAATCTTTAGATCGCCTAAAATAAACATAATAGCATTTTTCAATCATCCCAAAATCATAAGACATAATTGCATTATGAAATGAATGTACCATTGCTTTGAAGATTGTTTAAGGCCATAGATTAACTTTAAACGTATACATATTTTATGTTTTTGGCCTTTTACAAATGAAACCTTATAGTAACTAAATTAAAGTTGGGAAGAGAGGAGAGGAAGCTATTTTCACATATATAAAAAAATGAATAATTTCCCACTTCATAGGGAACTGCTTCTTGCAGTAACCACTCCCCCACAATTTTAATTTAATTAATTTATATATTTTAAATTATTTTATTTTATTATAATTATCAACTTTCCCATCATGGGTGAAATACTCGAAAATCCAACATGAATCCAACTCGAGACCTGAAAATAACTTGATCTAAATATGCCTGACCCAACCTGACTTGATTGCCAAATCTATTCATGTACCATCATTCATACTATATACACTTATTTTTTGTCGGATATGTAATTATTTGATGATGATAACTAGAAAATTTCATAAATATTCTTTCAGTTTTTGTAGTAAGAAAATAGTGGAAAGCCAAAAGGATTTGGAATGGAATTGCACCAGGATTGAAGTAAAAGGCTAAAAAATTAGAAAATGAGTAAAGGGAGAAAAAAGGGAGAAACTTTTAGAGTTGTCGGAAAGAAGTCTAGCCGAACATCTTCAAGGAAAGAAGTCTAGCCGAACATCTTGTAAAAAATAGAATTTCGTTAGTGTCCAATTGGACATTTCACTAATACAAGACACACTACAAGAAAAATACATTTTAGCGACGAACAAATCCGTCACTAAATTTAAGAATTCTGTCGCTAAATTATATTAGCGACATAATTGCGACGGATGTAATCCGTCTCTGAAAAGCTCCTCGCAAGTCCAATAGCGACGAATTGTAATTCTGTTGCTAAATTTAGCGATGGAATAATGACGAAAATATCTGTCACTGAAGTGTATTTGCAGGAATTGTAATGGCGACAAAATCAATGAGGAATTTTGCGACGGAAAATCTGTCGCTACATAGCGACGGATATAAATCTGTCGCTACATTGCGACAGATTTATATTCGTAGCTACATAGCGACAGATATAAATCCGTCGCTATATAGCTACGGACATTGTCCGTCGCTATGTTGCTACGGAAGTTTTCCATCGCTATTTAGCTACGGACTTTTTCTGTCACTATGTAGCTACGGATATAAATCCGTCGCTATGTAGCTACAGCCGTTGTTCGTCGCTATGTAGCTACGTAATTTTTCCGTCGCTAAATTTTGTAGTGCATTTACTCCATTTAATTTGCGACTAATTTTCAGTCGTCGCTAATTGTGACAATCAGTTAGTGAGGACCGCATTCCGTCGCAGATCCATTTTTTATATATTAATTTTTTTTAATTTAATTATTTTTGTAATTTTAAAATTCAATTAAATGAAAAACAAATATTTTTTTTAATAGGATTCATTTAATAAATATTAAAATTTTTTAGTCTAACATAAAAAATATTCAATAATTGAAAATACTACAATATTGTTAATATATAGTCCTACATCCTGTCAGATTGTGGTGGATCGCTATGTGGAGTTGATGAAATGTGGGTATAATTAGTCATCTCTGCTATTAGCTGTCGCATCTCTGCACGCATCTCGTCTCGAAGCTCAAGTCGAAGTTCTTCGCACATCTGTTCTCGCATTTGTTGCTTTTGTGACTCCAACATAGTCTGAACCTCCTGCTGCATATCTTGCTTAATACTAGCATGCAGCTGCCTGTATTAATATCTCGTGATGTGGCAGTGGAGTGAAAAGAAGAGGTACCGGTATAGAAATGTGCTGCCTTTGTGCCCATTCCATATACGCGCCGTTTTTCTGGCCACCAGCAGCCTCTAAAAATAACTGCCTCAAATCTGGTTCACATGGCTCGTTAGATCCCTCAATTGGTTGAGAAGCAGTCTCTTTAAGGGCTTGTACTCGATCCTTCAATATAAATTTTAAGAAGAAAAAAATATAAATTCCATGAGATTAATAGAAAAATAAGCAAATAAAATTTTAAATATGCACAATTAATGAGTTTGGTAAATACATACTGCAACAACTTTAGACCGCTGGTCTACATACTCAATTCCTGATGAAGTCTTTCTGGTGTGTGTTGCCTCAAAGAGTTCTATAGGATTTGGTTCACGTCCTAACTCTTTTGCCTGATCATAAGAATAAAATAAAAATAAAAACACATTAACTACAAAATTACAACCATAAATATATAAATATTACAACCATTGGTATTGCAAATAAAAACAAAGACATTAACAAACATTTTACAATCTAAATATATAAATGAATAACAAATTCAAATTAAGTTATCATTCTCAATATACCATCCGCATGCTACGCTCAACCATAGATATAGAACCCCCCCTGTATGTCGTGAGAGACCTGAACCTAAGCCGCCCGTCTCAGTAAGTCTGTTTTTAGAGGCAATGATAGATTTTTGCTTGAACTCAGGAGTGGACCATTCTTTCTGCCAACTATTCCAAACTTGCTCTGGAACACGTGGTGGTTTACTGCCAGAAGATCTCCACTTGCTCAAAGTGTCACTATAAGTTTAGTTACCTCTCGAAAGGATACATCCATCGGTATTGCACTGGACCTGCTATTCTTGCTTCATATGGTAAGTGCACCGGTAGATGTTCTATTGAATCAAATAAGCTTGGAGGGAATATACGCTCAAGCTTACAGAGAATAATAGGAATCTCTTCTTCAATCCGGGCCATGTCATCATTGGTTATAACAGCAGATGTTAAATCCTTAAAGAACAAACTTAATTCTGTTAATGCTTTCCAAACATTGTTTGGAAGTAGTTCATGAAATGCAATAGGTATTAAACACTGCATAAACACATGACAATCATGACTTTTCATCCCAAACAACTTAAGTTTTCTCATATCAACACATCTAGCCATATTTGACACATAACCATCGGAAAATCTCAAATTTCTTAGCCATTCACACACGACTGATTTTGATTGATTATCTAGTGTGTAACAAGCTTTAGGATATTTTCCCTTTACAGAATCTCGTTCCAATTCCGGCCGACGACAGTATTATTTAACATTCTAAGGTCCTATTTAGAATTTATATAATTGGTATTGATCGTAAACTAGTCAATCTAAAATCCCATATATACTGTCATTTATCACTTATCATAATTAAATATATAATTTTAATAATTGGTCAGTGTATTGTATAATAAAACCATAATTTCATAAAATATGCAGCTGAGCAATTTGAATAAAATTATATTAATAAATTTTAACTATAAATTTTTTTTATGAATTTCAATTGAAATTATTCTTAAAAAGATAATAAAATAACAAAAACAAAATAAATTACAATTACAGAACAAAGGTTATGTCTCATATAAACTATCAAATTAGCAACATAAAATATGATTTTTTTTAATTACAGAACAAAAAGCATAACTACCACTGATAAAAAAATTTCAATGAGTTATCTATAATATGTTATACCTTTATAATTTAAAATTTTATAATTTTAATCAAACTTAGTAACTAAACTTAGCTATTTTATTAAAGTTAGTAACTAAACTTAGCTATTTTATTAAACTTAAATGTTTTATAATTTTTTGCCTAAATTATCTATATTATGTTCTAACTTTATATTAAACTTAGTAATTAAACTATTTTATTAAAGTTAGTAACTAAACTTAGCTATTTTATTAAACTTAATTGTTTTATAATTTTTTGCTTAAATTATCTATATTATGTTCTAGCTTTTTATTAAACTTAGTAATTAAACTATTTTATTAAATTTATTTTATTAAACTTAGTAAATAAACTTTATAATTTTATAATTTTAATCACACTTAATAGCTAAATAACAATTTTATTAAACTTAGTAACTAAACTTAGTTTTATTAAACTTAACTATTTTATAATTTTTTGCTTAAATTATGTATATTATGTTCTAGCTTTATATTAAACTTAGTAATTAAACTATTTTATTAAACTTATTTTATTCAACTTAGTAAATAAACTTAGCTATTTTATAATTTTAATCAAACTTAATAGCTAAATAACTATTTTATTTAAATTAGTAACTCAACTTATCTATTTTATTAAATTTAAATATTTTATAATTTTTTACCTAAATTATCTATATTATGTTCTAGCTTTATATTATTTACATAAATATGTATGTAACTTATGCATATAATTAATTAATAATAAGTCATATAATATGTTACAACATATCAAAATTAAATTAATAAAAAAATAAAAAAAGTAAAATAACAAAATCTGAAAAAAAAAATTTATTAAATTTCCCCAGCAATAGAATTGTTTAAAATATCTCGTTAACATGTAAGAGATTAACTTTATCCCATCCACACTCTTAAAAATATATTAAATTTTTATTTGATGATTTTTATATACTTGAATTTATACATTTAATAATTTTCAGAAAAATAATTTTTTGAATTAAAATTATAAACACTAATATAACAAGTAATTTGTTATATTTTTTGTGCATAAAAATTCTTAAAAATCATTCATTTTACAAATTTTGGGGGTTGAGAAATTCAATTTTAAATATTAAATGTATCTAAATCTAATTAAATATATGTATTAATTATATATTAAACTTAGAATAGAATAACATTTATAATATATGTATAAACTTAATAATTTTTAATTCAATTCAAAAACTCAAATCTATATAGTTAGGGCAGAAACTATTAGCTAAAAAATTTAATTTAAAGACACAAATATATTATAATTAATAAAATTTCAAATAATGATATAACCAATATAAAGAATAGAATTGGCCATAAAATTTCAAATAATGATATAACCAAAATTTCACCAATTAAAAACAAGTAAAATAAAATAAAATTAAAAATAAAAACAGGTAAAATAACAAAATCTGCAAAAAAAAAAAGCAGCTACGTACCTTCTTCGCTGGGAGTTGACTGGCGCTGGAAGGGAGGGACCAGAGCAGAGGAAGACCGGGGCTGGGATGCGACCGGAGCTCAGAGACAGCAGCAGAGGACCGGATCCAGTGGGAGACAGCAGTAGAGAACCAGAGCAGAGGAGAGAGAAGACAGGAGCAGAGGAGAGAGAGGACCGGAGCAGAGGAGAGAGAGGACCGGAGCAGAGGAAGGCACGACCGGAGTAGAGGAAGACCACCGCCGGAGCAGAGGAAGGAGATACCGGAGCTGGAAATTTGGGCAGCAGGGAGAGGGAAAAATGCCGGCTGGGGGGGAAAAAAATGAGAAATTTTTTTTGGGTTGCAGGGTTATAACAAACCCAATCAAAACAACACCGTTTTTCTTTTTATTTTTAGCGACGAAAGCTTCCGTCGCTATCAATAGCGACGAAAGCTTCCGTCGCTATCAATAGCGACGAAAATTGGCCGTCACAATTAATAATGACGCAAAATTCGCAATTTCAGCGACAGAATTTTCTGTCGCTATTTTTAACGACAGCAAATTCTGTCGCTATAATAGCGACGAAATTTTCTGTAGCTATTTTTAGCGACGGAATTTCTCCGTCGCTATTTTAGCGACGGCAAGTAACCGTCTCTATTTTTAGCGACGGAGTTTGCCGTCACTAAAATTAGTGACAAAAAATTCCGTCGCTGAAATTGTGAATTTTCCGTCGCTATTTATACCGACGGCAGAATAGCGACGAAAATTCTATCGTTATTTTTAGTGACATAATTTTCCGTCGCTAAATTTTTAATTAAATTCAACTAATGATTTAGCGACGGTATTTTCCGTAGCAACCTTTGCGATAGACGTAATTTCGTCGCTATTATGTCGATTTTGCGATGGTTTCTATCCGTTGCTAATTGGCTCTCGCAAATTCGTCTCTAAACCATCGCAATTTTCTGGCAGCATATTTTTCCGCCATATTAGCTACAACATTTAGTTACGGTCAAAATCTGTAGCAAATTTCTCTCGCTAATCTGTCGCTATTTCTGACGCTATTTTTCTCAAATTTTTTTGTTAATTTCACTCATTGATCCGTCATTGATCCGAAGCTAACTGCTACGGATGTCATTCCATCGCTAAATTTCGTCGCTATTTAATTCTTTTCTTGTAGTGACATCTTTTCTAGAATGCAATTTTCTACCTATTAGGAATTCAATTTTGATTTAATAAGACTCTTAAGGGTTCTAAACAGGTAGAAATCATTAGAACAAAATTTTAGAGGCTTATATCTTAAAGAAAAGGATTTTTACTAGAATTGGAAGCCTTTTAAGAAACAAACTTCTTATAATATAAATACTTTTCACTTTAAAACAAAATTATTCACCTATAAAAGGAAGCAACCTCTAATCATTTAAGGCATGAATTTATAAAGAGCAAACTCAATTGAAAGACTTTGAATTCATTAGTAACAAGGTTTAGCTTATTAGTTTTGTAATTATAAAATCAATTCACTATAAAAGTGTGCATATAATAGATTTTAAACTTAAATAGGCTAAAACTTTGCTTTGGAGTTGGAAATTATCATTAGGAGATTTTCTAGACAATAAGGAGTTTCCATGATGTGATTTTAGATCTATATCTGTTTCTTGAAGGTCCAGAAAGGAAATTCTTTCTATAAAGGCTTTGAAGAGTATTTGTAAACATCAATGTTGGTAAGTTCTGAAAGCATAAATCTATTTTTTCTTTTCTTTATTTAAATTAGAATATTTACATGAGAATTGTATAATTAATTTTCATTAAAAGATGTAGCATAACTTAGATAAATTGACTTTTCTTGTATTTATATTTTACACATATTCATTCTTTTCTATCTCCTTCAATGTATGGAGTTTTAGAGTTCTTTGGATAGACTTATGATGTTACATGAACGGTGAGGATGGATGAATTGATGTCTTGCGTTTTTTGATCACATATTTGTTCATTTTGCAGGATTTAAAATATGATTTTTATTTTATAATTGTCTTGTATTTTTATCTCAAATGATGTAATTTTAATTAGCTTTATGTTTTATTTTTGGGGATGTAAATGAACTTTTTAACTCTTGTTTACTTTTGTATACTTAATATGCTTGATATGATTATGTATTCTATATATGTTGTGTTTAGGATTTAAAGAAATTATTGCATAATAACATTTATTTGTGTCTTGTATGTTGCATTTAAGTAAATTACTAATCTTGAATACTCATATCTGAATATTGGTGGTCGGTGTCCTTCATAGGGTTGAATTAATAATTTGTTCCTACCAATATACGGTCATAACACATGAACTCCAAATAAGACATGAACTCATTTGCAGTGAGAAAACTGGGCGTAGTGTTGAGAGGTCAAAAATTTCCATAATTAACTTTTCACCTATAAAATATTGCTTTCCCTGTTCCAATAATAGGCTACTTTTTTTTTTTAATCACAAAAAGGTAGTCCACTTTCTATTTTAAAAATATAGTTATATATTAGTTATCTATTATGTCCCTTTTTAATGTTCCTTGTTATCAACAAATATGAGTTAATTATTTTAATTTTTCAATAATATCTATAATTAATGTGGAATCATTTTAGGCAAAATATATATTTTTCAACCATGGTAACTACATTTTATTTATCTACGTGAAAAGTCTATCAAATTGGATCAGGTAGAGTATAACTTTTTGCAAAAGAATAGTTAGTCCCCTAATAATTTTAGATTAACTTTTTACCTGCACTTTTTTTCCAAAAAATTAGTTATAGGCTCCTTGAAATTATATATTTTGTTGTCATTCCTTACGGATATACTTAATTTAATATTATTTATATTTATTTTAATTTTTAATTTTAACCTCGTAAATTTATATGTGTTTTGATATCTCCATATTTTATGAACATTTTAATTTCATATTCTCATAATGTTACATTTTGGCACCCAAGCCTAAATTCTTAGTTCTACCTCTTTTCATGTGACATCTGCATTAGAATTTAAAGCATTCTCACATGTATAGCATTATATTTATATTGAATAGACTATGATTTAAGTAAAATATGTGATCACATAAAAATTCATGACATTATTACCATGCATACATCCATGCATCAAAAGAAAGTAAATTTTATTGTAAAAGATAGTTAAGATAGAGGAGTACAAGTTTTCCATATCCTTTGAAGAGTAAAGAAAAGAAGAATCCATATGTTATATATTTAGATGCACTGAAAAATTAAAAAATTAGGAAGAGAAGAAGCCAAATGCATGCTTGTCAATACATCAAATGGCGTTGATGAGTGTTAAAGTTAGAGTACAAGAAAAAAGGAAGATCAGCTAAGAATCAAGATCATGTGTGCAATTCTAAAAGAGGAGAAAAGGCATTGTTGAGTTCCTCATTGAAACAAATGAGGTATGGATTCTCCATTTATCAATTTCATGAATTTTGACTCAACGACTTTCCTTGCAAGAATTCTTCATCTTTAGAATGATAGTCTTGGGATGAGTCAACTTTGGCTAAAGTATGATAACAATTGTCCCGTGGCGGAGGTCCAGCGTGAGATCAAGTCACAGTCCAATTTCATGTGCTCTTGGGTTGTACATGATAAGACTAATGGTAGCGTAACCCCTATCACCAATTAATTTTAAATGAAATGGTAAGTGCTTGAGATCCATAACTGGTATCAGAGTCGAGGTCACGGGTTCAATTTTTAGCTAGAACAATTGCTGAGGAACATATTTGTTGCCCATATATTGAACCAAGAAGGGGGGTTGAATTGAAAATTAAAATTTTAACTTTTAAGTGCGGAAAGAAAAATTAAGTTTAGTAGGGATAGAAAAATGAGACACAAGAATTTTTATAGAGGTTCGGGTGTTAACAAACCCTACTCTTCTCCCCAATCTCAATTGGGAGTTTCACTAACACTCTAAGTGTTACAATGAAGTTTTACAAGCTCACTCCTAACTATGGTGTTTCTAACAATAGATCACACCTAACCCAAAAAAACCATTGTGTTTTAATGGCTCACACAAATAACCAATTCCTTATGTTTTAAAGACTCACACAAATAACCCTTACAAGTGTTCTACTCTTAACCCCAAAATATCCAAACTCACTTGAGTTGATGATTACAGAGAGAAACACTTACAAATCTTTAATGCTCAGAAAATAATGAGCAAAAAGATTTGCACAGAGAATAAATGTTTGTTTTGAAAGTATTAAATGCACAAATAGCTTAGAACAAGATTTTGATTCGAAATATTAGCTATTCTCTTGTTCTGGATTCATAAATGACTTGCATTTATACTTACATGGCGAATTATAGCCGTTTGATTGCATTTAATGTGGAAATAGTCGTTGCACCAACTATTGTTTTCGCGCTTGACATGTTTCTCTTTCCTCTTTCACGGTCGTGATTAAGGTTGTCACGGTCGTGACTTTTCTTTCAAGCCATGACTTGAGTGGTGACTTTGGTCGTGAAGCATTCTGAAAGGATTTGAATTTTTGATCACAGGAGTGACATTATATCTTCACGGGTGTGAACAACCTTTCTAGCCGTGGTCTAAGTGGTGACTCTAGCCGTGAAGCTCTCTGGAAGAATTTGCCATGTCTTTTTACGGGCGTGACTGATATGATCATTCACGGTTGCTATCATTCTTCATGGCCGTGAACTTTAAATGTTTGATTATTGGCGCTAAGCTTCATCACGGGCATGACACATAAGGTCACGGGCGTGAACATGCTATTTCTTCAATTTTATCTTTTTAAGATTAATTTTCCATTCTCCATTCTTGCTATCATGTTCCACACCCTGTTCAATAGACATAGAAAACAAGTATGTTAAATACATAATTGCTATTTTATTTGTTAGCATCAAAATGACGAAAATATCCCTCAAGGTTCAACAATCTCCCCATTTTTTATGGTGACAAATAATTTAGCAATATGTGCCTTTGAGAAGTCTTCCCCTCAAAAGATGCTTAGGATAAAAAATACTGAAGTGCAAAAATTGTAAAGAATGATAAAGTGTAACATCAAAATATGCTTCCTAGTTTTAAGTATATGTAAATTATATGCAAAGTATATCCAATGTATACCAAAATTTTTCTTTAAAACAAGTTATAGTTATGCCAAGTATATTTAAGGTATATAAAGAGTATATCAAGTGCATATTCATTCATGTAACCTGCATCAAAGTATACTTTTGGTATATTTAAGGTATATGAAGCTCATTTGCATAACTCTCATTTGCATACTTGCATAACTCTTAACTTTTAACTTTAAACAATATATTGCTAGGTTTTGCCCCTTTTGTCATCAACAAAAAAATAACAAAAAGATAAACATAATGGAAAAACAAAAACAAAAACATTAATTTAGGAAAACCAAATACAAAAGTAATTAAAATTCTGAAAGAAAATTAGAAATTCCTACAACAAACAAGCTAGAAAATATAACATCTAACATAAAATCTAGCTAGACATCCTATCTCTAAAGTGAGCAACTTTCGCCTCGAGGCTTTCCATGCGAGACTCCATGAAATCCTTGAAGTTCTTTAACCTCTCATCCATCAAAGCCTGCAATTGCTCAAACTGTGGTTCCAAGAGGTCAACCACTTGCTGAGCCAAGTTTGGTGTGGAGGCAGAGGATTGTCCCATTTCCTACTCAACCTCTGGAGGCACCACCTCAACTCGAGTTCTCTTCCTCTGCTGAATTCCTTGGAGCCCAACTTTGAAGTCATCCGAGTCATTGTCCTCCCAAATGATTTCACCAGCAGTGTTGGTGAAGCAGTAGTAAATGTTGTTCTCAAACACTATACGAACAACCGCTCCCATCTTGATGAAGGACTCGACGTCTAGTTGGTCTCGAGGATGCCATAAGATGAGGTTGAAGTGATATTCATCCAACTTCAAGTATTTGAGCTTCAAGGAGATGTGAGTAATGTACCCACCAATCAGAATGTCTCCGGAGGGCTTGGTGGCAATTGACAAAAGATGGTTTGAAAACCATCGAGATAAAGCCACTGTGAGGCCTCTTTAGGCCATCTCCAGGAGAAAAAGCTATGACTTCTTGATTGTGCCATTGCTGTCTCCTCTAGCAAAGATGCTATAGGTCAGAAACCTATTCAAACACTTGTGCACTGGGGATCGAAGGTGAGTGCTCTTCGTCTTTTTGATGTCCCAGCTGCAATAAAAAACGAAGTGAGTCCATGCCTAAGTAGCATATAACTCCACTTCACTGTCATTCAGGATTCCATCAGAGGGAAGGTTGAACAAGTCTCCAAACTCTATGGCAGAGAGGGTGTTCAGATGCTTGCAAATTTGGAACTTAACCGTGCCAGTAGGAGATACTTGCAAAATGCTTAGAAACTCTAAGGTTGGCTCCCTCAGAGTTGGTTGATGGATATCAATGAATTCCTTCAGATGACAGGCCTGGAGTTGTTCTGTCATGCTTGTCTCTAGGCCGAGTGTACGAACGGTTTGCCACTCAAATGATATAGAAGAAAGGAATGGCCTTTTCTTGAGCACTGATTATCTAGGATGACAATGCTCCAGAATGATGTTTAGAAGGTAATCTGTGTACCTTCTTAGAGCATGAGACTTCTTCCTTGTACCCTTGAAGGAATCGGTTTCCATATTGATTGAAAGAATAAACTCTGAAGAGTGAAAAAATTTGATAAAAATTTTGGAGTAAAACCTAGGGTGATGTGATTTCTGATGATGAAAATGGTTTTTGAAGATATTTATAGATGGAATGAGTTACTAGGGGGTCAGAATCTTCAAAATGGTATTCAATGGTGATAAATGAGAGAAGTTGGAGAATTGGAATGAGAGAAATAACGGCAGAAACATTATATAGCCGACATCTTCACGAGCGTGAAACATTAAGTCACAGACGTGAAGTGTCGTGTTCACGGTTTGCTGAAGAGACCCTCTACCCATGAAAAGAGGTGTGAAATTATTCACGGTCACGATATTTAACGTTCATGGGAATGAATGATGAAATATCACGGTGGTGACAAATGAGTGGTGGGAGTGAAGTATTAAACTTCACTACTTATGATCATGAAACAAAGCGTGAATGCTTTTATAAGTTTTTGGTGGAAATGTTCACGGTCGTGACAAATCGTCACGGGCGTGAACAAAGCATTTCACGGGGGTGAATGAAAAATGTTATAGTCGTGAAACATAGTCTTCACTACCTTCAGCTGTGAATCATGTCGAGAATCAAGTCGTGAAAGCTACTAGCTCTTTTGGCGATTTAGTTCATGGTTGTGAATATATGTCATGGGCGTGAATTGCCTAAAATTCTCATTAAATAAAATTAAGTCTAAAATAAGACTAAAGCATTTCTAAGGAGCTTCTTTCCTCTATAACATATATTTCCATAAAATTTGCTACCTTACATCTAATTTTCTACCTTACATCTAGTAAGATGAGATAAAAACACAAGATTATCAATCAAGGTTTGACAATTTTGGCAATCACAAAGTTAATCCATCAATCATACCAAGCTCTCTTCTTATGAAGTTAAATCTTTCCTCATTTAGAGACTTAGTGAAGATATCTGCCAATTGATTGTGTGTGCTTATAAATTCCAATACAACATCTCCATATTGAACATAATCTCTAATAAAATGGTGTCTAATGTCAATATGCTTACTTCTAGAATGTTGAATGAGATTCTTAGATAGATTTATAGCACTTGTATTGTCACATCTAATAGGTATATGGTTTATACTATGACCATAATCCTTAAGTTGTTTCATCCAAAGGATTTGTGTACTACAACATCCTACTGCTACATACTCCGCTTCAGCGGTGGAAAGAGCAACTGAAACTTGTTTCTTGCTAAACCAAGAAACTAAGCACTCTCCAATAAAGTGACAAGTACCTGAAGTATTTTTTCTATTTAAAAGACTGCCAGCATAATCAGCATCTGAATATCCTACAATGAAAAAGGATGAATTTCTAGGATACCACAAATCTAGATGCAATGAGCCATATAAATATTTTAAAATTCTTTTTACTGCATTTAAATGAGACTCTTTTGGAGATGATTGAAAACGTGCACATAAGCATACATTATACATTATGTCGGGTCTAGAAGTAGTAAGATATAAAAGTGATCCGATCATACCTCTATAGAGTTTTTCATTAATGCTCTTATCCTTTTCATCATTGTCCATTTTTGTTGATGTGCTCATTGGAGTCTTGGCATTCTTGCATCATTCAATTCCAAATTTCTTAAGTAATTCTTTGGTATATTTGGATTGGTTGATGAATATGCCCTCATTGCCTTGCTTTATTTGTAGACCAAGAAAATATTTAAGTTCACCCATCATGCTCATTTCAAATTTCCTAGTCATACACTTAGCAAATTCTCGACAAAACAATTCATTAGTAGACCAAATATGATATCATCAACATAAATTTGAACAATTAAAATATTATGCTTATGCTTTTTAGTGAATAATGTAGTGTCAACATTCCTTTTTGTAAAGCTATTTTCTAAAAGAAAAGAACTTAGTCTTTCATACTAAACTCTTAGGGCTTGTTTCAAACTATATAAAGCTTTTTAAAGTTTAAATACATGATTAGGCAACTCATAGCTTTCAAAACCCGGTAGTTGTTCGACATAAACTTCTTCTGCTATAAAACCATTTAAAAAGACACTTTTCACATCCATTTGAAAGAGTTTGAAATTCATATGGCATGCATATGCTAAAAGTATTCTTATGGCTTCTAATCTAGCTATAGAAGCATAGGTCTCATCATAATCTATTCCTTCTTCCTGATTATACCCTTTTGCAACCAATCTAGCTTTATTCATAGTTATTGGACCTTGTTCATCTAGTTTATTTCTAAACACCCATTTGCTACCTATAATTTGATGATCCTTGGGTTTAGGTACTAAGGTCCATACTTTACCCTTGGCATTGTTTCCAAAGGTAACTTTACCTCCATCAATACTTTTGATTTCATTGAAGAGTTCTTTGTCTCCTGTCATATGCCTTGAGCATCCACTATCTACTAGCCAAACATTTTTGTTTATTGTGGACTTGAGGCATACCTATAGAATCATAATTTAAGTATGGTGTTTAGGTACCCAAATGAGCTTGGGTCCTTGGGGTTTAGCACATGAAGGTTCCCAGTGAGCCTTCCTTATCCAACAATGTTTATTAATGTGACCATATTTCATACAATAATTACACTGTTTAGGTCTAAGGATGTTTTTTGGTCTTACAATGCTTTTGAAGGCCATATTCCCATTAGACTGAGTTTGAGAACAATGGCCTGCACAATCATGATTAATTGGTATTTTTCTATATGCATGTTTCTTATACATAAAGGCATGATTAGCCTTTTGAGGTTTCTTTCTTAGGCTTGCCAATCCATGATTATTCCTTTTATGTATAGAAGGTTTAGTGTACTTATTCCTTGGTGCTGTTCTAGCAAGTGTGGAGATGTGAGGTTCACTTGACTTAATAAAAATAGTTTTATGAGAAAATGATGATGTGCCCTTAAATCCTAAACCATGTCTAATTAAGTGAGGTCTTTGAGATACAATGAGAGTATCTACGCTCTCCTTTCCTTTGTGGAATTTTGAAATGGAGTTTCTAAGTTCCTCAACTTCATTTTTCAAAGTATTGTTTTCTTTAAGCAAGGATTTAGTTGAGGGTTTTGAAGAGTATTCATCTAATGACTTTTGAAAAGATTCATTAGATGATTTAAGCTTAAAGTTCTCATTTTCTAAAGTATCTATTTTGATTTTCAAATCAGAAATGTTATTCTTTTAAGTATTGAATTTACTTCTATATTTTTCTAGTTCTAGATTCAATACTTCTATTAAGCTTTGCTCATCATGATCATCTTCACTATTACTATCATTATCACTACTATCTTATTGAAAGAGTATGAGTGAAGTGATCTTACCTTATCCAAGATGTGATCCTCTATAGCCATGAAGTATAGGTTGACCTCTTCGCTTTCATTGTCATCTTTTTCACTTGAAGAGCTTTTGTCATCTCATGTGGCTTTGTGAACTTTCTCCCCATTGTCTCTTTGGTATTTGCTCTTGTGCTTCTTGAGCCTTGGAAATTCCGGTTTAATATACCCTTTATTTCCACATTCATAGCACTTTACCTCTTCTTTACTTCTTTATGTATCATTAGAGGTCTGTTTGAGGTTTCTTTGCCTGAATTTTTTAGAGTTGCTCATTCTTTTCTCAATGATTCTTTTCAGCCTTCTTGAGAGCATAGCAATATCCTTATTTGCATCATCACTCTTTTCTTCATCATCTTCAACTTCCTCTTGAGATTTTGAAATAGAGGCTTTTAGTGCTAGAGACTTTCTTTTTTTTGGCTCTGCTTCAAGCTCTTTATCTCTTTTTACTGTCATTTCATGAGTAAGAAGTTTACCAATAAGCACATCAATATTCATGGTGCTCATGTCTTCATTTGCCTCTTCTATACCAGCAACTCTTGAACCGTAATCTTTGAGTGGAAGACTTCTCAGAATTTTGTTATTTACATCTTCCAAGATCAGGTGTTTCCCAAGTTTTCTCATTCCATTTATGATGGCTAGAAGACGGTTGGTCATCTCAGTAATTGACTCATTGGATTTCATCTTGAAGATCTCATACTCTGAAGTAAGAAGTTGAATCTTCTTGGATTTAACTTGCTTAGTTCCTTCATGATAGTTTTTCAATGTTTTCCACATGCTGTAAGCTGTTGGGCAGTGTTGTATTCTACCACATTCTTCAATGGATAATGAGCTTGAGAGAATTGTCATTGCCTTCTTGTTTTTGAAGTTTGCTCTTCTTTGAGGCTCTTTCCAATCATCTCTTGATAAGATTTTTTCTTCACCATCAACTCCTCTTCTAGTTGGTGGTGTCCATTCTTTTCGAACACTATCCCAAACTTCAATTCCTTCACTATCCAGATATGTCTCCATCCGAAACTTCTAATGAGCATAATTTGCTCCATCAAAGTAAGGTTTAAGACTTTGGAATCCTTCATTGGCCATATCTTGATCTTTACTAGCGCTGATTAGGCTTCGATGCTAGACTTAGCTCTGATACCAATTGTTGCCCAGATATTGAACCAAGAAGAGGGGTTGAATTGGAAATTAAAAATTTAACTTTTAAGTGCGGAAAGAAAAGTTAAGTTTAGTAGGGATAGAAAAATGAGACAAGAATTTTTATAGAGGTTCGAGTGTTAACAAACCCTACTCCTCTCCCCAATCTCAATTAGGAGTTTCACTAACACTCTAAGTGTTACAATGAAGTTTTACAAGCTCACTCCCTACTATGATGTTTCTAACAATGGATCACACCTAACCCAAAAAAACCCTTGTGTTTTAATGGCTTACACAAATAACCAATTCCTTGTGTTTTAAAGGCTCACACAAATAACCCTTACAAGTGTTCTACTCTTAACCCAAAAATACCCAAACTCACTTGAGTGGATGATTACAGAGAGAAAAACTTACAAATATTTAATGCTCAGAAAATAATGAGCAAAAAGATTTTCACAGAGAATAAATGTTTGTTTTGAAAGTATTAAATGCACAAATAGCTTACAACAAGATTTTGATTCAAAATATTAGTTATTCTCTTGTTTTGGATTCATAAATGACTTGCATTTATACTTCTATGGCGAATTATAGTCGTTTGATTGCATTTAATGTGGAAATAGCCGTTGCACCTACTCTTATTTTCGCGCCTGACATGTTTCTCTTTCCTCTTTCACGGTCGTGATTAAGGTTGTCAAGGTCGTGACTTTTCTTCCAAGCCGTGACTTGAGTGGTGACTTTGGTCGTGAAACATTCTGGAAGGATTTGAAATCTTTGATTACGGGCATGACATTATATCTTCACGGGTGTGAACAACCTTCCTAGCCGTAGTCCAAGTGGTGACTCTGGCCGTGAAGCTCTCTGGAAGAATTTGCCATGTCTTTTTACGGGCGTGACTGATATGATCATTTACGGTTGCTATAATTCTTCATGGCCGTGAACTTTAAATGTTGGATTGTTGGCGCTAAGCTTCATCACGGGTGTGACACATAAGGTCAAGGGCGTGAACATGCTATTTTTTCAATTTTATCTTTTTAAGATTAATCTTCCATTTTCCATTCTTGCTATCATGTTCCATACCCTGTTCAATAGACTTAGAAAACAAGTATGTTAAATACATTATTGCTATTTTATGTGTTAGCATTTAAATGAAGAAAATACCCCTCAAGGTTCAACAAGATTGTTGGCCAAGATATGACAGCAATTGTCCTGTACTAGAGGCCCCAATGTGGGGTCAAGTCATAGTTGAATACCGTGAACATATGGGATGTACATGATAAAGCTAAGTAGTGCTTTCTCTATCACTAATTAGTTTTATATAAAATGGTAAACACCTGAGATCCACAACTTCACTTTTAATGTGATAATCATGGGATGAGTTTAGTTGTTATCTTTGATACGATTGTCATAAGATAGCTACATGTTTTTATCTTCGTGTCAACAATTTTGGGATGGGGTGAAGTCGACCTTTTTCACCTTTGGTGCGATAGTTGTGGGGAAATCAGCTTGTCATCTTCAATATGAAAGCCATTAGATGATTTGTTTTGGTACATTGATATAATGATGTGCTCCAATCAATCAACACAAGATAAACTTTTACCTCTTCATCAGCTGAGGATACAACAATTCCTTGGTTAGTCATAATCTCTTCATTAGTTGAGGATATATCAATACAATTACTAAAAATGAAAGTATTAAGATATTTAAGCACATATATGAGAGAGAGAGCAAATAGAGTTTGAAAAGTTCCTACTCTACATAAAATATATAGATGAGCCAACAATTCGGGATTTTATGATTTGCATTTTAAACCGTCAAGTTGATAACAAATAAACAATGTTGAAAATAGTGAGGAGACTTTAATTCACACAATATTTCCATCTTTTTTAGAAAATTCACCATCATTGCAATACTTGATAATACATGCAGTTTTTGCAATAATTAAAGCAACAAGTATATATATGAGTTCAATCAAAAGACAATAAGAATGTTTCCTAAAGAAAGTAAGATATTAAACAGTTTTATTAATAAAATTCAAAGTCTCAAAGGCTCAAATATTATTGAGAATACACTTCAACAACAATAAACTAATATTTCTAATTACACAAATACTTCTTATTTAAGAATATTTCTTTTACACTCCCATTAAGTTATACGGGTTCAAAAAAATATATGCTCGTTGCTACAAAAAGAAATAAACCAAATCTTGGAAAGAATATCTGCTAATGGATCAAACTAACTCATAATGAGTCTACTTTGCTGTAAACGAAATTAGACCTCATATTGATCATAAAAGATGACCTTGTTGATCTAAGGGTTGTGTTTTAGTTGACAACACAAGACTGAGTTTGTGGATGAGAGATCTTGAGTTCGATCTCCATAAAACACATTCTTGAGGAAGGCGTAAAGAGTTTTAACTGTAATTACATTCCGAATATGATTAATTTCAGATTGTAAAATGGATGAGAATACCTGACACCCCTTGCAACCATATCCCTTCACCACAAAAATCAACATCATTTTCACTGTAATGTCAAGTTAAATTAGTTCTGACCAAACAATGAAAAAAGAACCTTCACCATAAAATCAACACCATCTCCATTATAATGTCATAAGTTGAATCATTAACGACAACTAAGGAAAAAGAAAAAAAAAAGGGCTGTTAGGCCACTAGAGGCCCTGATTTCATAATTAAAGGCTCAAGTATTATTGATATCAATTTTATATTTATATTCATAACAATTAGAATCCCAATAAGATAAAAATAATAAACTATATAAAAAAAATCTAATCCTATTTGAAAATAATAAACCAACAATCCGAATTACACATAACTTTTTATTCAATAATACTTCTCTCATATTGATGAGACAATTCATGATACAAATAAATACTAGCAATAGGAGTTTTTAGTATGCTATTTTTATATGGGTTGCCTCTGCATTATTTTTGAGTCCACTATTACCAATGAAGATGAAGATATGGATGCCCAATATAATTTAAACAAATGTGAATACAAAGTATTTTCCATTTATACTTCTCATTTTTTTTAAGTCATAGGTACATAATAAATTATTATAATACAGAAGTATGAGGTAATGCTATTTGGTTTATAATTGCGAAATTAATAATGTAAAAATAAAATAAAATAAAGAATATGCAATGACCGCACAATGTCAATAAAGAGCAAAATGGATGTTGGGAGAGCTCATGGGCCATGGCTTTTTGGTGAAGAGCGGAACTAAGAAACTTTTTTGGAACTAATATTCAAAGGTGAATGAAAATGACTACTAATATCAAACAAACTTAGGAAATAATATAAATCCACTATGTGAAGAAGACCAACAAGCTAGTGGCAATGCTGTTGTTTTGTACTAGGTACACTAGACACTTTTTTTCTTTTCCTTTTAAGAGGCTAATTTTGTCAAAATTTTCAAAATCTTGGTACCTTTGTAGTTTTTCATTTGAGTAATTTCGACTCTTCCATAGAATACATGGAGAATTCAATTTCTAATATCTTCTTATCATTGTTACAAATGTCCACTATATTAAAAATGAATTTTTTTAGAATATAAACCAATGGAATACCCACTACTCCTCAATGCCAACGTAATTAGTAAAATACAAAATTAATAATTACCCCCCTTTCTACTTCAAATATTTATTCCGAAATCTTCATACAGATTAATTTAATAATTAATTACTATCAATTTTATAATTTCTCATTATAAATTACTTCAATATTTTTTTTATATATTCTCTAAAAAGGATAGTGTGTAATTTCAACGAATCAAAAGATAAAATGAAAATATATGTATTAAATACTTTACTAATTTTGAAATAAACATTTCAAATGAAACAAACAAAAAAAATTCAGAATCAACAATTGAAATCAAATGGAACGAAGTAAAATAATTTTAATTTAACAAATAAAAGAAGAAAATATTTCTTTGTGGTTTCCATAATGGCTTCCTTTACGGACTATATTCCATAGCATAGTGCAAATGGAGGTGTTGTTGCAATCTTATACTGCCATGGACCATTTCCTTTTTCCCTCTATCAGTCGCCACCACTCTTTGCTCTTTAATATTCATTCTTATGTTTCCAATCCATTGGCCCACCTAATTATCTTCACACTTGCAAATAATTTCTTTTTGGTTACAGTGGTTTGAAAAAAAAAATTTAAGTGATTTTGTAATTTGACACATAATGGGTATTTAATATAAGAAATCATACTAATAATGTATTCCAATAGAATTCTGTTCTGGCTGGTTGTATGTGCTCAATATCATTGGTATAGACTGGGAGATTGAAGACGGTGACAAAAGAAGTTATTGCCACTAAAGAAACTGATAGCAACTTCACAATCGCATAGATTATAAGTGATTGTGCCCACCCATTTTTGTCCACCAATGCTTTTTATTTTTATTTTTAATCTTTTTTAGTTTGGTGCAATTGGGTAGTCTTTACTAATTGTGTTATGGAAAATCTTGTTTATATGTAGTCTTTTATATATATTGTGTAGAGACTGGACATTAAATTAATGATTTTCCATTTTTATCATGATTATTTTATACTATATTTAGTTATGAATTCTGGATACTGAACCCATGTATGTAGTCTTTAATGCATTGCAGTCCTCAAAGGATTTCTTTTTCTCAAAAAATGTTCTTGATTTTGTGCTTTTGCATCACTTGTTTCTTCATTATTTTTGAAGGAATATGACAAGTCCCCTAGATTTCCCACTAGGCAAGTGGATACGACATGTTGCCTGTCATCGCCATAATGGCCTTCTGTTTTTTCTCCTTTGGTGGCTATAATTTGTGACTATTGTTAAAAGCCATCTAGTTAAGCTATAGTGAGGTTTTATATTCATTGGTCTCCACAAGAGTTTTTGTTTTATTCCCTGTATATGACCCTATAGCTCATGGGTTAACTCCTCTGCTAGTTTTGTGGTGGATCATCTTGAGCTTTTCTTCCTTTATTTTAATTTTATTTTCAAAATAAATAAACTTACGAAACAATTTAATTATAAATTATTATGTATAAATTTATCTAATATATCAATTGGATGGATTCAGATCTATCATTTTTATGTCTAGCTTTCTTCAACGGATAATTTGTCATTTCATCAATTTCGGGTCATTATCAAGTGCAACACTTTTTGAATTGGGTTTCTGGTCAATAGCTCTCAGATAAAACTCATCGTATTTGTATAGCCTTAATCCAAATATGATTTTTTAACCTTTTTGTTATTGATTGAGAAAAAAATTATACTAAAATAAAAATTCTAATTTTTTATTCCAATAATAGTTAAAATAAATAATCTGTCATATCCAACTTTAATATTCTTCATATATAGATAAAAAAAATTAAAATATGTAACAAGAATGTAAATAATATCAAATTACAACTTTTAAAACTACAACATATAATACCAGATATCCCTATACAATAGGTATTATAAATTTATAACACTATGTATAATATAAAATTAGTAAATATAATACTACATATATTATATAACATTATATATATATATATATATATATATATATATATATATATATATATATATATATTCAAAAGCAAGTATCTAAAAAGGTAAAAGAAAATTATTATTTATCTCATAAGATTTAACCATTGTATTAGTACTTTCCTGAGGTCACTTTGTTTTATCATATTTTGCTAATATATCATTTCATTAGATTTTTTATTAGAAAAATATTAAAATGTGGTGAACTGACAAAAAGAAATTTATTTTTTACCTTTAGTACCCTTTCAGTAAAAAAAACCTATTGTATTAGAATGATTATATAGTTTAACGAATATAAAACAGAGAGTATCAATTATATAATTTTTAAATCTCAGAGGGTACTAATACAATAAGTCAAATCTCACAAGATAAATAGTAATTTTCTCAAAAAATTACATACAACTCAACATATAATTAAACAAAGTTTATAAAAATATAAATATATTTTAATACGTGTATTTATAGTATTATTGTGCATATTACTTACAAGTTGTAAAATTTAGTTTTACATATTTTATTGACATAAAATATTACTATATTATGAGTAGTAAGAAATATTTATCCAATATATTCATACTTTATTCAAAATTAACTATAAAGCCAAATAATATAATCATTGTTACAAAAATATAATTACAGCTAAAATTGTGTAAAAAAAATTCAAATTATATACAAATAAATTTAAAATACATATTATATATAATCGTGTTTGGGTAGCAAGTACCCCGGGTCTCTCCTATTTGTACCCTACTCGAATCTACAGCGGATAGTAAAATTAATATTCATAACCGTAACAACTCATGTACAACTATTCTATAACAATTTGTAAATGATCAAACCACATGGCTTAAAATGATAAACTTAGATTATTATTGGTAGTTGATGCATAGATTTATAAAATTTGTCTCCTTCCTCATTTTCTTTCGATGTGGGATTGAAAAGCTAATACATCAAATTAGTACATCTTCAAATTTAAGTTCTTATATTCAATACTAAACATCTTTTATTTATTTTACCAATGTGGAATTTACCTTGGAATGTTATAATTTGTTCATCAATATAAGACATAGTGTCCTCGTTGTGGTTTTTGTCCTGCCATATGGCAAGGTTGTACATAAAATGACTATAGTATTAAATTATAACGACTCATGTCTAACTGTCATATAACAATCTCTAAATGACCAAACCATGTGATATAAAATGGTTAACTCATATTTTTGTTAGTAGTTGTGCATATGCTTATTGTAATACCAGATTTTTAGGGTCTAGAAGTTATGTTAGTTTGTAAGAGAGAGTTTTCAGGTTTTGGATGATTTAAAAGTTTAAGTTTTTGTGAAAACAATGGTTCAATCCCGTGAAAGTCTTGCCAAGATTTAAATTGATAGAGTTTTGATTGTGGTAGGATCATTTTAAGAAGAGATGACATTCACACTCATGAATGTTTTAGTCACGACCGTGAATGACATTTTACACCCATGAATGTAGATCGATTGGCCATATTGTAGCCATATTTTTTTCTCTCAGTTGCTCTATATCTTTACTTTAATAGTGCCCCACTGCCCATAATCTTCCCTTAACGCACACGTAAGACTTTTACTCCATCTTCTTCACCCTTTTTTAACCTAGTTTCCATTGTCGAAGCTTGAAAGCTTGGAGGTTATGAGGTTTTGAAAGGGTTCTTGTTAAGTTGAGGAGAACTCACTTTTAAGGTTAGTTTTAGCTCATTTTCTATTATAGAGATCTGATAAGAATATTTTTGTGATGTTAGGATTTGCTAATGAGCAGGAAAAAGTATCACAAAGGGAAAAATGAGCTTAAACATAGTTAAGACTTTATTTTATTAGAGGTATGCACATATTGGCATATTACTTCACTTTTCATGCACTTTGGCATGCATTTTTTGTGTGGTAAATGCATAAAGATCGTGTAAAGGCATGTCAGTAATGAAATTGCATGATTTGTGATGAGTGATGGCTTAAAATATTATAAATACTCATAAAGTAGCTTAATGAGATAAACTTGGCATTTTTAGCATGGCTTTTTGTTTCACATACATTTAAAAGTATGTTGTTGATATGGTATATGGATTAAAATGTTGATAAGAGTGATTAATACTAGTTAATTCTTCGAGTTTTGGAAGATTTTTGAATGAAATGTTTTGGTATGAGTTTATGTTGTTGCAAAATTCAAGTTTCATGCCCATGACACATGGTTCATGGCTGTTAATGCACGAACAAAATAAGGGTTCACACCCATTAACATATAGTCATGGTCATGAACATCGAGGTTAGTTCTTCATATTTAAATCCAAAATTTCACGATATGTTTCACGATCAGAAAGTTATGAAACATGATGTCATGGCCTTGAAGAGATATTTCACACCATGAATGATGTGCTTTTGTTTCACTCGTTGGTTCATGGGTAAGGCATCTATGAAATGCAACTTCATAGCTGTAAATGAGTATTCATACTCGTAAAGCACAGTAAAGGCATAATATATATATTTTGATTTATGATCTTACATGATGGTTTATTTAGTCATATGACATGCACTAATGTTATACATGAATATACACACGTGTATGTGACTAGGTGACTATGTTGAATGTTGGATAATAACATACTATGAATTGAGTTAAAAGATAAAGGTAATGATCTAAATGTCAAGTTCTCTACTCTTAGACTTAACATAGGACAGATAGTATACCATTGAGGGGGTTAAAGTGTCGTAGGATATTGTTGATATTGATATTAGGATAAGGTGGCTTAAACTCGGATTGTGAGTGCCCCTTATCTTGGATTGCTAGCATTATTTTTATTTCTCAGTCGGGATGGCTTAAGCTCAGGTTGTAAGCATTTTTAACTTAAGGGGCTCGGATGAGATGATATAAATAGCGAGCAAGGTGGCTTAAGCTGGGGTTGTGAGTACCCATATTTCACAATCTACATTCAAATAGTCAAGCTTAGAGTCTTGGGTAGATAATTAATATGAAATGGTAATGTAACACCCCTTACCTTTCCGTACACTCATCCATATTCTGGACGGATAAGAAGTGCTACAGAAAATAAAACTTTTCATAAATATTAATATTTCTTTAATTTTAAAACATAAATAATGTAAGAAGTTTAAAATATATTGAGTATATATATAATACATATACACCTTAATTACAACCCATTTTTTTCGTTATTATTATTTACATATGTATATACATGCCATAATAAACTTTTAAAAGTTTGTATTTATATATTAAAATACAATAAGAAAACCAATCCGCTCGTGTTCCATCCTGCGGGTCCTTAAACCAGCGTCTCCTATCTACACGTTCAGACGCTGTCTGCTACTCTTGTAATCTACGTGAGAGAAAACAAACATATGCACTGAGTATATAACTCAGTGGTACAAAAATTCTTATAATAATAGTCATTAAAATAAAACATACATTTATATTGAAACCACTTCAAAATTTAAATTTCTTTTTGTAATTGCAATAATATAATATTTCTATAATTCATTTAATTCCTAATTCAATGTATTTCTGGTTTCTGAATAATATCATTTTCATATACCCACATATTATAACATTCTAGACTTGCTCTTAGGAAATCAAAGTGGTATCATATCACATCTCAACTCAGGTTCTACAGAAATGCACAAGATCCCAATGTAATATGACTCAGTTCACAGAAATGCACATGACTAAAAAATATATTAGGTGATCCATAGAAATGCATAAGATCACACTATTTCATTGATCCATAGAAATGCATAGGACCGTATTTTTTACCCTATTGGCATGCCAATAATGCCTTAGTTCATGTCTAGGCTAACATATGGAAAAAATTCTCATATTCATAATTCAACTCATTTTTCCATAAAATCGATAAATAGTATTTTCATGCCAAAATAAATGTCATAAATCATTTTAATATGAAAATTTTCTTATTACTTCATACTTTTCCAATTTTCTTTAAATTTCTTAATTATATATACATGACTAATATTATAAGAACAATTGCACTAACCTCTTTATACTTTGCCGGTATCTCCCGGCTCTTTCCCTTTATCTTGAGGTGGCGCCTGTCCCGACGTCGCACCTAAAGATAAAAAATTCAAATTAGCTACTGAACTCACACGATATAAAATTTAACAAAATTTAAATTTTTTTACGATTCCCTACTTTCACGTATATCGAAATTCTATAATTAAAATTTTACTCATTATGCATTTTTAATGCATAGATCACGATTTTGGTCATAATCACGCTTTCTGGTGCGACAAAAAATTCAATTATTAATTTCCTTTTATATTATTCTATTTTCTTTATTTTCCACCTCCAAAACTATTTTTCTTTATTTATTTCTTTTATTCTTCTAATGTCCATTTCAAATTCAAAACTTCTCATTAATTCAATAAGTACTCTAAAAATTCCAAATAAATTTCTATAATCACTTTAACTCATTTTTTTCATTTTTCATCATCAATTTCACCAAAATAATATTCAATAACTCCCAATAAATGTTTCTATAATTAGACCAAAAATCTAAAAATTCACCAAAAATCCTATTAAATATTTCTTCTATTCGAAAATTTATTTTCCAATTCTAAACACTCCAATTAACTCTATCATCTTAAATTTAAGGAAAAATTCTTCCAAAATAAATTTTGCAAAATTTAACCATAATTATGGAATTTATCTAAAAATTCCACAAAAATTTCTAAAAATTATATTAATCAATTCTTCACTAAATCCATCATCCTCAAGCCTTTTTCTCTTCATTTCCTTTTTTTATCTAATTGTTCAATATTCTTGCCATAAACCCTAATTTTCCATCAACCAAAGTGAAACAACAACACACCACAACTCAAGAAATAAATATGGTAATTATCAAACCAACAAAATTACATGGAGAAAGGAACAAAATTATCACCTTTTTCAAATGGGTATTTAGCTAAGCTTGATTTTCATTTTGCCAAAATCTCACACTTTTACTTTTTTTTTTTCACACCAATACCACCTTAATCCTTTTGATTGTTGAATAAATATGATTTGAAGAAGAAAAATTGAAAAAATCAAGGAAGTGGAGCTTGGAGTGGTTCGGCCATAGAGGAGAGTAAGGAAGAAGATGGAATTTGTTATTTTTATGGGAAATTCTATTTAATTTCCTATATATACCCCAATTAATTTAATTAATCCCAATTAATTCATTAATCAATCCCCTCATTGGCCAATAACACAATTAATTATCGCCTAATATGGACACATAGCCCAATCAAAATTTAATTAATGTTGACTTAACAAATTTTCAACCAATCACAATTTCCTTCATTTTAATGCACATTTAAATTTAATTCTCCAAAATTCAACCACCAAACAACTTAATTCCATCAAATTAAATAATTCCATCGAAACGGTCTTTTCAACTTTGCGAAACGACCACCAGTGAGAAAATCGTGTTTTTACGGTTTAATCATTTTTTTTAATTTGATCCGTAAAAATTCATCCGCCGTCCGATTTCTAATTTATCAGTTTTTAAAATCTTAAAATTAAATTTTGATCACATCGACTCCATTGTAATCGTGAACATGTTTCTCTAACTTTCGATCCAAAAAATCAAGCTGTAAACCTGTACTGAGGATCGATGTTCCACAATTCATACCCTTAACCTTAAAAACTCTCACCTTATAACTCCACCTATGGCCTTAAAATAATATTTTACATATTTCAGTATGCTTAAGTTATAATTTCACTACCGAGGAAAAAACCCAAATTCCGACCCGGACTATCATTTCAATTTGCGTGCATAACACGAAATTGCATTGTTTCATTTGATAAAATTCCTATTCATACTATCATATGAATATAATTAAATTTTATATATTTATCTGTATTTAGACTCCAATCGTATGCCTCTATACTGCAATATAAACGACCGCAGTACACATATATGGTTAGGGTCTAACTCGCGGATGTGACAATTCTCTCCCCCTTAAAAGATTTCGTCCTTGAAATCATACCTGGTAAGTCATCACTGAATAGCTGAGGATGTTGGCTCCTAATTATCTCCTAGCTTTCTCATGTCGGTTCTTCGGTTGAATGTCTCCACTAGAGGACTTTCACTAGAGGTATCTGCTTATTCCGTAGTTGTTTCACTTCCTCAGCTAGAATAGCTATCGACTCTTCCCTGTACGATAAATCTAGTTGTACCTCAATTTCTTCTACTAGAATGACATGGGATGAATCTGATCTGTACCTTCTAAGCATCGATACATGAAATACATTATGAATTTTCTCCAACTCAGGAGGTAAAGCCAGCCTATAGGCTATTGGTCCCACTCGCTCAATTATCCCAAAAGGCCCAATAAATCTGGGGCTAAGCTTGCCTTTCCTTCCAAAACGTAGTACTTTCTTCCAGGGAGATACTTTCAGGAACACTTTGTCACCAACCTCGTATTCGATGTCCCTGCGTCTCAAGTCTGCATAAGACTTTTGTCTATCACTAGCTGCCTTAAGTCTATCTTTGATAATTCTAATCTTCTCTTTTGTCTGCTAAACCAAATCGGGTCCCACTATCTTTTGTTCACTGAGCTCGGGCCAACAAATTGGAGTTCTACATTTTCTACCATACAGTGCTTTATAAGAAGCCATGCCAATACTTGTCTGGTAACTGTTATTGTATGTAAATTCCATCAGTGGCAAGTATTTATCCTAACTTCTGTTAACTCAATCACATAACTCCAAAGCATATCCTCAAGCAACTGGATCACCCGTTCCGATTGTCCATCTGTTTGAGGATATAATGATGTACTGAAGTGAAGTCAAATACCCAAAGATCCCTGTAGGCTCTTTCAAAAATGTGAGATGAATTTGGGATCTCTATCTCAAATGATAGACAATGGCACACCATGCAACCGAACTATCTTCTGTACATACAATTATGCTAATTGATCCATAGAGTAGTCCATCTTAACTGGTAAAAAGTGTGCAGAATTTGTCAACT
This sequence comes from Triadica sebifera, assembly GCA_023653625.1. Lineage (NCBI taxonomy): Eukaryota > Viridiplantae > Streptophyta > Magnoliopsida > Malpighiales > Euphorbiaceae > Triadica > Triadica sebifera. The sequence continues at coordinate 3,998,533 of CM042910.1, forward strand.
TATTGACAATCACTCATACTGCATCATGTTTTCTTTGAGTCAATGGTAGTCCTGACACGAAATCCATAGTAACTTTTTCCTATTTCCATTATGGTATGGCAATAGGTTGCAGTAACCATGATGACAACTGGTGTTCTGCTTTTACTTGTTGACACATCAGAAATCTGGTAGTTTACTCTGTAATATCTTTCTTCATACCCAGCCACCAATAGTAAGACTTCAAATCCTGATACATTTTATTGCTACCGGGATGCATGGAAAGAGCCAATTCATGCGCCTCTTTCAATATCTCTCATCTCAATCTTAAGACATCAAACACATATAGTTTGCCTCTATAATAGACTCCACCATCAGCTTTAACTGAGTATTCAGGTTTCTCCCAGTTGGAAATGGATTCTCTTATTTCAATTAGCTTGGAATCATGTTTCTGAGCATATTTGATTCTAAAGACTAATATAGGTAGAACCCAAAGCTCTATCATTCAAAGATAAATCTTTTAAGAATACATTATTTTAAGAAATTAGATGCCTAATTGTACTTAGTATTTGAATTTACCTGCTAGAGTCTTTCAACTCAAAGCGTTAGCCACAACATTAGCCTTTCCAGGCTGATAATCAATGACAAAGTTGTAGTCTTTATTAGGCTCTAGCCACTACCTCTGTCTTAAATTTAACTCTTTCTGTGAAGGTAAATATTTTAAACTTTTATGATATGTATAGATGTAACATTTTTCTCCATACAGATAGTGTCTCCAAATCTTTAAAGCAAATACAATAGCTGCCAACTCTAAATCATAAGTAGGATAATTCATCTCATGCAGCTTCAATTGTCTAGAGGCATACACCATCACTTTACCCAATTGCATCAGTACACAACCTAACCCATTCAATGAAGCATCACTGTATACCATAAACTCTTTTTCTGCAGTAGGTTTCATTAGAACCAATGCCTCTGTCGATATAGTCTTCAACTGATCAAAGCTTGCTTGGCACTTATCAGTCCATTCAAACTTAACATCCTTGCAAAGTAATCATGTTATAGGAGCAGTTATAGAAGAGAAACCCTTCACAAATCGTTTATAGTAGCCTGCTAACCCAAGAAAACTTCGTATCTCAATTATATTTCGAGGCGGCTTCCAATTGAGAATGACTTCAACCTTACTAGCTCTGATCCCATCTGCTGATACCACGTGACCCAAAAACCCAACTTCCTAGAGCCAGAACTCACATTTGGATAGCTTAGCATATAACTGCTTCTCACGTAGTGTCTGAAGCACAATTTGAAGATGTTGGTCATGGTCCTCTCTATTCTTGGAATATGCCAGAATATCATCAATGAAAACTACAACAAATTGATCTAAACAGGGCCTAAAGATCCTATTCATCAAATCCATAAATGTTGTCGGTGCGTTTGTCAGCCCAAATGGCATGATTAGGAACTCGTAGTGGCCATACCGAGTCCTAAAGGCAGTCTTAGGCACATCACTCTCATTGACCTTTAACTGATGATATCCCAATCTCAAATCAATCTTGGAGAATACCCCTACACCTTTCAACTGATCAAATAGGTCATCTATCCGTGGCAGTGAGTATCTGTTCTTCACTGTCACCTTATTTAACTGTCTGTAATCAATGCACAGTCATAGGGTGCCATTTTTTTTCTTCATAAATAATACAGGTGCACCTTAAGGTGATACACTAGGTCTAATAAATCCCCTATCCAGCAATTTTTGCAATTGCACTTTCAATTCTTTAAGCTCTGCTAGTGCCATTCGGTACATTATGATGGATATGAGTGCAGTATCAAGTAACAACTCAATGGAAAAGTCTATCTCCCTGTCCGGAGGCAATCCTGGTAAATCCTCAGGAAACATATCAGGATATTCACAAACTATAGGAATGTCCTAAAGCCTTGGACTCTCGTTCCTGGTATCAACCACATATGCCAAATAAGCTTCATTGCCCTTCCTGATCAACCTTTGAGCCTTCATAGTAGAAATAACATTAGATGACATCTTCATTCTAATATCTTGTAGCATTTTATCCTTGCACCCAGGCTTCTTAAAAATTACCTTTCTGGTGGCACAATTTACTACGGCCCATGCCGAGCTAACCAATCCATCCCTAATATGACATCATATTCATGAAATGGTAACTCAATCAGATCTACTGGATATAACTCACCCTGACTCACTAAGGGTAGCTGTCGGTGCATTTTGTTAACCCTGGCACTATGACCCAGAGGATTCATCACTACTATATCAAATTCTAATGTCTCAATCTCTAAATGCTCCCTAAGTAATAGTGTAGTGCATATGAAAGAATGTGTACACCTAGGATCAATTAAAGCATATATATCAAAACCAAGTAAAGAAAATTTACCAATGATAGCATCTAGAACATCATGCTCCTCTCGTTCTCTCATGGTGTATGCTCTGGCAGGTGCAGTGTGGCTACCCTTAGCCTACTAACAGTCTCCGACCAGGCTTGCACTGATCTAGTTCAACCTCTCCTAACTTGACCTCTGCCTCGGCCTTTAATAGGTATAGACCATTGTGTCGAAACCAGTTTTGCCCCAGTAGGCTCCACACTCTGATCTTTGTATGGCCAATCCCTCCTAAAGTGGCATGTCACCCCACAAATGAAACAGGTTTTGGATGTCAGCCAACACACCCCACTATGATACCGACCACACTGCTGACACTGAGGGCATGAAACAAATTTTCCCTTACTAAACCCGGGGTACTGGCAACTGATGGTGCTGACCTTACAAGTTGTCTTCGCTAGACTGATGCATTCAAACCTCTAGATCCACTCAGGAATCTGCTACCAGAAAACCTGGTCTTCTTACTAGTGGAGGAACTTGCACCTGACTGAAAGAATGGTCTCTTGTGGCAGCTTGAAACTACTGTCTTCATCTCCTCAGCAACGGCCTCCCCAACACCTCAGCAGCAGTTCTCAAAGCAATAAACTCTTTAATTTGTGATCCTGCCAACCTAGCCTTAATAGGGGGTCGCAGTCCCTTCTCAAACCTCCTGCAACTATCAACCTCATCAGCAATAATACTCCCTGCATACTTACTGAGGCGGCTGTACTCTTTCTTGTATTCCTCTACAGTCATATCCCCTTCTCTGAAATCCAGGAATTCTTGTCTCTTTCGATAAGTATAGGCCCTAAGGATGTATCTCTCTATGAACTGCTCCAGAAAGAATCTCTAGAAAGGTGAGTCTGGTGTCTGAGGGTGCTGTAGTATTGTCTTCCACCAGTCATAAGCCCCCTCCTGCAGCATAGACTCCGCATATCTATATTTTTCTCAAGATGTGCAATCCATCTGTGTAAACACTCTCTCTACCCACTCCAGCCAATATTCTACAGCTGTCGCGTCATTCTCCTTGCGGCTGTAAAAATCTGGTGCTCCCAACTTCCGAAGCCTCTCAAATCCCATCTCAGTAGTGGCTGGTCTGGCAGAACGCCGTAAGATCTTAGCCATATCCTCTAGTAGCTCATCTCTAGTTGAACCCGAAACCGGAACATATCTCTTATGTCAATGTGATCTATCAAATCTGCAAGTGGATACATTAGCCTCAACTGTCCTCCGTTGGGATGAAGGGTGTGAAGCGTTAGTGTTAAGTGGCTCATATGTATCCAGGGTCTCTTCTCTAACCCTCTGCATTTGAAATCTATAATCCTATAAAGCACAACAGTGACCCATATTAGGAAGCAGTAGCAGTTATATTTATACATTCAAATTACTTTTCAAAAACCAATGCATGAGCAGACTATCTTGATTCCACCCCTTTCTACCCTAGAACCGCCTAAACCACGTTCTGATACCAATAAAATTGTACCACACCTTATCCTTTCATACACCTATCCGTATTCTGGATGGATAAGAGGTGCTACAGGAAATAAAACATTTCATAAATATTAATATTTTTGTAATTTTAAAACATATCAAATATAAGAAGTTTAAAATATATAGAGTATATATGTAATACATACACACCCTAATTACAACCTATTTTTTTATTATTATTTACATATGCATATACATGCCATAATGAACTTTTAAAATTTTGTATTTATATATTAAAATACAGTAAGAAAACCAACCTACTCGGGGTGGCTACCGCTACTGCTACTATGCTCCATCTTGCGGGTCTTTAAACCAACGTCTCCTATCTACACGTCCAAACACTGTTTGCTGCTCTTGTAACTTATGCCAAAGAAAACAAACTCCCGCGCTGAGTATATAACTCAGTGGTGAAAAAATTCTTATAATAATAGTCATTAAAATAAAACATATATTTATATTGAAACCACTTCAAAATTTAAATTTCTTTTTGTAATTGCAATAATATAATATTTCTATAATTCATTTAATCCCTAATTTAATGTATTTCTGGTTTCTGAATAATATATTTTTCATATACCCACATATTATAACATCCTATACTTGCTCTTAGGGAATCAAAGGGGTATCATATCACATCTCAACTCAAGATCCACAGAAATGCATAGGGTCCCAATATAATATGACTCAGTCCATAGATATGCACCAAATTGAAAAATATATAAGGTGATCCACATAAATGCACAAGATCACACTATTTCATTGGTCCACAGAAATACACAGAACCATATTTTCTACCCTATTGGCATGCCAACAATACCTTAGTTCACATCTAGGCTAACATGTGGGAAAAATTCTCATATTCATAATTCAACTCATTTTTCCATAAAATCGATAAATATTATTTTCATGCCAAAATAAATATCATAAATTATTTTAATATGAAAATTTTCTTATTACTTCATACTTTTCCAATTTTCTTTAAATTTCTTAATTATATATACAAGGCTAATATTATAAGAATAATCGAACTAACCTCTTTATGCTTTGTCAGTGTCTACCGGCTCCTTCCCTTTATTTAGAAATGGTGCATGCCCCGACATCGCACATAAAGATAGAAAATTCAAATTAGCTACTGAACCTCGCATGATATAAAATTTAACAAAATTTAAATTTTTTGACGATTCCCCGCTCTCATGTATATCGAGATTCTATAATTAAAATTTTTCTCATTATGCATTTTTAATGCATAGATCACGATTTTGGTCATCATCATGCTTTCTGGTGCGACCAAATATTCAATTATTAATTTCCTTTTATAATATTCTATTTTCTTTATTTTCCACCTCCAAAACTATTTTTCTCCATTTATTGCTTTTATTCTTCTAATGTCCATTTCAAATTCAAAATTTCTCATTAATTCAATAAATACTCTAAAACTTCCAAATAAATTTCTATAATCACTTTAACTCATTTTCTTTCATTTTTCATCATCAATTTCACCAAAATAATAATCAATAACTCCAAATAAATATTTTCATAATTAGGCTAAAAATCTAAAAATTCACCAAAAATTCTATTAAATATTTCTTCCATTCTAAAATTTGTTTTCCATTTGTAAACACTCAAATTAACTCCATTATCTTCAATTTAATGAAAAATTATTCTAAAATAATTTTTGTAACATTTAACCATAATTACAGATATTCTCTAAAAATTCCACAAAAATTTCAAAAAATTATATTCATCAATTCTTCACTAAATCCATCATCCTCAAGCATTGTTCTCTTCATTTCCTATTTTTATCTAATTGTTCAATATTCTTGCCATAAACCCTAATTTTTCATCAACCAAAATGAAACAACACACCACAACTCAAGAAATAAATATGACAATTATCAAACCACCAAAATTACATGGAGAAAGGAACAAAATTATCACCTTCTTCAAATGGGTATTTAGCTAAGCTTGATTTTCTTTTTGCCAAAATCCCATACTTTTATTCTTTTTCTTCACACCAATACCACCTTAATCCTTTTGATTGTTGAATAAATATGATTTTTTTGCCCATATATTGAGCCAAGAAGGGGGGTTGAATTGGAGTTTAAAAATTTAACTTTAAAGTGTGGAAATAAAAAGTTAAGTTTATGAGGGATAGAGAAATTTGACACAAGAATTTTTATAGAGGTTCAGATATTAACAAACCATACTCCTCTCCCCAATCGCAATTGGAAGTTTCACTAACACACTAAGTATTACAATGAAGTTTTACGAGCTCACTCCCAACTATGGTGTTTCTCACAATGGCTCACACCTAACCTATAAATTTCTTGTGTTTTTATGGCTCACACAATAACCAATTCCTTGTGTTTTATAGGCTCACACAAACAACCTTTACCTTGTGTTTTACAGGCTGACATAAATAACCTTTATCTTGTGTTTTACAGACTCACACAAACAACATTTCTTTGTGTTTTAGAGGCTCACACAACTAACCCTTACAAGTGTTCTACTCTTAATCTAGAAATACCCAAAACTCACTTGAGTAAGAAATGATTACAAAGAGAAACACTTACAAATCTTTATTGCTCAATAAATGATGAGCAAAAAGATTTTCACAGAGAATAAATATTTTTTTTGAAAGTATTAAATGTACAAATAGCTTACAACAAGATTTTGATTGAAAGTATTAGATATCCTCTTCTGCTGAATGCATAAATGACTTGCATTTATATTTCCATGGTGAATTATAGCCGTTAGAATGCATTTAATACGAAACTAACTGTTGCACCAACCCTAATAATCGCGCCTGACATTTTTCTCTTTCATCTTTCACGGGTGTGACTCTGTTTGTCACTGTCATGACTGTTCTTCCAAGCCGTGACTGAAGTGGTGACCTTGGCCGTGAAGCGTTCTGGAAGTTTTTGAAATATTAGGTCACGGGCGTGACATATATCTTCACGGGCATGACAACCTTCCAAGTCGTGATCCAAGTGGTGACTTTGGTCGTGAAGCTCTCTGGAAGAATTTGTCATGCAGGTTCACGAGCGTGACATGTCTGTCACGAGCATGATGCAAATGTTCATTCATGGTTTATTGTCTTCCTTCATGTCCGTGAACTTTAAATGTTGGTTTATTGGTGCTAGGCTTATTCACAGGTGATACATAAGATCACGGGCGTGAATGATACTGCTTCTTCAATTTTATCTTTCAAGAATTAATCTTCCATTCTCCATTCTTGCTATTTTATTCCATACCCTGTTTAATAGACTTAGAAAATAAGTATGTTAAATACATTATTGCTATTTTATTTGTTATCATCAAAATGATGGAAAATACCCCTCAAGGTTCAATAATCTCCCCCTTTGTGATGGTGACAAATAATCTAGCAATATGTGCTTTTGAGAAGTCTCCCTCTCAAAATATGCTTAGGATAAAAAATGATGAAGTGCAAGAATTGTAGAGAATGATGAAGTGTAGCATTAAAATAAATTTTCTAGTTTTAAGTATATGCAAGTTATATGCAAAGTATATCCAATATATACCAAAATTCTCTTTAAATCATGAAGTATATGTAAGGTATATTTAGAGTATATCAAGTGCATATTCATTTATGTGACTTGCATCAAGGTATATGCAAAATATACTTAAGATATATTTAAGGTGTATAAAGCTCAATTGCATACTTGCATATTCATTTTGAATCAAATTTGAAGTATTGTACTTAACTTTGCACTTAACTCAATATATTGCTAGTTTCTCCCTACTTAACTCAATATATTGGTAGGTTCTCCATTTTGATTCAAAATTAAGTATTGCTTGCACTTAGCTCAACATATTGCTAGTTTCTCCCCCTTTTGTCATCAACAAAAAAAATATCAATAAAGATAAACCATAATGGAAAAACAAAACAATTATATTAATTATAAAAGGGAAGTACTAACAAAATTAATTAAAATTCAGAAAGAAAATTTAGAATTTCCTACAAACAAACAAACAAACAAACAAGACACAAACATTGCAAGGCTAACATAAAGCCTAACATCTATCCGGACATCCTATACCTAAGACGAGCAACTTCAGCCTCGAGGCTGTCTATCCTAGACTCTATGAAGTCCTTAAGGTTCTCCAATCTCTCATCCATAGAAGCCTACAACTGCTCAAATCGTAGTGTTAGGAGGTTAACCACCTGCTGCACCAAATTCGTTATGGGGGCAGAGGATTGGCCGATGTCCTGCTCAACCTCAGGAGGTGCCCTTTCAACTCAAGCCCTTTTCTTCTGCTGGATACCTTGGAGGCTAGCTTTAAAATCCTCTGAGTCATTATCTTCCCATATAATCTATCCAGCAGTGTCGATGAAACGGTAGTAAATGTTGTTCTCATGAACAATTCGAACAGTCATTCCCATCTTGATGAAGGACTCTATATCTAATCAGTCTCGAGGATGCCCTGGAATGAGATTATAGTGATGGTCATCTTGCTTCAGATATCCAAGCTTCAAGGCCATGTAGGTTACATACCCACCAATAAGTATGTCTCATGAGGGCTTGGTGGCAATGGACAGGAGATGGTTTGCAAACCATCAAGAATGTGCCACTGTGAGGCCTCTTCGGGCCATCTCCAAGAGAAAAAGCTTAGACTTCTGAATGGTGTCATTGCTGTCTCATCTGGCAAATATGCTATAGGTTAGAAACCTATGCAGATATTTGTGCACTGGGGACCGGAGATGAGTGCTCTTGGTCTTCTTTACATCCCAGCTGCAATCCGTACCAAAGTGAGTCCATACTTGAGTTGCATAGAACTCCATTTCGATGTCGTTGAGGATGCTATCCGAGGACAGAGAGAGTGTTTGGATTCCTGCACAGTTGAAATTTCACTATGCTAGTGGGAGACACTTGCAAAGTGCTCAAGAATTCCAAGGTAGGCCCCCTCAAGGTGGGCTGATGAATGTCCATAAAATCCTTCAAATGATAGGCTTGGAGTTGCTCTGTCATCGCTGTCTCGAGCCCAAGAGTGCGTACCATCTACCACTCAAAAGACCTTGATGAAATGAGAGGCCTTTTCTTAAGTGTTGAGTAACTAGGATGACAATTCTCTGGGATTATGTTCATTAGGTAATCTGAATACCTCCTGGGAGCATGAGATTTCTTTCTAGTACCCTTTGATGAGCAGGTTTCCATGTTGATTGAAGAAATGAACTTTAGAAGTGTTGAAGAAATTTGATAGAATTTGTGAGAAAACCCTAAGAAGAGATGATTTGTGATGATGGAAGGGGTTTTTGATGGTATTTATAGAAGAAATTTGTGACTAGGGGGCCAGAATCTTTAATGTACCATTCAATGTGTGTAAATAAGAGCAGTTTCAAGAAGTTGGAAAGTTGAAATGTGAAAAATAACCAGCATAAATGTTATATAGCCGACCCTTTCACGAGCGTGAAACACGTAGTCACGGGCGTGAAGTCTTTGTTCACGGTTTGCTGAAAGGGTGCTCTACCCATGAGGAAAGGCATGAAATTGTTCACGGTCGTGACATTTGAATATCATGGGAGTGAATGATGAACTATCACGGTGGTGAAAAATGAGTCACGGGCGTGAAGTGTTGAATTTCACTACTTATGCCCATGAAACAAAGCGTGACTCAAAGCATGAACACTTCTGTGAGTTTTTGATTAAAATGTTTGCGGGCGTGAAAATACGTCACGAACATGAACAAGGCTTTTCACGGGAGTGAATGAAGTCGTGAACATACACTTCACTACTTTAAGCCATGAACCATGTCGTGAATTAAGTCGTGAAAGCTACTGGATCTTTTCGGTTATTTAATTCATGGGTGTGAACATATGTCACAGGCGTGAATTGCCTAAAATTTTCATCAAATAAAATGAAGTCCTAAAACAAGACTAAATCATTTCTATGAAGATTATATCCCTTATAACATAAATTTCCATCAAATTAACTTCTTTATATCTAGTGAAATGATACAAAAGCAAGATTATCACTTAAGATTTGACAATTTGGCAATCACAAGGTTAATCCATCAATCATACCAAGTTCTCTTCTAATGAAATTAAATCTTTTCTCATTTAGAGATATAGTGAATACATCTACCAATTGATTTTCTGTGCTTATAAATTCCAATGCAACATCTCCATATTGAACATGATCTCTAATAGAGTGGTGTCTAATGTCAATATGCTTACTTCTAGAATGTTGAATGAGATTGTTTGAAAGATTTATAGCACTTGTATTGTCACATTTAATAGGTATATGGTTCATATCATGACTATAATCTTTAAGTTGTTGTTTCATCCTAAGGATTTGTGTACAACAACATCCTGCTGCTACATACTCTGCTTCAGCAGTTGAAAGAACAATTGAAACTTGTTTCTTACTAAACCAAGAAACTAAGCACTTTCCAATAAAGTGACAAGTACCTGAAGTACTTTTTCTATCTAAAAGACTACCAGTATAATCTGCATCTGAATATCCTACAATATAAAAGGATGCATTTCTAGGATACCACAAACCTAGATGCAATGAGCCATGTAAATATTTTAGAATTCTTTTTACTGCATGTAAATGAGACTCTTTGGACATGATTGAAATCGTGCACACAAGCATACACTATACATTATGTCGGGTCTAGAAGCAGTAAGATATAAAAGTGATCCGATCATACCTCTATATATTTTTTCATTAATGCTCTTACCCTTTTCATCCTTGTCCAATTTTGTTGATGTGCTCATTGGAGTCTGGCATTCTTGCATCATTCCATTCCAAATTTATTAATTAAATCTTTGGGATATTTGGATTGGTTGATGAATATGCCCTCATTGTCTTGTTTTATTTGTAGACCAAGGAAATATTTAAGATCTCTCATCATGCTCATTTCAAATTCCCTAGTCACACACTTAACAAATTCTTGACAAAACAATTCATTAGTAGAACCAAATATGATATCATCAACATAAATTTGAATAATTAGAATATCATGCTTATGCTTTTTAATGAATAATGTGGTATCAACATTCCCTTTTGTAAAGTTATTTTCTAAGAGAAAAGAACTTAGTCTTTCATACCAAGCTCTTGGGGCTTGTTTCAAACCATATAGAGCTTTTGAAAGTTTAAAAACATGATTGGAAAATCATAGCTTTCAAAACCTAGTGGTTGTTCTACATAAAATTTTTCTTTTATATAACCATTTAGAAAAGGACTTTTCACATCCATTTGAAAGAGTTTGAAATTCATGTGACATGCATATGCTAAAAGTATTCTTATGGCTTCTAATCTAGCTACAGGAGCACAAGTTTCATCATAATCTATCCATTCTTCCTGATTATATCCTTTTGCAACTAATCTAGCCTTATTCCTAGTTATTGAACCTTGTTCATCTAGTTTATTTGTAAATACCCATTTGCTACCTATAATTTGATGATTCTTGAGTCTAGGTACTAAGGTCCATACCTTATTTCTCTCAAATTGATTGAGTTCCTCTTGCATTGCAATCACCCAACTTTCATCATTAAGAGCCCCATCAACATTTTTAGGCTCAATTTGAGAAATAAAAGCAAAGTCAGTGGCTAAATATTTGAAATGAGATATAGTACTTACTCCCCTTGAAGGATCACCAATGATTTGCTCCTTGGGATGATCTTTTGTCATTCTCCATTCCTTTAGGATTTCTTGCCCGTTTTCTTCTTGAGCTTGAGGTAGAGAATCATCTTGATAGGAATCTTCTTGATGATTTTCTTTTTTTCCATTTCCAAGATCAAGTCTTTCCATAGTTCCTACAACATCATCAAGAACACTACCTTTCACAAGATCAAGTCTACTAGATTCATTAAAAACAACATGCATAGATTCTTCAACAGTTAATGATCTTTTATTAAATACTCTATATACTTTGCTAGTTGTAGAGTTTCCTAAAAAGATACCTTCATCAGATTTAGAGGCAAATTTTCCAAGGTTGTCCTTGGTATTCAATATGAAGCATTTGCATCCAAATACTCTAAAGTATGATATCAAGGTCTTTCTTGCATCATAGCTCAAATGAGGTTTTGTTTAAAAGAGGTCTTTTGAAAACTCGATTTGAAATATAACAAGCAGTGTTTGTGGCTTCTGCCCAAAAAGTAAGTTAGTAGACCGTATTCATTGAGCATTGTTCTAGCCATTTCAATTAAAGTTCGATTTTTCATTTCAACTACCCCATTTTGTTGAGGTGTCCTAGGAGGTAAAAAATTCTGTGAAATGCCATGTTCAAGACAAAAACTTTCAAAGTTTTCATTTTCAAATTCTTTGCCATGGTCACTTCTTATCTTTGAAATACAATATCCTTTTTCATTTTGAACTCTTTGAGAAAAGTTTTTGAAATTTTCAAAAGCATCACTCTTTTGAGCTAAGAAAATTACCCAAGTAAATCTAGAGTAATCATCTACGTTGACAAAGGCATAATGTTTACCTCCTAAGCTATAAATTCTAGAAGGTCCAAATAAATCTAAATGCAGGAGTTGTAGAGGTTTTGAGGTACTTACTATGTTTTTGGCTTTGAAGGATGACTTGTGTTACTTCCCTCTTTGCCAAGGTTCACAGGTTTTGCCTTTTTCAAATTTGACTCTTGGCAGTTCCTTTACTAGTTCTCTTGTGCTGAGGCTTTGAATTAAGTCCATGTTAGCATGACCAAGCCTTCTATGCCACAGCCAAGATTCATCACCAGTAGTCACAAAACACTTAGAGGAATGGTCAGATAATTCATGTAAGTCTATTATGTATGTGTTGACATCTCTATTTCCTTTAAATATCTCTTGAGCATCGATAGAGGTCAAAAGACATTTATTGGAAGTAAAGATTACTTTATTTCCTTTATCACATAATTGACTAACACTCAACAAGTTATGTTTCAAGTCATCAACAAGTAAGACATCTTTAATAAAAGTAGTACCTTTAATACCAATAGAACCAATGCCAATTACCTTACCCTTAGCATTGTTTCCAAAGGTAATTTTACCTCAATCAATACTTTTGATTGCATTGAAGAGCTATTTGTCTCCTGTCATATGCCTTGAGCATCCACTATCTACTAGCTAAGCATTTTTGTTTATTGTGGACTTGAGGCATACCTATAGAATCACAATTCAAGTATGATTTTTAGGTACACAAATGAGCTTGGGTCCTTAGGGGTTAACACATGAAGGTTCCCATTGAGCCTTCCTTATCCAACAATGTTTATTTATATGACCAATCTTCATACAATAATTACACTGTTTTGGTCTAACATTGCTTTTTGGTCTTACAATATTTTTGAATGCCATATTTCTATTAAACTATTTTTGAGTACAATGACATGCACAGTCATGATTAATTGAAGCTTTTCTAGATACATGCTTCTTATACATAAAGGCATGATTATTCTTTTTATGTATAAAAGTTTTAATATACTTATTCATAGGTGTTGTTCCAACAAGTGTGGAGATGTGAGGTCCACTAGACTTAACAAAGATGGTTTTATGAGAAGATGATGATGTGTCCTTAAATCCTAGACCATGTGTAATTAAAGATGGTCTTTGAGACACAATGAGAGTATCTAAACGCTCTTTTCCTTTGTGGAATTTTGAAATTGAATTTCAAAGTTCCTCAACTTCAGTTTTTAAAGTATTATTTTCTTTAAGCAAGGAATTAGTTGAGGTTTTTGAAGAGTATTCATCTAATGATTTTTAAAGAGATTCATTAGATGATTTAAGCTTAATGTTCTCTTTTTCTAAAGCATCTATATTGTTTTTTAAATTAGAGATGTTATTTCTATAAGTACTGAATTTACTCTTATATTTCTCTAATTCTAGATTCAATTCTTCTATAAGGCTTTGCTCATCATCATCATCATCATCATCATCATCATCACTATCACTATTATTATCATTTTCACTATTATTGAAAGAGTATGAGTGTAGTGATTTTACCTTGTCCGAGACGTGATCCCTAATAGCCATGAAGCATAGGTTGACTTCTTCGCTTTCATTGTCATCTTTTTCGCTTGAAGAGCTTTCATCATCCCATGTGGCTTTGTGACCTTTCTCCCCATTGTCTCTTTGGTATTTGCTCTTATGCTTCTTGGGCCTTGGACATTCTAGTTTAATATGCTTTTCTTTCCACACTCATAGCACTTTACCTTTTCCTTACTTCTTTGTGCATCATTAGAAGTTTGTTTGAGGTTTTTTTGCCTGAATTTTCTGGAGTTGCTCATTTTCTTCTCAATGATTCTTTTCAGCCTTCTTGAAAGCATAACAATGTCCTCATTCTCATCATCACTCATTTCTTCATCATACTCACTTTCTTCTTGAGATTTTGAAGTAGAGACTTTTAGTGCTAAAGGCTTTCTTTTCTTTAGCTCTACTTCAAGCTCTCTATCTCTTTTCACTGTCATTTCATGTGTGAGAAGTTTGCCAATAAGCACATCAATATTCATGATGCTCATGTCTTCATTTTCTTCTTCTATACCAGCAACTCTTAAGCCATAGTCTTTAAGAGGAAGACTTCTCAGGATTTTGATGTTTACATCTTCCAAGCTCAGATGCTTCCCAAGTTTCTTCATTCCATTTATAATGGCTAGAAAAAGGTTGGTCATGTTAGTGATTGACTCATTGCATTTCATTTTGAAGAGCTCATATTCTGAAGTAAGAAGTTGAATCTTCATGGATTTGACTTGCTTAGTTCCTTCATGATAATTTTTCAATGTCTTCCACATGCTATAGGCTGTTAGGCAGTGTTGTATTCTTCTACATTCTTCAATGGATAATGAGCTTGAGAGGATTGTAATTGCCTTCTTGTTTTTGAAATTTGATCTTCTTTGAGGCTCTGTCCAATCATCTCTTGATAAGGTTTCTTCTTCACCATCAGCTTCTCTTCTGGTTGGTGGTATCCATTCTTTTTATACACTATTCCAGACTTCAATTCCTTCACTATCCAGGTATGTCTCCATCCGAAACTTCTAATGGGCATAATTTGCTCCATCAAAGTAAGGTTGGAGACTTTGGAATCCTTCACTGGCCATATCTTAATATTTACTAGCACTTTTTTTAGGCTTCGATGCTAGACAAGGCTCTAATACCAATTGTTGCCTAGATATTGAGCCAAGAAGGGGGGTTGAATTGAAGTTTAAAAATTTAACTTTAAAGTGCGGAAATAAAAAGTTAATTTTAGGAGGGATAGAGAAATTTGACACAAGGATTTTTATAGAGGTTCGGGTGTTAACAAACCCTACTCCTCTCCCCAATCGCAATTGGAAGTTTCACTAACACACTAAGTGTTACAATGGAGTTTTACAAGCTCACTCCCAACTATGGTGTTTCTCACAATGGCTCACACCTAACCCATATATCCCTTGTATTTTTATGGCTCACACAATAACCAATTCCTTATGTTTTACAGGCTCACACAAACAACCTTTACCTTGTGTTTTACAGGCTCACACAAACAACTTTTACCTTGTGTTTTACAGGCTAACACAAACAACTTTTCTTTGTGTTTTAGAGGCTCACACAACTAACCTTTACAAGTGTTCTACTCTTAACCTAGAAATACCCAAAATTCACTTGAGTAAGAAATGATTACAAAGAGAAACACTGACAAATCTTTATTGCTCAATAAATGTGGAGCAAAAAGATTTTCACAGAGAATAGATATTTGTTTTGAAAGTATTAAATGTACAAATAGCTTACAACAAGTATTAGCTATCCTCTTTTGCTGAATGCATAAATGACTTGCATTTATACTTCTATGGTGAATTATAGCCATTAGAATGCATTTAATACAAAACTAGCCATTGCACCAACCCTAATAATTGCTCCTGACATTTTCTCTTTCATTTTTCACGAGCGTGACTCGGTTTGTCACGGTCGTGACTGTTCTTCCAAGCTGTGACTGAAGTGGTGACCTTGGCCGAGAAACATTCTGGAAGGTTTTGAAATATTGGGTCACGGGTGTGACATATATCTTCACGGGCATGACAACCTTCCAAGCCGTGATACAAGTGGTGACTTTGGTCGTGAAACTCTCTGGAAGAATTTGTCATGTAGGTTCATGGGCATGACGCAAATGTTCATTCACGGTTTATTATCTTCCTTCATGGTCGAGAACTTTAAATATTGGTTTGTTAGCGCTAGGCTTATTCACCGGTGTGACATATAAGATCACGAGCGTGAATGATGCTGCTTCTTCAATTTTATCTTTCAAGGATTAATCTTCCATTCTCCATTCTTGCTATTTTATTCCACACCTGTTTAATAGACTTAGAAAACAAGTATGTTAAATACATTATTGCTATTTTATTTTTTATCATCAAAATGATGGAAATACCCCTCAAGGTTCAACAGATTTGAAGAAGAAAAATTGAAAAAATAAAGGAAGTGGTGCTTGGAGTGGTTCGGCCATGGAGGAGAGCAAGGAAGAAGATGGAATTTGTTATTTTTGTGGGAAATTCTAATTCATTTCCTATATATACCCCAATTAATTTAATTAATCACAATTAATTCCTTAATTAATCCCCTCATTGTCCAATATCACAATTAATTATTCCCTAATATTGACACATGGCCTAATCAAAATTTAATTAATGTTGACTTAACAAATTTTCAACCAATCATAATTTTCCTTCATTTTAATTCATAATGACATTTAAATCTCCAAAATGCAACATCTAAACAATTTAATTCTGTCAAATTAAATATTCCAAAAATTATAAAATAATTTTCTATTCGAAACGGTCTCTTCGATTTAGAGAAACGACCACCGGTGAGAAAATCTCATTTTTACGGTTTAATGATTTTTTCTTAATTTGAACTGTAAAAATTCATCTGCCATCCGATTTCTAATTTACCAGTTTCAAAAATATTAAAATTAAATTTCGATCACATTGACTCCATTGCGATTGTGAACACCTCTCTCTAACTCCCGATCCAAAAAATCAGGCTCTAAACCTGTACTGAGGATCGATGTTCCACAATTCAAACCCTTAAGCTTAAAAATCTCACCTTATAACTCCACCTATGGCCTAAAAATAATATTTTACATATTTCGGTATGCTTAAGTTATAATTTCACTACCGAGCAAAAAACCCAAATTCCGACCCGAACTGTCATTTCAATTTGCGTGCATAACACGAAATTGCATTGTTTCATTTGATAAAATTCCTATTTATATTATCATATGAATATAATTAAATTTTATATATTTATCTGTATTTAGACTTTGATCGTATGCCTCTATACTACAGTATATACGACCGCAGTACACGTATACGGTCAGGGTCCAACTCGATGATGTGATAGGTAAGTTCTTAGATAGGTATTAGAAACAATTGATATGGAAAAATGGAAATGCAGAGTATGGTTATGAATGTGATATGCATAATTATATATTTTATGTCTACGATATAAGTAGGCATGTGTACATGATAAACAAGATACATAACATATAAAATGTATGTTAGTATGTAGGATCATGTGTACGACATGATATGGTTATGACATAATATTGGCATGACATTACATTATATATTGTAGAATGTTTTTATATATATGTACCACTCAACATTAGGTTGCTTAGCCTGTAGGTTTTCTACATACAGGTTTGGAGTTGATAGATAAGAGTTGATTTGAAAAGTAGTAAGTCCAATTAGATATCAGTCAAAGCATACCTAGTATTGGGTTGATTTTCATACATGACATTTCATTATTTTTTTGTACATGTCATAGGATTTGGGGCTATTGTACATATCTATATTTTAAGATCATGTATTTATATTTTATAATGTATTTTGTAACTCAGGGCTAGTGTAAGCAAGAACATGTTTTATTTTATTATATTAGTTGGTTGGATTGAGTTTTAAGGTATTTGATTTTACAAACTCATATTTATGTTTAAACAAGCTTTATATATATTTGAAAAGTTTTAATTTTAATTGGTTTTCTACAAAAATGTTTTGTATCATTTTCCGATTTAGTTAGGAGGGTTTTCTTAGCTATTTTGGAGGGTATTACATTTCTTGGTATCGGAGTTTAAGTTTAGGTATTTTTGAACCTAAGTGGGCTAAAAGGGTTTATCATGCAGTCACTGTGCCTTACCTAACTCTAACATGGGCTACTTCTTTGTCATCTTATAGGATAATGTGAATATTTTGGAGATGGAATCTCACGATGTTGTTGAGAGCAATAGTCCTCCCGATGCTGAGCCTAAAAATCAATCTAATGTTGCTAGTGTACATGGTCTGAATGCCGCACCAGTCTTTTCACAACACACCACAGGTCAAACTGATAAAGACCAGAAGCTTTTATGCAACAAATAACGGGTTTGCTATAATAACTAGTACAAAATATGTTACAGGTAATGCCATAACTAGTACCACCACTAACTCCACCGCATTCAGCACCTAGGCCATGGGTACAAAGTGATAGGCTTTAAAAGTATAGCGCTAGTGACTTTGTTGGTAAGAGTGATGATGATCTAGCATCTACTGAGTTTTGGTTAGAGAAGACATAGAGAGTCTTAGAGGAGTTAGAGTGTGCTTATGAGGATAAGGTGAGTTATATTGTTTCTTTGCTTTAAAAACATACATATGATTGGTGGAAGATAGTTATGTTGAAGCCATAGACACCACATCCACCAACTTAGGACTTCTTATAAAAGAATTCAAAAAAGAGTAAGTGCCATGAGTTTATGTGGATGAGAAAAATGGGGAGTTCCTCAATCTGAAATAGGGGAACCTTACAGTTACTAAGTATGAGAAAAAGTTTATTAGGCTGAGTAAGTATGTAGCCACGATTCTTGGGATGAGGCAGATCAATGCTGCAGGTTTGAGGATGGCTTGAGCGACGATATTAGCTACCAAGTCACTTATCTTCAATATGAGGATTTTGGGAAGCTAGTATCAAAAAACCATAAGTGTATAGAGAAAGAAAAGGAAAAAGGTAAATGAATCCTCTAGGAAACCATCAATTAGTATGACACATACTTCAGGCAAGAAAAGTCAATTTTTCTTAGAGCAGTCACAGTTTAGGGGACACAGTTAGGGCTTTTCATAGCCAAGTTCCCTTATGAGGGGATCACTCTATAGAGCTACATCTACTGCCACTAGTTCATAGCTGTAGAACTCAAGATGAGTTATACCAGTATATGGGACTTGCCACAAAAGTTAAAGAGGCAAGTGTTAGTCAGGCACCGGGGCTTGTTATAAGTGTAGGTCTCAAGATCATCTAAAGAGGGATTGTATGTTGTTGTGTAGTTCAACACATAAACAGACATTAGGATCAACTTTAGTACAAAGTTAACAGCAGACTAGAGAAGGTTAGTCATGACCTAGTCAAACTGCATCAAAGACGATCAACATACTAAAACCCAGTAGAAATCCAATGAGAGCTTATTCTATGAAGGCACAAGAGGATGATGAGGCCATTAACGTTATTATAGGTATGTTTTCTCTTCATGGCTTGTGTTTATATGCTTTGGTAGACCTAAGATTAACACATTCATATGTTTGCATGAAAATACCTAGCCAACATAATATGATAATTGAGAACTTAGAATATGAGATTGATGTCGCAAATCATTTAGGGCACAATGTGATTGTTAATTAGGTGTATTGTTTGTTGATTGTTCATGGAAAAGGTTTTCTGCAAATTTGATTGAGTTGCCTTTCCACGAGTATGATGCCATTTTGAGCATGGATTGACTCTTTCAACATAAGGCAATAATAGATTGTTGGTTTAAAAAGTTGATTCTTAAAACTCTATAATGAAAAGAGGTAGAAATGAAGTGAAAGGTTTTCATAGCTTGTACAAGTCATTTTCATGATAAAGGCTTAGAAAATAATCAGAAAAGAGTGTGAGGTTTATTTTGATCACGTGATTGATACAAAAAAGGAAGACCTAATCTAAAGAATTTCTCTGCAGCAAGGGAATATCCAGATGTGCTTCTCAAGGACTTACTAGGGTTACCTCTAGATAGGGAGATTGAGTTCTCCATAGAGCATGCTCCAGGTACAGTGCCGATATCTACTGCACCATATTCAGAGTTAAAGGAGTTGAAAACATAGCTACAGGAGCTGTTAGATTAGGATTTCATCATACAGAGTGTATCACCATGAGGTGCACTAATATTGTTTATGAAAGAAAAAATGAATCGATGAGGTTGTGTATCAACTATAGGCAGTTGAATAAGGTTACCATAAAAAAACAAGTATTTATTTCCACAGATTGATGATATATTTGATGTGTAGGAGTTTCTCTCTAAGATTGACCTCAAGTCAAGTATTATCAGTTAAAGATTAAGGGTCTGTTTTCCATTGCGTTTGGCAAAAGAGCTTTTGGAGAAAAATATTTATTTTTAATTTTTTTGAGTTTTGAAAACTACTTTTGGAGAGAAGCAGGTAAATAGATGTTTTTCCCAGAATCTGGTTTGAGAAAAGTAGTTTATAAAAAAATTAAAAAAATTAGTCAATTAAATAAAAAAATTATAAACTTGCTTTTTGGACACTCAACAGCAATCCAAAATATTCCCTAAGGCAAACAATGTTGTGAGGACAACTTTCAAAACTAAATATGGCCACTATCAGTTTTTGTTATGTCATTCAAATTGAATAATGCTTCGACATCTTTTATGGATCTGATGAATTGGATTTTCAGGCCATACTTGGATCATTTCATTGTGGTTTTCATCAATGATATCTTGGTTTATTCTAGGAATTATGAGGAACATGATCAACATCTGAGGACAGTTCTGCAGATCCTCAGCGATTAGAAATTGTATGCCAAGCTCTTCAAATATTAGTTTTTTTAGTTGAGGTATCATTCCTTAGACATGGAGTATCAACAGATGGGGTTAGAGTGGATCCCAGCATGAAGCAATCTTAGATTGGAAGCCTCCTAAGAATGTGATGGAAATCAAGAGTTTTATTGGTTTAATAGGGTATTATAGAAGATTGTTAAGGAATTTTCTATGATAGCCTCACCATTGACTACATTATTGAGGAAAGATGTTAAGTTTGAATGGTAAGGCAAATGTCAACACAACTTCAATCAGCTTAAGAGTTTGTTAACAAAAGCTCCAGTTTTAACACATTCAATTTCTGACAAGGAGTATATCATTTACAGTGACACTTCTCACAGAGGATTGGAATGTGTCTTGATCCAAGAAGAAAAATTTTGTTGCATATGCTTCTAATCAGTTAAAGGTTCGCAAGAAAAATTTTAAACTCATGATTTAGAGTGAGAAACCATAGTCTTTACTTTGAAGATTTGACATCACTATCTATATAGAAAAAATGTTTCATCTACATTGTCCATAAAAGTTTGAAGTATCTTTTCATATAGAGGGAGTTGAACATAAGATAACGGATGGCTAGAATTGATCAAAGATTACAATTGTGTAATCAATTGTCATTCAAGCAAGGCCAATGTTCTGGCCGATGCGTTGAGTAGAAAAAACATAATATTGTTGCATATTCGACCTACCTTGAATTCAGAGATCAGAGATGTACAAATGTAGGATGCCATATTAGTCGAATTATTTGAGTCGGTCTCTAAGAGGAAGAAGCTTGTGTGTGCAATTGAACTAGATGGTGAATTGTAATTAATGGCCATTTATGTGTGCTTAATGATATAGATTTGAGGTAAAGGATCCTAGTAGAGGGATATGAGATGAGATATGTGGTGTATCTAGGAAGAAATAAGATGTATCAGGACTTGAAAGTAAAATATTGGCAGTCAAAAATGAAGAAAAATATCATAAAGTTCACCACAAGTGCCTGACATGTCAACAACTCAAGGCAGAACATCAAGTACTATTAAGGTTGCTACAGTCGATCACAATTTTAGAATGGAAATGGTAAAGGATCACAATGGATTTTGTGATTGGGTGGCCTCTGATGTTGAGGAAGTATGACTCCATATGGGTCATGTGGATAGGTTAATGAAGTCAGCTCACTTTTTGACTAATAGAAGAGACTACTTGTTGAACAAACTAGCATAGTTGTATGTGAATGAAGTGGTAAGACTTTATAGAGTCCAGTCTCCATCATTTCAGATAGAGATTTGAGGTTCACATCATAATTTTTGGGGTAGTTTGTAACGATCTTTGGGTATAAAGCTCAATTTTAGCATAATTTTTCATCTTCAGATGAACGGTCAGTCATAAAAGGTTATATAGATCTTAGAATATATGATGAGGAGTTGCATTATAAAATTTGAGGGAAGCTAGGAAAAATATCTATGATTGATTGAGTTTGCCTACAACAACAGTTACTAATCGAGCATTCAGATGGCTTCGTGCAAGGCACTTTATGGTGGAAAGTGTCGGATACCATTATGTTGGACTGAACTTAGCAAAAAAAACTAGTGGGACCAGAGTTAGTGCAAGAGACTGAAGAAAAAGTGAAAATCATTCAGGATCATTTAAAGGTAGCTTTGGGTAGAAAAAAGTCATACACAGATCTCAAGAGGATTGACATAAAGTACATAGTGTGAGACAAAGTGTTTCTTAAGGTTTCTCCATGGAAGAAGATCCTCAGGTTTGGAAAGAAGGGCAAGTTAAGCTCTAGGTTCATTGGACCTTATGAGATCCTGGAAAGGATCAGACCAGTTGCTTACAGACTTGCATTACTACTAGAGTTGAGAATGATGCATAATGTTTTTTATGTGTCAATATTGACAAGGTATAAATCAAATCCTTCTCATATCATTCTAGTTGAAAGCACTGAGGTGAACCGAACTTGTCATATGAGAGATCTTGGCTCAAAAAGTCAAAGAGTTAAGAAACAACTTGGTACTATTAGTTATTGTGTTTTGGAATCATGTTGCATATGAGGCAACATGGGAAAGTGAGGAAGTGATGAGAGCTCAGTACCTCAGTTGTTTCAACCCGAACAACTAGGTTAATTTTGAGGACGAAATTTCTTTAAGGGGGAGAGAATCGTAATGTCCACTTTATAGAGTTTAAAAGTTATGTTGGTTTGTAAAAAAGAGTTTTGGGATTTCGAATGGTATAAAAGTTTAAGTTTTCATGAAAAGAGAGCTTTTAGCATGTGACTATAATGTCACGCCTGTGAAAGTCTTACAAGGTTCAAAATGACAAAGTTTTGAATGTGGCAAGATCATTTTGAGAAGAGAAGATATTCATGCTCGTGAATGGTTTAGTCATAGCTGTGAATGGCATTTCATGCCTGTGAAATTTGGTTCACGCCTGTGAATACAAGTCGATTGGCCATGTTGCAGCCACAATTTTCTCTCTTCTTTACTCTATATCTTTACTTTAACAGTTCCCCACTGCCCATAATCTTTTCCTAACTCTCACCTAAGATTTCTGTTCACATCACCTAAGATAGTTGAGGCTCTATTTTGTTAGAGGTATATACATATTGACACATTAATTTGCTTTTCATGCACTTTGGTATGTAGTTTTGTGGGGAAAATGCCTAAAAATCGTGTAAGGGCAATTTAGTAATGAAATGATGTGATTTGTGATGAGTTTTGACTTGAAATGCTATGGATATTGATAAACTAGGTTAATGAGACAAAAATTCCATTTTTAGCATGAATCTTTGTTTCACATGTGTTTAAATATTTAGGCATGTTATTGATATGGAATATGGTCTAAAATATTGATAAAAGTGATTAACAGTGAATAATCCTTAGAGTTTTGGAAGATTTTTGCATGAAACTTTATTTTGGTATGAGTTTACATTGCTAGAAAACCTAGATTTCATGCTTGTGCCATAGGGTTCATGACCATGTGTGCATGAACAAAAAAAGGATTCACACCCGTGAACATATAGCCACGACCATGAACATCGAGGTCAGTTCTTAATGTTTAAATCCATAATTTTACAGTTTGTTTACCGGCTAGAAAGTCGTGAAACATGGTGTCACGGACGTGAAGAGATACTTCATGCCCTTTATGATGTGCTTTTGTTTCACATGTTGGTTCCCGAGTAAGGTACCTATAAAAGACACCTTCACAGTCGTCAACGTGTATTTAGGCCCATGAAGCACGTAAAGGCATATATATGTATATTTTGAGTTATGATCTTACACGATGGTTTGTTTAATCATATGATATGTGCTAACGTTATACATGAATATACACACGTGTATGTGACTAGGTGCCTGTGTTGAATGTTGGATAATAGCATGTTATGAATTGAGTTAAAAGATAAAGTTAATGATATAAATGTCAAGTTCTCTAGTCTTAGACCTAACATAGGATATATGGTATAGCATTGAGGGAATTATGGTACCGTAAGATATAGTGATATTGATATTAAGACAAGGTTGCTTAAGCTCGAGTTGTGAGTGCCCTTGATCCTAGATTGCTAGCATTGTTTTAATTTCTTAGTCAAGGTGGCTTTAAGATTATATTTTGAGTGCTCTTGAATTGAGGAACTCAGATGAACTGATACAGATAGTAAGCAGGATGGCTTAAGCTTGTGTTATGAGTGCTTCCTATTTTACAACCCATATCCAAATAGTCAGGCTTAGAGTCTTGGACAAATAATTAATACAAAATGGTAAGTTCTTGGAAACAAATGATATGGAAATGTGGAATATGGTTATGAATGTGATATACATGATTATATATTTTGTGTCTATGGTATAAGTAGGCATGTGCACATGATAAACAAGATACATAACATATAAAATATATGTTAGTATGTAAGATCATGATGTATATGATATGATATGGTTATGGCATGATATTGACATGACATTACATTATATATTGTGGAATTTTGATACACATATGTACCATTAAATATTATGTTGTTTAATGTGTGGGTTTCCTATACGCAAATTTGGAGTCGGTAGACAGGAGTTGATTTAAAGAGTAGCAAATCCAATCAGAGATTAGTCATAGCATACCCAGTATTTGGTTAGTTTTCATATATAACATTTCATTATTCTTTTGGTATATGTCATGGGATTTGGGCGGTTGTATTGATCTATATTTTAAGATAATGTATTTATATTTTATGATGTATTGTGTAACTCAAGGCTAGTGTAAGCCCAAATATGTTTTATTTTATTATATCGGTATGTTGGATCGAGTTTTAAAATATTTGTTAGTGTTATTTTACAAACTCATATTTATGTTTAAACGAGCTTTATATATATATGAAATATTTCAATTTAATCGGTTTTCCGCCAAAAGGTTTCGTAGCATTCTCCATTTTAGTTAGAAATGTTTTCTTGGATATCTTGGAGGGTGTTACACTTATAAACTTATCTTCATTCCTTATTCCCTTCTAATGTGGTATTGGAAAACTAACACATCAAACTAATACCTCTTTTTGTTTAACTTCTTATATTTAATACCCAACATTCATTTTGTATTTTTCTGATATAAAATTTGCCTAGAGATATTACAATTCGTTGCCTATCTTGATCATCATCATTTTCTTCTTTTTTTGAAGACTCGCCATTCTCCTTATGATCAAGGTTGAGCCTCTTTATTAAACATACAATATCATCAAGAGCACTACCTTTTTCAAGATCAAGTATACTATATTCATCAAAAACTATATGCACATTTTCTTATACAACTATAATCTCTTATTAAAGACTCTATAAGCTTTGCTCGTTGTGGAGTAACCTATGAAGATGCCCTCATCAAATTTTGAGGCAAAATTTCCAAGGTTGTCCTTAGTATTTAATATGAAACACTTGCATCCAAATAGTTTAAGATATAAGACTTTGGGTTTTCTTCCATTCCATAGTTCATAAGAAGTTTTATTCAAAATAGGCATTTTGAAAATACGATTTGAAATATAACATGCAGAATTGGTAGCTTCGGCTTAAAAGAAGTTTGGTAAACTGTACTCAATCAAACTGTTTAAGGCTCTGGGAGTTCCTTTGACTTAAGGAGCTCAAGTGAGCTTTTACAGTTAGTGGACAGAGTGGTTGAAGCTCCGATAATGCATTTATTCCATAACCCGTATTCGGATAGTCTGACTTAGAGTTTTGTGTAAAAACATATTAGAAAGGGAATTATAGTAAGTTTTGGGCAAAGTAAAACAATTATAAAAAGGAAATGAAAATTAACAAAGTGGTAAGTCTTGAGTAAATAAGATGAACTAAATGAAGAGGTAAGGTTACTATGAACCAGTTGAATAAGGAAGCTTGCTATGTGTAATGTTGATATGAGATATGGTGATTGTATTGTTATGCATTAAGATAATGCTTATGGTATGATAGTATACATGAACATGTATAATATGCCATAATATGAATTGTATGGTTGCATGTTTGAATTGTTATGCCTATATATACAACTAAGCCTTCAGTAGCTTTGCATGTGGGTTTCTTACACACAGGTTGGAGCCAAAGGGATAGCAGAAGTTAACTCTAAGAGAATAAGTGCCCATTTTGAAGATTTAGTAATACATGTCATCCTCGTTCTTTTTACATGACATGGTTTTGGGTTTTATGTTTTGTATAAGTTTGCTTGTTAAAGAATATATATATTTAATTTTAAATTTATATTTTTGTAAACAGTGGGCTAGTTAAGGCCAAGTTGGTATTTTATGAAAGGGATCATTAGGTATCAAGGTTTATGAAATTAGTTTTTAAGAAAAGTTTTAATTTCACAAGTTTTATAAAACAGTAATCGGTAGCGTCCGCCTAATTAGTCAGGAGTAATCCTGATCAACTGGGTGGGTGTTACAACCTCAATGTATCATCATCATCAATAACAATAATTAAATCACTTACATCATCACATGTTTGAGATGTAGAACATACTTCATCCATGAATCATAAGTTGGCCACCTCCTCTTCACTTTCTTCAAGATAATTTGAGGAGTCATCATCTCATGTGGCTTTGTAACCTTTATCTCCATTTTCCTTTTGAGTCTTTTTTTGTACTTCTTAAGCTTGAGGCACTTCGATTTGATATGTCCCTTCTTTCCGCACTCATAGCATTTAGCTTCTTTATTGCTTTTGTTAGATGAGGAGTTCCTTTGAGTGAATCTTGAGGCTTTTCATTTATAGTTCTTAATTGAGCCATACTTGTTAGTGATCATTTTGATCTTTCTTGAGAGCATGATTATCTCTTCATCTTCCTTATCACTAAAAAGATCTTCATTTTGAGGCTTGGAGGTTGAAGCTCTGAATGCTAGGGGCTTTCTCCTTTTCTTTTCTTCTTCAAGCTCCCTATCCTTTACTTAAGCCATCTCATGAGTAAGAAGTTTGCCAATGAGCACATCAGTAGGAATGGTACTCATATCCTCATTGACTTCTTTAATACCAATAACCCTTGAACCTTATTCCTTCATTGGAAGACTTCTTAGGATTTTTTTGTTTACATCTTCTAAACTATAATGCCTCCCAAACTTCTTCATGCCATAAATGATAGCAAGAAAACTATTCATCATATAGGTGAAGGACTCGTTTGGCTTCATCTTGAATAGCTCATATTCGGTGATAAGAAATTGAATCCATATTCAGTGATAAGAAGTTGAATCATTTTGCTCCTTGCTTGGTTTGTGCCCTTATGGTAATTCTCCAATGTCTTCCAAATTGAACGGACAATTAAACAATTTTGAACTCTACTACATTCTTCAAGAATAAATAGCTTGTTAGAATTGTCATTACCTTATAGTTTTTTCCATTTGCTCTTTTTTGAGGCTTAGTCCAATCATCCCTTAGGATGATTTCTTCTTGTTAGGGTTGTCCACTCATTTGAAATACTATTCCAAACATCAATTTCATCTTAACCTTTCAATGGGCATAGTTTGACCCATCAAAGTAAGGTTTAAGGCTTTAAATCATTTTGTTGGCCATCATTCGATCTTTACTAGTGCTTGTTAGGTTTTGATGCTAGATTTATCTATGATACCAATTGTTGCCCAAACAATCACCAAGAAGAGAGGGATGGATTCATGGAAAATTAATTTTTTTGCTAAGACAAGTAATTACGAAGAATTTAAGGACTAGAAGAAGAAATAAAAAGACACAAGATTTATAAAGGTTTAGATTTTAACAAACTCTATGTCCACTCCTGAATATCAATTTGCCATTTTACTAACTCAACAAGAGTTACAATGGAGTTTCACTCATTCACTTTCAACTATAGTATTTTTCTTTCTTGGCTAACACCTAACTCAATTCCTTTACATTTTAATGACTAACAAAACAACTAAATTCTTATGTTTTATGGCTCACATAATAACCTTTACAAAATCCAAGTGTTTTAAGATAACACTTGAACCAAAAACACTTACAATGAATACAAAGAAGTTGAGAATTAATTTTACAAGAGTTTGGTCACTTAGAAGTTGTTAGAGTATCATCAATGGTCTTTTGGTGGGGTATTTACAGTGTTTACCCTCTAATTAGTTGTTATAAATGGAGCCATAACTTTTTCTAACTTTTTAAAAACTTTGCATTAAATATTGTTCGTAGAGAGTGATTCGCGTTCGCGAAATGTATTTCACACGTGAAATTTCATTAATTGTTTGTCCCTAACATGTGGCCTGATTTGACTCATTCCCTCATCTATGACTATATTAGGTGGCACTTCACAGTGGCATCATGTTTTTATGATCACGAGATACCCTTTCACGATTGGATAAGAGGTCGCAAACCATTCTAGAACTTAGAGGAATTTTTGACTTGAATAGGATGCAATCACATATGTAAATTTGCGGTCGCAAAATTTAATGGTGCCAAACCCCTCGTAATACCCTGATGAGGCATAGGATATGTGGCAACTTTTGATTGAGCCAACTTGCAACTGTCAATTACATATGAATCTCGTGCTTGCAAAAGCTTGCTTCATAGGTAGTCTTGCGAGCGCAAATTGACACTGTGAACCATTCTGGGACTATGTACAACTTTCTCGTGGTGGCCAATGTTGTGTTATGGTCATGAGGTTTATATGAATCCTTGTCGATTGCGAATTAGGAATCATTAGCAATATTTCAACAATTTGTGTCATATATGCTAATTTAGGCCCTAAGTCGTGCAAATTATTAAATGGACTTGTCGGTTTGATTGAAATCTAAATTTGGATTTTAATAAATAAATAATTAAAATTATGGCAAAAAATTATGGAACTACTTAATAAAGTGTTTAAAGTATTTAAAAATTTTAGTTTACAGTGAGGGACCTAAACGAAAAATTTGGAAAGTTTTGGGGTCTGTTTGCAATTTATCAAAAAATTAGAGGATCAAGTGAGATGTGTATTAATTAAATGAATGATTATGGATGTTAAATACATGTGATGGCTGGCCAAACCAAGTGTCACACATTAAGAAGCTATTTAACGTAAATATCTAGATATTTATATGAGAATGGGATCCATTTTTTAATTTTTGTCTTTTTCTTCTTTCTTTCTTCTTTTTCTTCTTGTTTCTTCCTTATCACTTTTAATCTAGAATTTTCTACACTTAAAGTGTCTCCCACATTCCTTCATCTTTCCACCATAGCCCAACCATGTTCTAAAGAGAGAAAGTGAGGAAAAGAATGAGAAAGGCATGGAAAAGTAAGTTTTCATGCATAAAAAAACTTGAGAAAGCTTAGGGAAGCAAAAAGAAGGAGTAATAAACAAGAAAATAAGAGAAAGAAACCTCAAAAAGTTCATCCATAAAAGGAAAAATCTTGAGGTAAAATATTTTTCATCTTCTCTTCAAGTTTCTCTAAAGGAATATGAGGTTTTAAGCTCATTTGGAGCTTGTTCTTGAAGAAAGAGATTTTAGGGGTTGTAGAGAGAGATTTTAGGGGTTGTAGAGAGAGATTTTAGGGGAAAGGTATTTGATGCATTTCTTATATGTTTTACGTACTCAAGAAGAGAGAAAAGATAAGGGAAAAGAGAAGGATATATAAAAGACCAAAGAGAAAAAAAAAATTAAGTGCATAACTTAAGGCAATAGCCTGTATTTTATCATAAAGTTGCATGATTTGAGTATTTGACATGTTAATAATTGTTAGGTAGTAGTATTTTGTTATAAAAATTTTAGGAGTTATGTTTGCTAGACTTGGGATTATATTTGGTAAAAATTTAACTAGGTGATTATGTATTCTTTGCTGGATTCATTAGAGCAGTCATTACATATTTTACTATAACTTAAACTCTGGGATTCTGATTATTGGTTTGAAAGTTAATAGATAGGGCTAAAACTTTGATGAATAACACAAAATATTATTTTGAACGTGACTATACTTAACTTTGGCACAAAAGGATGACTAGAAAACTGTCCACGAAATTTTAGGCAACGATTTTAATGACCATTATGTGTTCATTTGATCATATCTTTTGATATAAAAATCCATATTTAGTGATTCAAGTTGCATATTAAAGCTAATATTCAGAGATAAAATTCTTAGGAAGATCTTGTAATTTAATTATACTATTAATAGGTCCAAAATAGAGTATAGAATCTGCTAGTAACAGGGCAGAATATGAATTGTGAAATTTGATGTGAAAAATAAAGTGGATCTAGTTATATTATGCAAATGATATTTTTATTGAGTAATTATATGATTAAATGAGCCATTAAATGTATAAAATGTATAAATTTAAGAATTATGAATGTTAATGATAATAATTAAGTCCTTGAATACGTAGTTTAGAACTAGAGTCTTGAATAGTTTGGCATGCCAATCATGAGTCTATTATTGTCGGTGATGACATTTATACTAATGTTGATGACAACACATATATTAATGTCAGTGATAATACTCATATTAATATCGATGATGACACATATATTAATATCGGTGATGACACTCCTATTAATGCGGATGATGACACTTATATGCGCATACCACTATACTCGGGTGACAACTTTATTATGTCTGGATGACCATCCCTATTATCCTGATTATTGGTTTCTAAGTGTTATGAGTATAAATACGTTAACTTGGTATAAAGAATTTTATATACAAATTAGTTGTTCATAAATACGAATTTAAAGAATAATTTATTGGCATAAGATGATTATTTAATGTACAAATATGAAAAATTCATATTTGTATATGTATAAAGAATATGTAAAAAAACAATTATTTAATTGGACATATATGAATGACGACACATTATGGCATATTGCACGAGTATAATTTATTGACTTATTTATATACACCACTAAGTCTAGAGCTTAGCGTGAGAGTTTCTCTTGCGGAAATATAAAGATAGTAGATAAAGCTAACGATGATCCAACCAAGTAAAGCAACTCACTTCTAATATCGTGGGTTACACAAATATTTGTACTTTTATTTTGAAGTTTCTTTTATAGTGTTTGTAAAATAACTGCACTTGTAAATAATACTTTATTATATAAAATATACTTTGTTTCCTTATTATGATTTCTTTCATACTATAAAATAATAATAATAATAATAACAATAATAATAATAATAATAACTAATAAAGAAAAAAATACATGATACCCTTTATATATATATAAAATGATATTTTAACTAATGAAGTCAAAATAACACTCTCTTATTCGGCACTATTGCTAGGGTGAGGGAGTGTTACAGTTTTTGGTATCAAAGCCCGATTAAGGCGGTTTTAGAAATTTAAAAATAATTTTCAAAATAATTATGGTATGTGTGTACCCACAATTGAGTATAAAAATTGTTGCTTACTGATTGGGGCCATTACTTTTATGATATAGGTAGAATATGGCTTCGGGGTCATGACAGATTATGGCTAAAGGAGCTGAAAGTAATGAGCCTACCGAAATAGAAGCTTCATCGCGATCGAGTCATCATTGAACTGCTGCATCAAGATATGGTGCTAGCTCATCACAGAGGCAGTCTATTGTTGGCACATGAGAAACATAGCTTATGAGGAATATGATATATTTGATACAAAGAGCATCATAGCCAGCCCCGTCTATGTTATAGTTTGAGAGACTAAGGAAGTTAAGGGCACCCAATTTCTATGGTAAATGGGAATATGACCTCTCTGTGGCAGAGTTTTAGTTAGAATGGGTAGAGAGAGTCTTTGATCCGCTGCATTGCACGGATCAGTAGAAATATGAATATGCAGTATCCTTATTGCAATATCATGCATATGACTAGTGGTGGTTTGAGTCACAGAGTTAAGAGGCACCCATCCCATGACTTAGGTGTTTTTTCTATAAATTTTCAAAGAGAAATATATTCCCCCTATTTACACAGATGACAAGAAAAGAGAGTTTTTAATGCTTAAGCAGGGGGACATGTCAGTAACAGAATTTGAAAGAGAATTCACACACCATTGCAAATATGCTAGTGGCATTGTATCCATAGAAACTAATAAATGTCGATGATTTGAAGATGGACTGAGAGACCTAATGAAGCTACAGGTTTCAACCCTATGTTTAATGAGTTTTCCTAGTTTAATAGCATTTTCTAGAACAGTTGAGAGAGTTCTAGCAGCACAATATCTAACACAAGATAGAGGGTTAAGGAGACCGAGGTCAGAGTCGAGTGGAGGACCATCAAGTGGCAAGAGAGCCAGATCTTTCAGTGGCTGATTTTAGGTTGGGGGTTCCAGCCGGCCTTTTTCTTTCAGGCAAGGACAACCTGTGAGATTTGTTTCTTCGGCAGCCAGTGCTTTGACACAGGTACTATGTAGATCTCTACTCTACTATAATGTCAACATTGTGGTCATCCTCATTCAGGAGAGTGTTGATGGACTACATGAGCATGCTTGAGGGGTGACTCCAAACATCATATGAGAAGAAATTGTCCTCTAATACATTATGACAGAAGTTCAAGGAGTACTGAGCCAATACAGATGCATGCTTTTGGGCAAGGCAGAGACCGAGGTCAAAGGCAAGACAGAGAAGGCTGATAAAGGCCCAGTCAATTTAGATCAGAGATAGTTGAAAGGTTGGAAGGTAGTAAAGCTGCCCCAGCCAGGGTGTATGCTATGCGAGGCTAAAAGGATCAGGATGCACTTGATGTCATAATTGGTAAATTCCTTCTCTTTGGCTCTGACATACATGCATT
Organism: Triadica sebifera; assembly: GCA_023653625.1. Lineage (NCBI taxonomy): Eukaryota > Viridiplantae > Streptophyta > Magnoliopsida > Malpighiales > Euphorbiaceae > Triadica > Triadica sebifera. Next base: position 4,031,366 of record CM042910.1, read on the forward strand.
GATAGATCTAGGGTCGATGCATACATGCATTGATAGATCTAGAGTCGATGCATTCATACATATGCACACCACCACCATATTGAGAGGATTTAAAACCACAGGCTTTAGAATTTGAGATTCTCATGACTAACCCGTTAGGGCACAGTGTGAGGGTTAGCAATGAATTGAGGGATTGCCTAGTTGAAATTCAAAGTAGGCAATTCCCAGTAGACTTGATAGAGTTACCATTCCATGAGTACAATATGATCTCAGGAATTAATTGGTTAGTTCATTATGGAGTGGTACTGGATTGTGGGATCAGAATTTCGGAACAAAATGAGATAGTGGTGATGGGTGAGAATAGAGTATATCCAGACAATATGATATCAATGTTGAAAGCTTAAAAACTCATCAATAAGGGATGCGAAGCATACTTAGCGTATGTGATTGATATGAAAATAGCAAGTCCAAAGTTGGTAGGTATTCCTATTGTTAGTGAGTCTCCTAATGTGTTTCTAGAGAAGTGGCTAGGGTTACCACTGGATAGAGAAATCGATTTTTCTATTGATTTGGTACCCGACACCACACCTATTTCCATTACACCATATAAGATTGCACTAGTGAAGTTAAAAGAGTTGAAGATACAGTTGCAAGAATTGTTAGATAAGGGATTTATATGACCCAGTGTATTATCGTAAGTGTTCCAGTGTTATTTTTGTAGAAGCAATATGATACCTTATGTCTCTGCATCCATTATAGGCAGCTTAATAGGGTGACTGTTAAGAATAAATACCTACTACCCAGGATTGATGATTTATTTGATATGTGGAAAGGTGCAACCATATTTTCAAAAATAGATCTTCAATCAGGGTATCATCAATTGAAGATCAAGGATTCAAATGTACCTAAGACAACATTTCAAACTCCTTATGGTCATTATGAGTTCCTTGTTATTCCCTTTAGATTAAGAATGCGCCAGCAGCTTTTATGGACCTGATGAACAAAGTGTTCATGCCATATCTTGATCAATTTGTAGTGGTGTTTATTGATGACATCCTTGTGCACTCTCGAGATTAAGAAGAAAATGATGAACATCTCAGAATAGTGCTACAAACATTGAAGGAGAAGTAGTAGTATGGAAAGTTATCAAAATGTGAGTTTTGGCTTGAAGCAGTAAGCTTTCTAGGTCATATAGTTTCAGTAGAAGGCATTGAGCTTAACCCTAGTAAAATTGAAGCTAGTCTTAATTAGAAACCACCTCGTAATGTGACAGAAGTTAGAAGTTTCCTCGAATTAGTCGGATATTATAGGAGGTTTGTGAATAGATTTTCATCTATAATGACTTATTTGACACGAATACTATGAAAAGTTATTCGATTTGAATTTTTGATCGACTGAAGGCAATGTTGACTGAAGCACCAGTGTTGACTCAGCCCACACCTGGAAAGGACTTTGTAGTGTACAGTGATGCTAGTCATAATAAGTTGGGTTGTGTCCTTATGCAGGAAGGAAAAGTGATTGTTTATACTTCCAGATAGCTTAAAACTTACGAGTTTAATTATTCGACACATGATTTGGAGTTAGCTGCTATTGTTTTTACTTTGAAGATCTAGAAACATTATCTATATGGGGAAATATGTTATATCCATACAGATTACAAAATTCTTAAGTACATTCTCTCACAAAAAGAGTTGAATCTGAGACAACGAAGATGGTTGGAATTGATTAAAGATTATAACTGTGTGATTGACTATCATCCTGGAAAAGCAAATGTGGTTGTAGATGCACTAAGCAGGAAGATTTTAGCTGAGATGTGAGTACAATCCACCTTGATACAGAGGATCAAAGATGCTTAGAGGCAAAATGAGAAACTAGTAGAGATAATTGAGACAATGAAAAAGAGAGAAAAACATGAGTTTTCATTGATGAAAGATGACACAATATAATTTAGGAATAGGATTTGTGTGCCCAGTATAAAAGAGCTGAAGTATGATATTTTAAAAGAAGCACATGAATGGTATATACAATGCATCTAGGTTGGAACAAGATGTATCAAAGTTTGAAAAGTAAATACTGGTGGTCAAGAATGAAGAAAGATATCACAGAGTGTGGTTCTAAGTGCCTGACCTCTCAACAAGTAAAAACATAACACCAATTACCTATAGGATTACTACAATCAATACCAATACTAGAATGGAAGTGGAAAATAATCACAATGAATTTCATGTTCGGTTTACCGATGACTCAAATAAAGAATGATGCAGTGTGGGTGATATTCGATCAACTGATAAAGTCGACATATTTTCTACTAGTTCGGATGGATTATACATTAGAGAAACTACTCAAGATTTATGTGAATGAGATAGTATGATTTCATGGAGTACCAATGTCTATAATCTCTGAAAGAGATCCTCACTTTACTTTGCACTTCTAGAAGAGTCTACAACAAGCTTTGAAAACTTGACTTAGTTTCAGTACAATCTTTCATCCACAAATGGATGGATAATCTGAGCGGATAATCCAGTTATTAGAAGACCTGATGAAAAGTTGCATGCTTGAGTTTGAAGGAAGTTGGGATCAATATCTACTCTTTTTGGAGTTTTCCTATAATAATAGTCATCAGACGAGTATAGGTATGACTCTTTATGAGGCATTGTATGGAAGAAAGTATAGGACACTTGTTTGTTGGACCGAGTTGAGTGAAAAAAAGTTAATAGAGCCAGAGTTAGTGCAATAAAAAAAAGAAAAGGTTAGAATTATCAAGGAAAGATTGAAGGCATTTTAAGATTGACAGAAATCATATGCTGACCTCAAGAGGCGAGACAGATAGTTTATTGTAGGAGATAAAATGTTTCTCAAAGTTTCTCCTTGGAAGAAAGTATTGATATTCGGTAGAAAAAGGAAAGTTAAGTTTGAGATTCATTGGTCCCTATGAGATTTTGAAAAGAATCGGACCAATGGCATATCAGGTAATACTTCCACCAAAGTTGGATAAAATCCATAATGTTTTTCATGTGTGGATGTTAGGGAGATATAGATCAGACACAACTCATATTATTCCAGATGAGGAGATAGAAGTATAAATCGACTTGACGTATGAAGAGGAACCACTATATTAGCACGTGAAGAGAAAGTTTCACGAAATAAAAAAGTTCCATTAGTTAAAGTGCTATGGCGAAATCATGCTACTAATGAAGCCACATGGGAAAACGAACAGATAATGAGAAAGAAATATCCTCAATTGGTCAACACGGAATGAAGAGGTAAAAGTTCGAGAATGAAATTTATTTTAAGGGGGAAGGGATGTCATATCCGCTAATTTAGATCTCGAGTCGTATGGGTTGTTAAATCGACTCGTTGGTTCGACCGGAATCTAAGTTTGGATTTTGACCAAAAAATAATTAAATTAATAGAAAATACTTATGGAAAATACTTAATAAAGTGTTTAAAGTATTTAAAAATATTAGTATATGATGAAGGACCTAAATGTAAAATTTAAAAAAGTTTTGGGATCAGTTTGTAATTTATCAAAAATTAAAGGATTAAGTGAGATATTTATCAATTAAATAAATGATTATGGACATTAAATACATGTGATGGATAGCCAAACCAAGAGTCATATATTAAGAAGCTAATTAACATAAATATCTAGATATTTATATGAAAATGGGACCTATTTTTTTAAAAAAATTTTGTCTTTTCTTTCTTTCTTTCTTTCTTCTTCTTCTTTCTTCCTTATCACTTTTAATCTAGAATTTTCTGCACTTAAAATGTCTCCCACGTTCCTCCATCTTTCCACCATAGTCAAACCTTGTTCTAAATAGAGAAAGTGATGAAAAGAGTAAGAAAGGCATGGAAAAATGAGCTTTCATGCATAGAAAAGCTTGAGAAAGCAGCTAAAAGAAGGAGAAATAAGCAATGAAATAGGAGAGAGAAACCTCAGAAATTTCATCCATAGAAGGAAAAAGCTTGAGTAAAGTGTTCTTCATCTTCACTTTAAATTTGTATAAAGAAAGATGAGGTTTTAAGCTTGTTGGAGAGAGAGATTTTAGGGGTTGTAGAGAGAGAAAATAAGGGAAGAAGAGAGAAAATATAAGGGAAAGGAGAAGGATATATAAAAGACCAAAGATAAGGGAAAAGAAAACAAAAAATAAGTGCATAACTTAAGGCAATAACCTATATTTTATCATAAAGTTGCACGATTTGAGTATTTGGCATGTAAATGATTGTTAAGTAGTAGAATTTTGTAATAAAAATTCTGGGAGGCATGTTTGCTAGACTTAGGATTATATTTGGTAAATATTTAACTAGGTGATTGTGTGTTCTTTGCTGGATTATGTGGAGCAGTCAGTACATATTTTACTATAACTTAAGCTCTGAAATTCTGATTAATATTTTCTTTATTGGGTTTGAAATTTAATACATAGAGCTAAAATTTTGATGAAGAACATAAATCATTATTTTGAACATAACTATACTTAATTTTGGTACAAAAGTAGAACTAGAAAACTGTCTACGAAATTCTAGACAATGATTTTAATGACCACTTAGTGTTCATTTAATTATATTTTTTGATACAAAACTCCAAATTTAGTGATTTAACTTGCATATTAAATGTAAGATTCAGAGCTAAAATTCTTAGACCTTGTAATTTAATTCTACTATTAACAGGTCCAAAATTAATATCGAAAATAACGCAAGGAATCTGCCAGTAATAAGCCATAATGTTATGGAATTTGATATGAAATATAATGTGGACCTTATTATATTATGTAAATGATATTTTTATTGAGTAATTATGCGATTATCTGAGCCATTAAATGCATAAAATGTGTAAATTTAAGAATTTTTGAATTTTAATGACAATAATTAAGCACTTGAACACTCATTTTAGAACTAGTGTCTTGGATAGTTTGGCATGCCAATCAGAGGTCTATTAATGTCAGTGATGACACTCATATTAATTTCGGTGAGGACACATATATTGATATTGGTAATGACACTCATATTAATGTCGGTAATGATACTTGTATACGCATACCACTATGCTCAGGTGGCAATTTTGTTATACCTGGATGACCAACCTCATTATCTTGCTTATTGGTTCTTAGGTATTATGGGTATAAATATGTTATCCTAGTATAAAGAATTTTATATGTGAATTAGTTGTTCATAAATATGAATTTAAAGAATAATTTATTTGCATAAGATGATTATGTAATACTTGTATATGAAAAATTCATATTTGTATATGTATAAAGAATATGCAAAAAAATAAATAAAAATAGATTATTTAATTGAACATATATGTATGATGACACATTATGGTATATTGTATGAGTATAGTTTATTGTCTTATTTATATGCAACACTAAGTCTAGAACTTATCGTGAGAGTTTCTTTCGCGTAGATATAGGGAAGAATAATCCAAATATAGTAGATAAAGCTAATGGTGACTCGACCAAATAAAGCAGCTAACTCCAGATACCGTGGGTACACAACTTTTTGTACTTTTATTTTGAAGTTTCTTTTATAATATTTGTAAAATAATTGTACGTCTTGTAAATAATGCTTTATTATATAAAATGTACTTTGTTTCCTTGTTATGGCTTATTTTATACTATAAACTAATAATAATAATAATAATAATAATAATAATAATAATAATAATAATAATAATAAGAATAATAATAATAATAACTAATAACTAATAAAGAAAACAAATATATGAGCTACTACCCCTTATTTATATATGAAACAATATTTTAACTAATGAAGTCAAAATAATACTTCCTTATCCGAGCACTGTTGCTGGAGTAAGGCGTGTTACAATTTGCTAAGTAAATGATTTTCTATGGGTTTGAAACTTTGTTGACTATCCAAACAACAATAAATGAAAATATTAGTAACATTTAATGGTTAATATATATATATATATATATATATATATATATATATATATATATATATATATATTAATGAACATAATCATATTTTACAAATCAATTATTTTTTAAAATTTTGCAACACATCATAATATTTTAGAGTTATGAATTAAAGCCAAATGTTCTAGATTTTATTAGATAATGTACCTTATTGCCAACTAAGTGAGAAGATGCATTTGGTGTTGGCTTAAAAAGGCAACAATTTCTATTTGATTTTAATGATAATAAAATATTAAGAAATTTCTAATTGTTATAAAATCACTTTTGCAAAATTCTACAACGAAGAAGATAATAACTCCTGGAGATCAAAAAGTAGATATTCAAATCTCTCAAGGAAGAATTGAAGATATTGTGAGAAGATAAAAAAAATGACATGAAGACTCCTAGGACTAAATATAAAACCAAATGAAAAGATAAGTTGCATTGCATGAAATTGATTTTAACAAACAAAAGGTTTTTTACTAGGAGAATTCCAAGTTTAATGATTTCTACTTTAAAAAAATTGCATAAAAATGTCTTGATCTAAAAGAGACTTTCATAAAAAATAATTCTCTTAACAGTTTTCAAAAGTAAATTTTCTAAGCAAAAAAGAGGTTTTTAACTATAAGGGACAACAATGGTTTCTATCAAGTAGAAACTTACACTGACAACTTTGTGAAAAGTAGAAGAGCTTTAAATGTCTTATCTATCATATATTATCAAATGAATATATTGGCTAATTTTTGAAATTTTTAGTATAAATATGACATTAAAACATCAAATTAAAAGATAAGAAAATAGAAAAATCATTTTAACAAGTGCTCTAATTTTTCTATCTTCTAATTTCATATTTTGAGCTTCATATTTTAGAAATCTTCCTTATATACAATAATAGTTTTCTTTGTACAGTCTGTTTGGAAGTGAGGAACAATATTTGAGTTGATTTTTTGTGTTCTAATTGCAAGTTTCATATATAAAACTTGAGAAGTTTCTCTTTAGCCTAGAAAAAGATAGAGGTTTTAATGTTAGCCTTGTAAAAAACTTTAGGAATTGCAATAAGGGTGTGACTAGGGTTTTTAGTACATTAAGGTTATAATTTGCTTGATCCCTTGCCCATTAAAATGATAAGATGGATTTCTTAAAGAGTGGATGTAGACAAGAGGTATGAACCACTATAAATCATTGTGTTGATCTTCTTCTCCTTATTTTTTTTTATATTTTTATTATTAAAGCCAGTGTTTGTTTCTGACTTGATAAATTTAAAAATGATTTTGAAAAGTATTGGAGTTATGCAAGCAAAACACTTGTGTTTGGAAGTTGAAAAGTTAAACTTGATTTTATATTAAAAAAGTTAATCTTTTAAAATCAAAATTTGTGTGTTGAATTGTTTTCTGAATGATTATTAATTATTTATCAAAAAGGTCTAATTTTAATTTTATGCTAACATTTTGAGAAGAAACATGCAGCAGAAAACTATTAACAAAAACATTCTTGTAGAAAACTATAATCAACCTAGTAGAAAAAGCATAATTAGAAAATAGATTTCTAATATAGAAGAATTTGAAAACAAACATGATTCACCCCTTGCCCCTTTTGAACCCTTTGAGACCAATAATTGGATAAATAGCTTAACTTCATTGCACAAGGACTAACATCCTTAGAGAGATCCAACATGGTTTCCTCATCCAGCTGTATACCAATTGTTGTTACACTTTTCATAGAGGGAAAATTTATCATTAGACCTCATCTCTTTAATTATGCCTATTGGAAGGCTAGGATGAGCCACTTCATGCAATCAATGGACTTGCAAAGTTAAGAAGTAATTTTTGATGGATACACTCCTCCAACAAAAATAAAAGATGAAGTTACATACCGCAAAACAATCAAAGAGATGACAGATGAAGAAAAAGTGCCATCAAAGGCTAATTCTAAAGTTATGAGTTATTTATTTTGTTCTCTTGATGTCAATGAATTTAATCATCTTTCTGCTTGTGATTCAACAAAAGAGATTTGGAACGAACTCATGACAACTTATAAAGGGATAGATGAAGTGAAGAATTTCAAACTTTATGTTGCAATAAATGAATAAGAAGCTTTTAAAATGAAGTTAAAAGGGAGCATTTCAAAGGCTAATGATAAATTTATTAATATCACCAATTTTCTTAGAGTTCTTGATAGGCTAGTTAGTGAAGAAGACCAAATAAAGAAACTGCTAAGATCTCTCACTCTCAAATCGGAACTAAATTGACCATACTTCTTGATAAGAATATTTAAATCTCAAGTATGATGAGGTTATTGGTTCATTATTTTCTCATGAATTATTGCTTAAATTTCAAAATACAAAACTAGAAAGAGAAAAAAAAGGATAATATTAAAAGCCTCCTTAAGTGAAGATGATTCTTCAAGCATTGATGAAGAGCTAGCAATGATGACCAAAAAATTCAAGAAGTTGTTCAAAAAGGGAAATAAAAGATCTTCTATAAAACAAAAACAGAAACCATTTTTGGTAAGGGAAAATTCATGCAGAAAACTCAAAACTCTAATGAGATTATTTGTTCTAAGTGTAATAGACCATGTCACATCAAACCCAAATGCCTTTACTTGAAAAGCAAAACCATAAAACTAAAAAAGAAAGCTATGATTACTACATGGAGCAACATTGAAGAGTCTAGCAGCAGCTCCTCAGAATCATAGAATAAATATTTTGCCAATCTTGCTTTAATGCCAAAAATAGTAGAAACAAAAGAACATAAAAATTTGACAGTAGAATTTGATAAGCAAAAAATTGAATCTCTCAACCCTGGTGAGCATAAAACAAATTCTAAAGTAAGTTATTCTTCTGAGGCTAAATGAGATGTCGCCATATTGCAGATCATTGCATGTCAAGTATTATGCATTGAAAATTGAGTTTTCTACATTGAAAAATAAATATGAAACATTCCATCGAAAATGAATTAAAAGCATCCAACCATTACAATGATGTTGTAAAAAAAACAAATTCATTGCATCAACAACTTAAAGGAAAAAAAAGGATTTGAGCATAGCTTTGAAAAAAAAAAACCATTTTTTACTTGAAAAACTTGGTCTTGACATTTCAAAATGCTTTGGAAAAAAATGTTGTTAAAGATTGAAAAATGCATTATCTTGAATATAAATTATATTATAGCAATGATTCCCATTTTCATCATTTTACAAACACTATTGCAATAAGTGTTGACATATTTTTAAGTATTATTTTAAAGGGAACAATGTGAAAGTGAGGAAAGTGTGGGTTTTTAAGGGAACTCATCCATCCCATGCTAACAAGGACCTAGTTATAAAATTAGGGACCTAAAATATTGTTTTTACCCATGTTTAGAAAATGTTTCTTTAGTATAAGGCTTAAAGTATAATTGTTAAGTATAAGTCAATTGTGTGAAAGGAATAGAAAAGTCATTTTTGAAGTAGAAAAATGTAGATTAGAAGATTCCAGAATTGGAAAAACAAGTATGAATGGGTATAGAAATGGATATGTCTACATGGTAGGTCTGAAAGATGTTAAATTATATAGTTTTACATATCTAATCTCTTAGAAAGATGGAATAACATTGAAGGCTGAGTCATGCTAGTATGCATAAGATTAGCAAACTTTTAAAAAAGAGATAGTGGGAAGTCTACTCAAAATAAAATATAAAAATGATGAATTATGTAAGGCATGCCAATTGAGAAAACAGACCAAAACTTCTTTTAAGTCTAAAAAATATATTTCTATTAAGAGACCATTGGAACTTCTACACCTAGACCTATTTAAACCTATTTCTCTCATTAGCGTTGGTGGAAAGGCATATGTATTTGTAGTAGTAGATGATTATTTAAGATTTACATGGACATTGCTCCTAACTCATAAGAACAATGCATATGAAAAGTTTGAAAAGTTATGCAAATGAATCCATAATGAAAAAAAGTATCTTATTACTAGTTTCAGAAGTGATAATGGTGGAAAATTAAAACAAATAAGCAGTTTGAGGAATTCTACAGCAACCATGGGATTCCTCGCAACCTTTTTGCTCTCAAAACTCCACAGCGGAATGGAGTGGTGGAAAAGAAGAATAGAATTCTATAAGAAATGGCTAGAACCATGATTCATGAGAATATTCTATGAAAGTACTTATGGGCAGAGGTTGGCAACACTACATGCTGCATTTTAAATATAGCTTTAATCAAGTCAAAGTTACAGAAAACACCATATGAGCTATTGAAAGGGAGAAAACCTAATGTAAGCTACTTTCATGCTTTCGAATGCAAATGTTACATTCTTAATGAAAGGGAAATTATGGTAAGTTTCACTATAACGCCCGTGATTAGAGCCTATAATTTATGTTATTGGTTAGTGGGAAATGGAGGATTAAGTGGAGATTTAAGATGTTGAGAGTGGTTGAAATCGAATGTTTCAAGCCCGTGACAATGGGTGTCATGGATATGAATATTGAGTTTTAGTGCATAGCCATGAAGAGTTACTTCACGACCATGAAATATAGGCTCAAGCCCGTGAAAGAGGAGTCACAATCGTGAAGCCTGGGCAGCCAGAGTTAGTGAGGCAGTCATATTTTCCTCTCTACCATTCCCTTTAAATCCGTTTAACAGTGAGTGTGGAATATCAGGGTTTCATAAGGGAAAAATGAGAAAGAAGAGTGAGAAAACAGAGGTTGAGAGTTTTGGGGAAAAGCTTGGTTTTTCCTTCTCTGGATTTGGTTTGAGTTCCAGAGGCTAAGAGGACTTTTTCTTCTTGATAGGACCTGGATAGAGTGCTGGAAGTCCATCTCAAATGAGAGGACTAGCTTGAAGAGATCAAGCTTTAGCCAATCCCCATCTTAGGTGTAAGGTTTGTACATAACAACACTTAAGGCCATAACTTTGTGTTTTCTGTGTTCTTTGCTTTAAAGGCATGTTTTAGATGACCAATGTATAGTTAAATGGAAAAATATGGGGTTGATATGCATGATGGGAATTTGACATATTTGGTTAATTTGACATATTTGAGAAATAGTTATGATTATTATTGATGACTAGAGATGATATAGTCATGTTAGATAGTTTGAATGCATGCCAGAATGTTAATAGGGTGGTTGACATTGGTCAACTGTAGTGAGTATTGCATGTGGCATTGGCATGATTTGTGATGCTCTATATTTTGGAAAAATTTCCAAATTCATGGCCATGAAGGGTGGGTTCAAGGGCGTGAATGTTTTGAGGTGCATTTTTATTGCTAAATCAGACCCGTTCATAGGCAGCTTCATGGTTGGGTTAATGATTGGATTCACACCCATGAAGGGGTGATCATGGCCATGAACATGTGCTAATTTACGGATTGAATCACGGTTTGAGTCAAAGGGGGAACTACCTATAAAGTGGTGCTTCATAGCCTTGAAAGGCTATTTACGGGTGTGAAGCTGTTTTGGTAAATTTTTAATATATTTGGGTTTGAATTGGATTTGATTCGTTGGGAGGCGGTAGGCCTCAGATGCATGATATTTGCATTTTATGGGAATATATGATTTAGGAAATCATGAGAATTATATAGATATGGTAATGAATGATATGAATGTATATATGATAGTATTGTAAGCTCAATACTTTGATTAGGACTAGAGTTAGGATAGATGACATGCCATTGAGGGGAGAGTTCAGTACCGAGTGACCTAGGTTGGTCATATATATATATATTTGAAGGCTCAGAGGTTAGTATACCAGAATGCCTCAATGGGTTATATATTTAAAGGCCCATAGGTTAGCAGACCATAGTGTTTCAGTGGATTATATATATTGAAGACCCAGAGGTTAGTAGACCAGACGCCTCAGTTGGTTATTTATATTTTACAGCTAGAGGTTAGTGGACTAGAGCGCCTCAGTGGGCTGGGTTACTCATATCCATTTTAGTATAGTTATGAGTAGGTGGGCAAAGGAAAGATAATTAATAAATTGTTATATGTGATAAATATGTGTATGTCACTGAGAGATTGATTGATATGCAATGTAGCAATGTGCATATATATATATATATATATATATATATACATACATATTGGCTGACATGTCATGTAGTATGCGAGCTAGTTCATGTGCGAATTAAAAGGTAAGTCATTATAGTAGCTCGGTGATTATATCATGCATATTATTTGTATTGTTGTATGCCTTGCACATTGTTATGTACCACTAGGCACGAGTTTCTTAGCGTATGGATTCTCCATGCGCAGGTTTGGAACTTCGAAGGGGATTAACAGAGGAGGATGCCTAGTGATCAGAGTCGAGGATATTTATTCGGGGTGAGTGGTACACTATTATATCTTATTTTTGGTTGTTTTTCTATGGGTTGGGTAGTTATAGTTTTATATGTTGTATTTCAAAGACATGTAGTTTTATAACTACTCATGTTATTATACTTTGGGTTCGTGTATGCCTGTATGTTTTGTATTAAACTTTTATTTTATTGAGATTGCTTTTGTAATTTTAAGAATGTTTTTATTTTTTTAAGTCATCATGGCCATGGTGCATGAAAGCTTTGAAAATTTTGACATTTTAACTCATGTGCATTGTAGCATCTTTTGGTATAATTGGGTTTAGTCTTAATTATATCGAAGGGTGTTACATTTAGTGGTATCAGAATTAAGTTTAGGCAGTTCTAAACCTAAGTGGGATGGGTGTATTATGTGTGCGAGTGTTATCCTATATGACTTTGATGTGGGCTATCCTCTAAAAATGTGTAGGCTAAAAAGTGTATATAGTGATCAAACAGCATGATGCGGCCAAGTGTAACAATCCTCCAGATTTAGCGTGCAAGGGCTGGCTGGAACATCCAATGGCTGGTCAGTCGGATCAGACACATGATCCCTTGATGCAGAATCTTACTGCACTCCTGTAGCGGTTAGTATAGACCATGCCGCCACCTCCTCCACCACCTCTTTAGTCATCGCCAAGACATAGAGTTCAGATAAATCAATTGAGAAAGTATGGGGCTACAAACTTCACAGGTGGTATTGAGGACTACCCGACAACTATTGAGTTTTGGTTAGAGAGGACTGAGAGGGTCTTCGAAGAGCTGGATTATGCCGAGGAGTACAAGGTTAGGTATGTTATTTTACTTCTCTAAGAGCATGCCTATGATTACTAGAAGTCAGTTTTGCAGAAACCACATATTCCAGAGCTAGTTACTTTGGCGTTCTTCATAACGGAGTTCAAAGAATAGTATATGCCGAAGGCATATACAGAGGAGATGAAACGAGAGTTTTTGAATTTGTGACAGAAAAACATGATCATGACAGTATATAAGAGAGACTTTACTCGGTTGAGTAGGCATGTGACAGGAATCATTGGGGATGAGGTGGGCAAGTGTCATCGGTCTGAGAGATGAGAACGAATTTCATGTGATCTCACAGTAGTATGAGGACTTTGCGAGATTGATATCTTCTTCCATTTCTATAGAGAAAAAGGCAAAGCTGAATAGGGCAGATGAGTCTTCTAGAAAAGACTTCAGAGGGTTAGTGTACAGTGCTACACAACCAGTTCTGGATCGTTCTAGTCTAAGGGACGTGGGCAGGGTTAGGGTCAGGTACGGTACACCAGGTAGATGCCATCTGTAGTGACAATTTCCAATGTTGGCAGTAGTTAGCCCCAAACATAGAGAATGATGGTACCACAATGTACAATGTGTGGGAGGATGCATAGAGGAGAGTGTTGGGGACACACTAAGTCTTGCTTCAGGTGTGGGTCCCAAGATCATTTTAAGAGAGATTGCCTATTACAAATGGCAGAGGCTCCCACTCAGACTTAGGATTCAGTGTCAACATGGGCCAGGGGTCAAGGACTGGTCAGTTCAGGCAGAGGTGGATCTAGACCTGCTGTATCAAGGATAATGAATAGGCTAGGACCGAGTAAAGCACCAGTGAGGGCTCATGCTATGAGGCCCAGAGAGGACCTGAGTGCATCGGACGTGGTTGATGGCACATTTCTTCTTTTTGACTCAATTTTAATTTCTTTGATAGATCTAGATTCTACATATTCTTATATATGTACCAACAACGCTGAGCGGTATAATATGTTAGGAAAGAGCTTAGATTATGAGATAGAGGTGACTAACCCTTTGGGGCATGGCATAATGGTAAATCATGTGTATAAGAATTTTCTAATTATGGTTCAAGGGATAAAGTTTGCTGCAAACTTGATAGAGTTGCCCTTTCATGAGTATGACTCTATCCTGAGTATGGATTGACTATATCAGCATGGTGCAATAATGGACTACATAATGAAGACGATAGAGTTGAGAATGTTAGAAGAGGAGATAGTGGTTATTCAGAGGGAAATATCCCCATAATAAACGAGGATCATCTCCATGATGAAAGTATAGAAGATGATCAAAAAGGAATGTGAGGCCTATTTGGCTCATGTGATTGACAGCAGGAGGGAGAGCCCAGATCTTAGGGATATTATGACAGCGGAGGAATTCCCATATGTGTTTCTAGATGAGTTATCAGGGCTACCTTTGAAAAGAGAGAGAGAGATTTCTTAATTCAGCTAACTTCGGGTACAACTCCTATATCAGCGGTACCATATCAGATGGCTCCATCAGAGATGAAGGATTTAAAGGCACAATTACAGGAATTTCTAGATAAGAGTTTCATCAGATCGAATGTATCTTCATAGAATGCACCGACGTTGTTTGTCAAGATGAAAGATGGATCTATGAGGTTGTGCATAGATTACTAAAAATTGAACAAGGTGACATTTAAGAATTGGTATCCGTTACCACGGATTGATGATCTCTTTGATCAATTGAGAGGTACAGGGATATTCTCTAATTGAGAATCAAGGCGGACGATGTAGAGACGACAACTTTCAGAACCAAGTATGGTCATTACGAGTTTTTAGTTATGCCTTTTGGGTTGACCAATGCCTCAGTAGCTTTTATGGATCTAATGAACGGATCTCTAAGCTATTTCTAGATCAGTTTTTCATGGTGTTCGTAGACGACATCTTGGTGTATTCAAGAAATAAGAATGAACATGAGTAGCATTTGAGAACAATTTTACAGACTCTTAGGGAGCAAAAGCTATATGCCAAACTCTCTAAGTGTGAGTTTTGGCTAGATGAGGTTATCTTCCTCAGGCATATGATATCGGTCGATAGGATTAGAGTGGATCTAGGCAAGGTCGAGGCGATCTCAAATTGGAAACCCGAGATCATGAGTTTTCTCGGATTAGCATGGTACTACAAAAGGTTTGTTAAGGGGTTTTCCATGATTGTTTCTCTATTGACTCGGTTGTTTTAGAAGGATATCATGTTTGATTAGACAGACAAGTGCCAAAACAATTTTGATCAGCTTAATAGTCTTTTGACAGAAGCTCCATTATTAACACAACCGATTTCGAACAAGGAATATGTGGTTTACAGTGACGCATCACACAATGGATTGGGTTGCGTGTTAATGCGAGAATGGAAAGTGGTCTCTTATGCCGCTAGACAGTTAAAGCCTTATGAGAACAACTACCCGATGTATGATATAGAATTAACAGCCATTGTCTTTGCATTGAATATATGGCGTTATGATCTATATGGAGAGAAGTTTACATCTACACTGATCACAAGAGTTTGAAGTATCTTTCTACACAACTGGATTTGAATTCGAGGCAGAGAATATGGTTAGAGTTGATAAGGGATTAAGATTGTGTAATTGATTATCATCCAGGGAAGGCCAATGTGGTGGCCAATGTGCTTAATGGAAATAACGTGGTAGAGTTGCACATCCGACCAACCTTGAGTCAAAAGATTAAAGATGCACAGAAGCTTAATGGCAAGCTAGTGGGATTGGTCGTTTTGGTCTCCAAGGGGGAGAGACCGGGCTTTTCAGTCCAGCCAAATGGTAGTTTACACTATAAAGGTAGGTTATATGTACCAGAGGTCTCAGAGTTGAGACAAAGGATTATGATAGAGGCCCATAAGACAAAATTTGTTATGCACCCAGGCAGTAACAAAATGTATCAAAACTTGAAAGGAGTATATTAGTGGTCATGGATGAAGAAAGACATCACAGAGTTCACAACTAGATGTCTTATATGTCAACAGGTAAAGGTCAAACATAAAGTTCCTTTAGAGTTATTGTTAAACCTTGAGGGGTAGTTCTATCATTTTGATGATAACAAATAAAATAGCAATATTGTATTTAACATATTTGTCTTCTAAGTCTATTATACATGACATGGATTAAAATAGCAAGAATGGAGAATTGGAAGAATAATCCTTGAAAGACAAATTTTAAGAAGTAGCATGTTCACTATCGTGACTCTATGAGTCACTCCCGTGAAAGAAGCTAACCGTTACCAAAACAAACTTTTGAAGTTCACAGCCATGAAGGAAAAACAAACAGTGAAGTGGGCATTTCAGTCACCCCCGTGAATAAAGGTGTCACCCCCGTGAAGATTCATGCAATTTCATCTAGACAGCTTCACGACTAGAGTCACCACTTGGATCACGGCTGGGAAGCTTGTCACACCCATGAATTAGTATGTCACGCTCGTGACTCTATGTGTCAAAACATTCCAGAGAGCTTCACGACCAAGGTCACCACTTTAGTCATAGCTTGGGAATAAATGTCACCCCCGTGACAAGCATAGTCACTCCCGAGAACAATGAAAGAGAAAAATGTCAGGCACCATTTTTTGGTTGGTACAACGACTAGTTTTGTATTTAATGCACACCAACGGCTATATTCAGCCATGGGAGTATAAATGGAAGTCATTTATACATTCAGAACAAGAGAATGAAGAGAATAACAAAAGAAAAGCATATGCTTCGAATTTAATTCTGATTACAAGCTATTTGCACTTTCATACTTTGAGAACAAAATCTATTCTCTGTAAAAAAATTTTTGCTCTTCATAATTGAGAAATTAAGATTTGTGAATGGTTCTGTAACACCCCCTACCCTTCCGTACACCCATCTGTATACCGGACGGATAAGAGATGCTACCGGAAATAAAATTATTTTCAAAAATAAATATTCATTTAATTTAAAACAAATATATTTAATATAAGAGATTTAATATACACACTCTTCTTTTCTTATTTATATACATGCTGTAATGAAATTTAAAAACTTATATATATACATATCAAAATATAAACATATCAAAATATAACAAAAAGACCAATCCGCTCTGGGTGGCTACCACTGCTACCGCTGTGCTCCATAATGCGGGTCCCCAATTCAGCGTCTCTATCTACAAGTCAGGACGCTCTCTGCTACTCTGATGACCTACGCGAGAGAAAAACAAACTCTCGTGCTGAGTATATAACTCAGTGGTGCAAAAACTCTTATAATAATAGTTATTAAAATAAAATATACATTTTTCTATAAATACAATAATATAATATTTTTATAAAACTCAATATATCGTTGAGTTCTTAAATATCTAAATTTTTCATATGCCCACATATTATAACATCCTAGACTTGCTCCTAGGGAATCAAAGGGGTATCATATTACATCTCAACTTAGGATCCACAGAAATGCACAGGATCCAAATGTAATATGACTCAGCCCATAGAAATGCACAGGACTGAAAAATGTATCAGGTGATCCACAGAAATGCACAAGATCACAGTATTTGTTTGGTCCACAGAAATGCACATGACCATAATTTTTACCCTATTGGCATGCCAACAATACCCTAGCTCATATCTAGGCTAATATGTGGGAAAATTTCTCAAAATCATAATTCACTTCATTTTTCAGATAATAAATAAATATTCTTTCAATAACAAAATAATTATCATCATAGATAATTTTTAACATTTAAATTTTCTGGAATACAAAAATATATATATATAACTCAATAATTGCAAAAATGCAAATTTTCACATAATTTATATTTATATGACTAATATTATAAGGGTAGTTGCACTAACCTTCTACGCTCTGCCGGTATCTGCCGGCTCTTTCCCCTTATCTCGGGATAGCGTCTGTCCCGATGTCGTACCTAGAGATAGAAAATTAATATTAGCCATTGAAATCCTTACGACATAAAATCTAGTAAAAATTAAATTTTTCGCTCTCACGGATATCTAGATCCTATAATTAAAAATTTTCTTATTATGCATATTTAATGCATAAATTCCGGTTTTGGTCGTCATCAATCTTTCCGGTGCGACCAAAAATTCAAATATTAATTTCCTTTTATAATATTTGATTTTCTTTATTTTTCCACCTCCAAAACTATTTTTCTCCATTTATTTCATCAATTCTTCACTCAATCCATCATCCTCAAGCCTTATTCTCTTCGAAACGGTTACTTCGATTTTGCAAAATGACCACCGGAGCAAAAATTGAGTTTTTTACGGGTTGATCATTTTTCTTAATTTGACCCGTAAAAATTCATCCGCCGTCCGATTCCTAATTTATCAGTTTTAAAAATATTTAAATTAAATTTCGATCACATTGACTCCATTGTGATCATAAACACATCTCTCTAGCTCCCGATCCGAAAAATCAGGCTGTAAACCTAAACTGAGGATCAATTTTCCATAATTCAAACTCTAAACCTTAAAATTTCACCTTATAACTCCACCTATGACCTTTAAATAATATTTTCTATATTCCGGTATGTTTAAATTAAAATTTCACTACCGAACGAAAAATCCAATTTCGACCCGGGGCTGTCGTCTCGATTTGCGTGCATAACACAAAATTGCATTGTCTCATTTGATAAAATTTCTATTCATTTTATCATATTAATATACTTAAATTTTTATGTATTTATCCGTATTTAGACTCTGATCGTACACCTTTATACTGCAGTATAAACGACCGCAGTACACGTATACGGTCAGGCTCTAACTCGCGGATGTGACAATTCTCTCCCCCTTAAAAGATTTCGTCCTCGAAATCATACCTGGTAAGTCATCACTGAATAGCTGAGGATGTTGGCTCCTCATTATCTCCTCGCTTTCCCATGTCGCCTCTTCAGCTGAATGTCTCCGCCAGAGGACTTTCACTAGAGGTATCTGCTTATTCCGCAGTTGTTTCACTTCCCTAGCTAGAATAACTATTGGTTCCTCCTTGTATGATAAATCTAGTTGTACCTCAATTTCCTCTACCTGTATGACATGGGCTAGATCTGATCTGTACCTTCTAAGCATTGACACATGAAATACATTGTGAATTTTCTCCAACTCAGGAGGTAAAGCCAGCCTATAGGCTACTGGTCCCACTCGCTCAATTATCTCAAAAGGCCCAATAAATCTGGGACTCAGCTTGCCTTTCCTTCCAAAACGTAGTACTTTCTTCCAAGGAGATACTTTCAGGAACACCTTGTCACCAACCTCGTATTCGATGTCCCTGCGTCTCAAGTCTGCATAAGACTTCTGTCTATCACTGGCTGCTTTAAGTCTATCTTTGATAATTCTAATCTTCTCCTCTGTCTGTTGAACCAAGTCGAGTCCCATTATCCTCCGTTCACTGAGTTCGGTCCAACAAATTGGAGTTCTACATTTCCTGCCATACAGTGCTTCATAAGGAGCCATGCCAATACTTGTCTGATAGCTGTTATTGTATGCAAATTCCATCAGTGGAAAATACTTATCCCAACTACCTGTTAACTCAATCACACAACTCCGAAGCATATCCTCAAGCAACTGGATAACTCGTTCCGATTGTCCATCTGTCTGAGGATGGAACGCGGTACTGAAGTGAAGTCGAGTACCCAAAGATCTCTGTAAGCTCTTCCAAAAATGTGAGGTGAATCTGGGATCTCTATCTGAAATGATAGACAATGGCACACCATGCAACCGGACTATCTCTTGTACATATAATTCTGCTAATCGATCCATAGAGTAGTCCATCCTGACTGATAAAAAGTGTGCAGACTTCGTCAGCTTATCAACAATCACCCATACTGCATCATGTTTTCTTTGAGTCAATGGTAGTCCTGACACGAAATCCATAGTAACTCTTTCCCATTTCCATTCCGGTATGACAATAGGTTGCAGTAACCCTGATGGCAACTGGTGTTCTACTTTTACTTGCTGACACGTCAGACATCTGGTAGTATACTCTGCAATGTCTTTCTTCATACCTGGCCACCAGTAGTAAGGCTTCAAATCCTGATACATTTTGTTGCTGCCAGGATGTATGGAAAAAGTCGATTCATGTGCCTCTTTCATTATATCTCGTCTCAATTCTGAGACATCAGGCACACATAGTCTGCTTCTATAATAGATACCACCATCAGCTTCAACTGAGTATTCCGGTTTCTCCCCATTGGAAATGAATTCTCTTATTTCAATTAACTTGGAATCATGCTTCTGAGCTTATTTGATCCGAAAGACCAATGTAGGTAGAACCCTAAGCTCTATCATTCAAAGAAAAATCTTTAAGAATACATTATTATAAGAATTCAGATGCCTAATTGTACTTAGTATTCGAATTTACCTGCTAGAGTCTTTCGACTCAAAGCGTCAGCCACAGCATTAGCCTTTCCAGGCTGATAGTCAATAACACAGTTGTAGTCTTTAATAAGCTCTAACCACCGCCTCTGTCTCAAATTTAGCTCTTTCTGTGAAGGTAAATACTTTAAAATCTTATGATCTGTATAGATGTAACACTTCTCTCCGTACAGATAGTGTCTCCAAATTTTCAAAGCAAAAACAATAGCTGCTAGCTCCAGATCATGCGTAGGATAATTCCTCTCGTGCGGCTTCAATTGTCTAGAGGCATATGCTATCACTTTACCCTCTTGCATCAGTACACAGCCTAACCCACTCAGTGAAGCATTGCTGTATACCACAAACTCTTTTCCTGCAGTGGGTTGCGTCAGAACTGGTGCCTCTGTCAATATAGTCTTTAATCGATCAAAGTTTGCTTGGCACTTATCTGTCCACTCAAATTTAACATATTTGCGAAGTAATCGTGTTATGGGAGTGGCTATGGAAGAGAAACCCTTCACAAATCGTCTATAGTAGCCTGCTAACCCAAGAAAACTTCGTATCTCAGTTATATTTTGAGGCGGCTTCCAATTGAGAATGGCTTCAATCTTACTAGGGTCAACTCTGATCCCATCTGCTGATACCACATGACCTAGAAACCCAACTTCCTCGAGCCAAAACTCACATTTCGATAGTTTAGCATACAACTGTTTCTCTCGTAGTGTCTGAAGCACAATCTGAAGATGTTGATCATGATCCTCTCTATTCCTGGAATATACCAGAATATCATCAATGAAAACTACAACAAATTGATCTAAATAGGGTCTGAATATCCTATTCATCAGATCCATAAATACTGTTGGCGCGTTCGTTAACCCAAATGGCATGACTAGGAACTCGTAGTGGCCATACCGAGTCCTAAAGGCAGTCTTAAGCACATCACTCTCCTTGACCTTTAATTGATGATATCCCGATCTCAAATCAATCTTGGAAAATACCCCTGCACCTTTCAACTGATCAAACAGGTCATCTATCCGTGGCAGTGGGTATCTGTTCTTCACTGTCACCTTGTTTAACTGTCTGTAATCAATGCACAGTCGTAGGGTGCCATCCTTTTTCTTCACAAACAACACAGGTGCACCCCAAGGTGATACACTGGGTTTAATAAATCCCTTATCCATCAACTCTTGCAACTGCACTTTCAATTCTCTAAGCTCTGCTGGTGCCATTCGATACGGTGTGATGGATATGGGTGCAGTACCAGGTAACAACTCAATGACAAAGTCTATCTCTCTATCCGGAGGCAACCCAGGCAAATCCTCAGGAAACACATCAGGAAACTCACAAACAGTAGGAATGTCCTGAAGCCTCGGATTCTCCTTTCTGGTATCAACCACATATGCCAAATAAGCTTCATTGCCCTTTCTGATCAACCTTTGAGCCTTCATAGCAGAAATAACATTAGATGACATCTTCCTTCTAACATCTTGTACCACTCTATCCTTGCATCTAGGCTTCTTAAAAATTACCTTTATGGCAGCACAATCAACTATTGCCCCGTGTCGAGCTAACCAATCCATCCCTAATATGACATCATATTCATGGAATGGTAACTCAATCAGATCTGCAGGATATAGCTCACCCTGACTCATTAAGGGTAACTGTCGATGCACTCTGTTAACCTTGGCACTATGACCCAAGGGATTCATCACAACTATATCATAATCTAAGGTCTCAATCTCTAAATGCTCCCCAAGCAATAGTGTAGTGCATATATAAGAATGTGTAGAACCGGGATCAATTAAAGCATATATATCAAAACCAAGTAAAGAAAATGTACCAACGATAACATCTAGGGCATCATGCTCCTCTCGTGCTCTCATAGCATATGCTCTGGCAGGTGCGGTGTGGCTACCTCCTGGCCTACTAACAGTCTCCGACCCGGCCTGCACTGATCCAGTACGACCTCCCCTAGCCTGACCTCTGCCTCGGCCTCTAACAGGTACTGATCCCTGTGTCGAAATCGGTCTTTCCCCTGTAGGCTCTGCACTCTGGTCTCTGTAGGGACAATCCCTCCTGAAGTGGCCTGTCGCCCCACAAATGAAACAGGCTCTGGATGTCAGCCAACACTCACCAGCATGATATCTGCCACACTGCTGACACTGAGGACGAGGAACAAATCTTCCCCCTGCTGAACCCGGAGTACTAGCAACTGATGGTACTGCCCTAACAGGCTGTCCTCGCCAGACTGATGTGCCTGAACCTCTAGATCCCCTCTGGAATCTGCTACCAGAAAACTTGGTCTTCTTACTAGTGGATGAACTGACACCCAGCTGAAAATGTGGTCTCTTGGGGTGGCTCGAAACTACTGTCTTCATCTCCTCAGCCACGACCTCTTCAACTGCCTCAGCAGTAGTTCTCAAAGCAGTAAACTCCTTAATCTGTGCTCCAGCCAACCTAGCTCTAATAGGGGGTCGCAGTCCCTTTTCAAACCTCCTACAACTATCAACCTCATCTGCAATAATACCCCCTGTATATTTACTGAGTCGAGTGTACTCCTTCTCGTATTCTTCCACAATCATATCCCCTTATCTGAGGTCCAGGAATTCCTGTCTCTTTCGATCAGTATAGGCCCGGGGAATGTACCTCTCTCTGAACTGCTCCAGAAAGAACCTCCAAGAAGGTGGATCAGGTGTCTGGGGGCGCTGTAATATTGTCTTCCACCAGTCATAAGCCCCCTCCTGCAGTAGAGACTCTGCATATCTATATTTGTCTCGTGATGTGCAATCCATCTGTCGGAACACTCTCTCTACCCTCTCCAACCAATATTCTGCAGCTGCCGCGTCATCCTCCCTGCGGCCATAGAAATCTGGAGCTCCCAATTTCCGAAGTCTCTCAAATCCCATCTTAGCAGTGGCTGGTCTGGCAGAACGCCGTAAGATCTCAGCCATATCCTCTAACAACTCCTCTCTAGCTAAACCCGAGACCGGTGCATGTCTCTCATGTCTATGCAATCTATCCGATCCACGGGTGGATACACTGGCCTCAACTGTCCTCCGCCGTGATGAAGGGTGTGAAGCATCAGTGTCAAGTGGCTCATACGTATCTGGGGTCTCTTCTCTAACGCTCCGCATTTGAAATCTATAACCCTATAAAGTACAATAGTGACCCACATTAGGAAGCAGTAGCAGTTATATTTATATATTCAAATTATTTTTTTCAAAAACCAATGCATGAGCAGAAAATCTTAATTCTACCCCTAGCTATCCTAGAATCGCCTAAACCACGCTCTAATACCAATAAAATTGTAACACCCCCTACCCTTCCGTACACCCATCCGTATACCGGACGGATAAGAAGTGCTACCGAAAATAAAATTATTTTCAAAAATAAATATTCATTTAATTTAAAACAAATATATTTAATATAAGAGATTTAATATACACACTCTTCTTTTCTTATTTATATACATGCTGTAATGAAATTTAAAAACTTATATATATACATATCAAAATATAAACATATCAAAATATAACAAAAAGACCAACCCGCTCTGGGTGGCTACCACTGCTACCGCTGTACTTCATAATGCGGGTCCCCAATTCAGCGTCTCTATCTACAAGTCAGGACGCTCTCTGCTACTCTGATGACCTACGCGAGAAAAAAACAAACTCCCGCGCTGAGTATATAACTCAGTGGTGCAAAAACTCTTATAATAATAGTTATTAAAATAAAATATACATTTTTCTATAAATACAATAATATAATATTTTTATAAAACTCAATATATCGTTGAGTTCTCAAATATCTAAATTTTTCATATGCCCACATATTATAACATCCTAGACTTGCTCCTAGGGAATCAAAGGGGTATCATATTACATCTCAACTTAGGATCCACAGAAATGCACAGGATCCAAATGTAATATGACTCAGCCCACAGAAATGCACAGGACTGAAAAATGTATCAGGTGATCCACAGAAATGCACAGGATCACAGTATTTGTTTGGTCCACAGAAATGCACAGGACCATAATTTTTACCCTATTGGCATGCCAACAATACCCTAGCTCATATCTAGGCTAATATGTGGAAAAATTTCTCAAAATCATAATTCACTTCATTTTTCAGATAATAAATAAATATTCTTTCAATAACAAAATAATTATCATCATAGATAATTTTTAACATTTAAATTTTCAGGAATACAAAAATATATATATATAACTCAATAATTGCAAAAATGCAAATTTTCACATAATTTATATTTATATGACTAATATTATAAGGGTAGTTGCACTAACCTTCTACGCTCTGCCGGTATCTGTCGGCTCTTTCCCCTTATCTCGGGGTAGCGTCTGTCCCGATGTCGTACCTAGAGATAGAAAATTAATATTAGCCATTGAAATCCTTACGACATAAAATCTAGTAAAAATTAAATTTTTCGCTCTCACGGATATCTAGATCCTATAATTAAAAATTTTCTTATTATGCATATTTAATGCATAAATTCCGGTTTTGGTCGTCATCACGCTTTCTGGTGCGACCAAAAATTCAAATATTAATTTCCTTTTATAATATTTGATTTTCTTTATTTTTCCACCTCCAAAACTATTTTTCTCCATTTATTTCATCAATTCTTTACTCAATCCATCATCCTCAAGCCTTATTCTCTTCGAAACGGTCACTTCGATTTTGCAAAATGACCACCGGAGCAAAAATCGAGTTTTTTACAGGTTGATCATTTTTCTTAATTTGACCCATAAAAATTCATCCGTCGTCCGATTCCTAATTTATCAGTTTTAAAAATATTTAAATTAAATTTCGATCACATTGACTCCATTGTGATCATAAACACATCTCTCTAGCTCCCGATTCGAAAAACCAGGTTGTAAACCTGAACTGAGGATCAATTTTCCATAATTCAAACTCTAAACCTTAAAATTTCACCTTATATCTCCACCTATGACCTTTAAATAATATTTTCTATATTCCGGTATGTTTAAATTAAAATTTCACTACCGAGCGAAAAATCCAATTTCGACCTGAGGCTGTCGTCTCGATTTGCGTGCATAACACAAAATTGCATTGTCTCATTTGATAAAATTTCTATTCATTTTATCATATTAATATACTTAAATTTTTATGCATTTATCCGTATTTAGACTCCGATCGTACACCTTTATACTGCAGTATAAACGACCGCAGTACACGTATACGGTCAGGCTCTAACTCGCGGATGTGATAGGTTCTCTCTGTAATCTTTACTCAAGTGAGCTTTGGGTACTTATGGGTTAAGAATAGAATACTTGTAAGGGTTGTTTGTGTGATCCTGTAAAAACACAAAGTAAATGTTGTTTGTGTGAGCCTGTAAAACACAAGGAATTGGTTATTGTGTGAGCCATTAAAACACAAGGGATTTTTGGGTTAGGTGTGAGCCATTGTGAGAAACACCATAGTTAGGAGTGAGCTTGTAAAACTCCATTATAACACTTAGTATGTTAGTGAAACTTCCAATTGCGATTGGAGAGAGGAGTAGGGTTTGTTAACACCCGAACCTCTATAAATCTTTGTGTCTGATTTTTTCTATCCCTCCTAAAATTAATTATTTATTTCCACACTCTAAAGTTTAATTTTTTTATTAAAACTCCAATTTAACCCCCCTTCTTGGTCTAATATCTGGGCAATAATTGGTATCAGAGTCTTGTCTAGCATCGAAGCCTAAAAAGCGCTAGTAAAGAGTAAGATATGGCCAGTGAAGGATTCCAAAGTCTCAAACCTTACTTTGATGGAGCAAATTATGCCTATTGGAAGTTTAAGATGGAGACATACTTGGATAGTGAAGGAATTGAAGTCTGGGATAATGTACGAAAAGAATGGACACCACCAACCCGAAGAGGAGCTGATGGTGAAGAAGAAATTCTATTAAGAGATGATTGGACAGAGCCTCAAAGAAGAACAAATTTCAAAAACAAGAAGGCAATGACAATCCTATCAAGCTCATTATCTATTGAAGAATGTGGGAGAATACAACACTGCTCAACAGCATATAACATGTGGAAAACATTGGAGAACTATCATGAGGGAACTAAGCAAGTCAAATCCAAAAAGATTCAACTTCTAACCTCAGAATATGAGCTCTTCAAGATGAAATCCAATGAATCAATCACTGACATGTCCAACAACTTCTATCCATTATAAATGGAATGAGGAAACTTGGGAAGCATATGAGTTTGGAAGATGTAAACAATAAAATCCTGAGAAGTCTTCCTCTTAAAGACTATGGTTCAAGAGTTGCTGGCATAGAAGAAGCAAATGAAGATATGAGCATCATGAATATTGATGTGCTGATTGGCAAACTTCTCACACATGAGATGGCAGTGAAGAGAGATAGAGAACTTGAAGCAGAGCCAGAGAAAAGAAAGCCCTTAGAACTCAAAGCCTCTACTTCAAAATCTAAAGAAGAAAATGAAGATGATGAAGAAATGAGTGATGATGAAAATGAGGACATCGTTATGCTTTCAAGGAGATTAAAAAGAATCATTGAGAAGAAAATGAGCAATTCCAGAAAATTCAGGCAAAGAAACCTCAAACAAACTTCTAATGACACACATAGAAGTAAGGAAGAGGTAAAATGCTATGAATGTGGAAAGAAAGGACATATCAAACCAGAATGTCCAAGGCTCAAGAAGCATAAGAGCAAATACCAAAGAGACAATGGGGAGAAAGGTCATAAAGCCACATGGGATGACGAAAGCTCTTCAAGTGAAAAAGATGATAATGAAAGTGAAGAGGTCAACCTATGTTTCATGGCTATTGAGGATCACATCTCGGACAAAGTAAGATCACTACACTCATACTCTTTCAATAATGATATTAGTGATAATGATATAATAGTGATAGTGATGATGATGATGATGATGATGATGAGCAAAGCCTAATAGAAGAATTAAATATAGAATTAGAGAAATATAGAACTAAATTTGGTACCTATAGAAATAATATCTCTAATTTGAAAAATAAGATAGATGGTTTAGAAAAGGAGAACATAAAGCTTAAATCATCTAATGAATCTATTCAAAAGTCATTAGATGAATATTCATCAAGACCCTCAACAGCTTCACTGTTAAAAGAAAATAATACTTTGGAAAATGAAGTTGAGGAACTTAGAAATTCCATTTCTAAATTTCACAAAGGTAAAGAGAGCTTAGATACTCTTATTGTGTCTCAAAGATCACCCTTAATTAGACATGGTCTAGGATTTAAGGACACATCATCATCTTCTCACAAAACTATATTTGTTAAATCTAAAAAATCTCACGTCTCCACACCTGTTAGAACTGCACCAAGAAATAAGAATGTTAAACCTTCTATACAGAAAAAGAATAATCATGCCTTTATGTATAAGAAGCAAACATCTAGAAAAATGCAAATTAATCATGATTGTGCATGCCATTGTTCTCAAAATCAGTCTAATAGAATTATGGCATTCAAATACAGTGTAAGACCAAAAAGCAAGTTTAGACCTAAACAATGTAATTATTGTATGAAAATGGGTCACATAAATAAACATTGCTGGATAAGGAAGGCTCATTGGGAACCTTCATGTGCTAACCCCCAAGGACCCAAACTTATTTGGGTACCTAAAAATCATACTTGATTTGTGATTCTATAGGTATGCCTCAAGTCCACAATAAACAAAAATGTTTGGCTAGTAGACAGTGGATGCTCAAGGCATATGACAGAAGACAAAGAACTTTTCAATGAAATCAAAAGTATTAATAGAGGTAAAGTTACCTTTGGAAACAATGCAAAGGGTAAGGTTATTGGCATTGGTTCTATTGGTGTTAATGGTACTACTTTTACTAAGGATGTCTTACTTGTTGATGGCTTAAAACATAACTTGTGTAAGTCAATTATGTGATAAAGGAAACAAAGTAATCTTTACTTCAAATGAATGTCTTGTAATCTCTATCGATGGTCAAGAAATATTCAAAGGAAATAGAGATATCAATACATAGATAATAAACTTACATGAACTATCTAACCATTCCTCTAAGTGTCTTATGACTACTAGTGATGAATCTTGGTTGTGGCATAGAAGACTTGGTCATGCTAACATGGACTTAATACAAAGTCTCAGCACAGGAGAGCTAGTAAAAGGATTGCCAAAAGTTAAATATGATAAAGGCAAGACATGTGATCCTTGTCAGAGAGGAAAGCAACACAAGTCAACTTTCAAAACCAAAAACATAGTAAGTACTTCAAAACCTCTCCAACTCCTGCATTTAGACTTGTTTAGACCTACTAGAATTGCTAGCTTAGGAGAGAAAAAATATGCATTTGTCATCCTAGATGATTACTCTAGATTTACTTGGGTAATTTTCTTAGCTCAAAAGAGTGATGCTTTTGAAAACTTTAAAAACTTTGCTATAAGAGTTCAAAATGAAAAAGGTTACCGCATTTCTAAAATAAGAAGTGATCATGAGAAAAAATTTGAAAATAAAAACTTTGAAAGCTTTTGTCTTGAACATGGCATTTCACATAATTTCTCATCTCCTATGACACCTCAACAAAATGGGGTAGTTGAAAGGAAAATCGAACTTTAATTGAAATAGCTAGAAAAATGCTTAATGAATATGATTTACCAACTTATTTTTGGGCAGAAGCCATAAACATTACATGTTATATTTCGAATCGAGTTTTCAAAAGACCTCTTTTAAACAAAATCTCATTTGAGCTATGGAATGGAAGAAAGCCCTTGATATCATACTTTAGAGTATTTGGATGCAAGTGTTTTATATTGAACACCAAGGACAATCTTGAAAAATTTGCCTCTAAGTCTGATGAAGGTATCTGTTTAGGATACTCTACAACCAGCAAAGCATATAAAGTATTTAATAAAAGATTTGAAGAATCCATACATGTTTTTAATGAATCTAGTAGACTTGATCTTGTGAAAGGTAGTGTTCTTGATGATGTTGTAGGTAATATGGAAAAACTTTATATTGAAAATGGAAAAGAAGAAAATGATCAAGAAAATTTACTGCAAAATGACACTCTACCTCAAAATCAAGAACAAATTGATCAAGAACTTCCAAAAGAATGGAGAATGACGAAAGATCATCCAAAAGAGCAAATAATTGGTGATCTATCAAGGGGAGTAAGTACTAGATCTCATTTCAAGCATTTAGTCACTGACATTGCTTTTATTTCACAAATTGAGCCTAAAAATATTGATGAGGCTCTTAATGATGAAAGTTGGATAATTGTCATGCAAGAGGAACTCAACCAATTTGAGAGAAATAAGGTATGGAACCTAGTACCTAGACCCAAGGATCATCAAATCATAGGTAGCAAATGGATATTTAGAAACAAATTAGATGAACAATGGTTAATAACCAGGAATAAGGCAAGACTAGTTGCAAAAGCATATAATCAGGAAGAAGGTATAGATTATGATGAAACATATGCACCTGTAGCTAGATTAGAAGCTATAAGAATACTCTTAGCATATGCATGTCACATGAATTTCAAACTTTTTCAAATGGATGTGAAAAGTGCATTTCTAAATGGTTATATAGATGAAGAAGTGTATGTAGAACAACCACGAGGTTTTGAAAGCTATGATTTGCCAAATCATGTTTTTAAACTTTCAAAAGCTTTGTATGGTTTAAAACAGGCTCCAAGAGCTTGGTATGAGAGACTAAGTTCTTTTTTATTAGAAAATAGCTTTACAAAGAGAAATGTTGACACTACACTATTCATCAAAAAGCATAAGCATGATATACTAATTGTTCAAATTTATGTTGATGATATAATATTTGGTTCTACTAATGAGTTGCTTTGTCAAGAATTTGCTAAGTGCATGACTAGGGAATTTGAAATGAGCATGATGGGAGAACTTAAGTATTTCCTTCGTCTACAAATAAAGCAAAGCAATGAGGGCATATTCATCAACCAATCCAAATATGCCAAAGATTTAATCAAGAAATTTGGTATGGTAGGATGCAAAAATGCCAAGACTCCTATGAGCACATCAATAAAATTGGACAAAGATAAAAAGGGTAAGAGCATTAATGAAAAGCTTTATAGAGGTATGATCGGATCACTTTTATATCTTACTGCTTCTAGACCCGATATTATGTATAGTGTTTGCTTATGTGCACGATTTCAATCATGTCCTAAAGAATCTCATTTAAATGCTGTAAAAAGAATTTTAAGATATTTACATGGATCATTGCATCTAGGTTTATGGTATCATAGGAATTCATCTTTTTATATTATAGGATATTCAGATGCAGACTATGCTGGTAGTCTTTTAGATAGGAAAAGTACTTCAGGTACTTGTCACTTCATTGGATAATGCTTAGTTTCTTGGTTTAGCAAAAAATAAGTTTCAGTTGCTCTCTCAACTGCTGAAGCTAAATATGTAGCAGTTGGATGTTGTTGTACACAAATTCTTTGGATGAAACAACAACTTAAGGACTATGGTCATGAGATGAACCATATACCTATAAAATGTGACAACACAAGTGCTATAAATCTTTCAAAGAATCCTATTCAACACTCAAGAAGCAAGCATATTGACATAAGACACCACTTTATTAGAGATCATGTTCAATATAGAGATGTTGCATTAGAATTCATAAACACAGAAAATCAATTAGCAGATATTTTCACTAAGTCTCTAAATGAGGAAAGATTTAATTTCATTAGAAGAGAACTTGGTATGATTGATGAATTAACCTTGTGATTGCAAAAATATGAAATTTTAATTGTTGATCTTAAATCATATCACAAGTTATAAGATAGAAATTTTGATGAGAATTCATGTTTTAGGGAGTAGAATCTTTGTTGAAATGATTTAGTCTTGTTTTAGGACTTAATTTTAATTTGATGAAAATTTAAGGGAGTCACGCCCGTGACTTAAATGGCCCAAAGAGGCAGTGTCGTTCATGACTTGGTTCACGACATGGTTCACGACTTCAAGTTGTGAAAAATTTATTTTCACGGCTTGAGTCACTCCCGTGAAACGAGACTTTCACACCCGTGATGAATTTTCACTCCCGTGAACAATTACACCCAAAAAACTCACAGAAGCTTTCACGCCTTGAGTCACGGCTTGCTTCACGGGCATAAGTAGTGAAATTCAACAGTTCACGCCCGTGACCATTTATTCACCCTCGTGACCGATGATCATGCAAGCCCGTGAGATTCAAAGATCATGCTCGTGAAATTATTCACGTCTTCATTCACGGGTAGAATACTCCTTCAGCAAACCATGAACACGACCATTCACGCCCGTGAATACTTACTTTACGCTCGTGAATGTATCGAATATATAAGAGAACAGTCGGTTACAACCTTCATTTCAACTCTCTATCTCCCAAAACAGCTCTCATTTACTCTCATTCATTGAGACATTGAAGATTCCGACCCCAAAGACTTGAAATTTCCCTATAAATACCACTAAAAGTTCAAATCTTCAGCAAATATCATACATTTCTAGGGTTTTACATCAAATTTTCTGTCAAAAATATTTCCAACTCCATCAACAACAAATTTCTTCAAAATTGGAGTTTGCTTCATCCAAGGGAAAGAGAAAAAAGTCTCATGCACCTAAGAGGTATGCAGATTACCTCATGAACTGCATTCTAGAGAATTGTCATCCTCGATATGCAACTTTGAAGAAGAGACCTCTTTTGTCATCAAGGTCCTTCGAATGGCAGACAGTCTGAAGTCTCGGGCTTGAGACGGCTATGACAGAGCAACTACAAGCCTGTCATCTTAAAGATTTTGTTGAAATTCATTAGCCGACTCTGAGGGAGCCAACACTGGAATTTCTCAACACATTGCAGGTTTCACCTACTGGAGAGGTGAAATTCCAACTTTGCAACAATCCCAACACCCTCAGTGCCATCGCATTTGGGGAATTGTTCAACCTACCATCTGATGGCATTCTGAATGATACTGAGATAGAATTCTCTGCCCCTCTAGCCTGGACACATTTTGGCTATAATTGTAGCTGGGACGTGAAGAAGACAAAGAGCACTCATCTCGTGGCCCCAGTACACAGGTATTTGCATAGGTTCCTAACCTATAGCATATTTGCTAGGGGAGAAAGTAATAGGACAATCAGGAAGTCAAAACTCTTCCTCCTTAAGATGGCTCGCAGAGGAGTCACAGTGGCACTTTCCAGATGGTTTGCTAACCATCTTCTCTCCATAGCCACCAAGCCCACTGGAGATATTTTGATTGGGGCATATGTCACCCATATCGTAGTGAAGCTCAATTATTTGAAGTTGGATGCACATCACTTCAACATCATCCCTACACATCCTAGAGATCGCTTGGATGTCGAGTCGTTCATCAAGATGGGAGCGGCTATCAGAATCATTTTCCAGAACGATATCTTCTATCGCTTCACTGACACTGATGGGGAGATTATCTGGGAAGATAATGACACGGAGGATTTTAAAGCAGGCCTCTAGGGAGTCCAGTAGAAAAAGAGGGCTCGGGTTGAGAAAGCACCTCCAGCAGCCGAGCAGGACATCGGACAGTCCTCACATCGACCTTAGCACAGCAGGTGGTTGACCTCTTGGCACCACGTTTTGAGCAGCTGCAGACTTCGATGAATGAGAGGTTGGAGAACCCCAAAGACTTCATGGAGTCTCAGATGGACAGCCTTGAGGCTGAAGTGGCTAGGCTTCGTGATAGGATGTCTGGCTAGGAGATAGGCTAGAGTGTAGCCTAAATTTGATTGTTTTTAGCTTGTTTGTTATATTTATGTTTTCTTGTGTGTAGGAAATTTTTAAATTTCCTTTCTGAATATTTTAACTTAGTTTGTATCCTTTCCTTTATGCTATATATATTTGCTTTTGTTTACTTCAATCTTCATATCCTTTTTAATTGATGACAAAAGGGGGAGAAAACTAGCAATATATGTTAGGGAAAATGGTATCAAACTAGCAACATAAGAAGAAACTAGCAATATATATTAAGGTAAATTAATTTTGAATCAAATAATTAAAATTGAATTGACTTTGAAATGGATTAAAAGGGATTAGAAATCTTAATTCAAAATTTCATATGCAAAGTATATAATTGGAAATTTGAGCTTTATATACTTTAGATATACCTTAAGTATACTTTGCATAAACCTTAAAGCAAGTTACAAATATAAATATGCCATGATATACCTTAAATATAACTTACATATACTTCATGTCTTAAAAAGGAATTATGGTATATATTGGATATACTTCTCATATAACTTGCATATACTTAAAATCTAGTTTAATGTTACATCATTATCTACTATTCTTGCACATTATAAATTTTTTATCCTAAGTATATTTTGAGGGGGAGACTTCTCAAAATCATATATTGCTAGATTATTTGTCACCATCAAAAAGGGGGAGATTGTTAAACCTTGAGGGGTATTTCTGTCATTTTGATGATAACAAATAAAATAACAATATTGTATTTAAAATATTTGTCTTCTAATTTTATTATACATGACATGGATTAAAATAGCAAGAATGGAGAATTGGAAGAATAATCCTTGAAAGACAAATTTCAAGAAGTAGCATGTTCACTACTGTGACTCTATGAGTCACACCCGTGAAATAAGCTAACCGTTACCAAAACCAACTTTTAAATTCCACGGCCATGAAGGAAAAACAAACCGTGAAGTGGGCATTTCAGTCACCCCCGTGAATAAAGGTGTCACCCCCGTGAAGATACATGCAATTTCATCTAGAGAGCTTCACAACTAGAGTCACCACTTGGATCATGGCTGGGATGCTTGTCACGCCCGTGAATTAGTATGTCACGCCCATGACTCTATGTGTCAAAACATTCCAGAGAGCTTCACAACCAAGGTCACCACTTCAGTCACGGCTTGGGAAGAAATGTCACCCCCGTGACAAGCATAGTCACGCCCATGAACAATGAAAGAGAAAAATGTCAGGCGTGATTTTTTGGTTGGTACAACGACTAGTTTCGTATTTAATGCACCTCAACGGCTATATTCAGCCATGGGAGTATAAATGGAAGTCATTTATACATTCAGAACAAGAGAATGAAGAGAATAACAAAAGAATAGCATATACTTCGAATTTAATTCTGATTACAAGCTATTTGTACTTTCATACTTTGAGAACAAAATCTATTCTCTGTAAAAATCTTTTTGCTCTTCATAATTGAGCAATTAAGATTTATGAGTGGTTCTCTCTGTAATCTTTACTCAACTGAGCTTTGAGTATTTATGGGTTAAAAGTAGAACACTTGTAAGGGTTGTTTGTGTGAGCCTGTAAAATACAAAGTGAAGGTTGTTTATGTGAATGTGATCCTCCAAAACACAAAGTGAAGGTTGTTTGTGTGAGCCTGTAAAACACAAAGTGAAAGTTGTTTGTGTGATTCTGTAAAAACACAAAGTAAAGGTTGTTTGTGTGAGCCTGTAAAACACAAGGAATTGGTTATTGTGTGAGCCATTAAAACACAAGGAATTTCTGGGTTAGGTGTGAGCCATTGTGAGAAACACCATAGTTGGGAGTGAGCTTGTAAAACTCCATTGTAACACTCAGTGTGTTAGTGAAACTCCCAATTGCGATTGGGGAGATGAGTAGGGTTTGTTAACACCCGAACCTCTATAAATCTTTGTATGATTTTTTCTATCCCTCCTAAAATTAATTATTTATTTTCGCACTCTAAAGTTTAATTTTTTTTATTGAAACTCCAATTCAACCCCCCTTCTTGGTCTAATATCTAGGCAACAGTTATTACAGTAGATCATAATTCTGGAATGAAAATGGAAGAGAATCACTATGAATTTTGTGATTAGATTGCCATTAATGTCAAAGAAATATGATTCAGTATGGGTGATTGTGGATAGATTAATAAAGTTAGCTCACTTCTTCCCTATTCGAAGGGACTATCCTTTAAAGCAATTGGCAGAGTTGTATGTGAATGAGATAGTGCATCTGCATAGGGTTCCAATCTCCATCATTTTGGATACAGATCTGTGGTTCACATCTCATCTTTGGAGTAGTTTATAGTGAACTTTTAGTACCAAGCTCAGCTTCAACATAGCTTTTCATCCTAAGACAAATGGTCAGTCAGACAGAATTATTCAGATCCTGCAATACTTGATGAGGTGTTATGTGATCGATTTTGAGGGAAGTTGGGATAGATATCTACCATTAATAGAATTTGCATACAACAATAGTTACGAATCCAATATTCAGATGGCTCCGTATAAGGCACTTTACGGTAAAAAGTGTCGAATACCATTGTGTTGGGTCGAGCTCAATGAGAGAAAATTAGTGGAGCCAGATATGATATAAGGGACAAAAAAGAAAGTGAAAATCATTGTAGATCAACTGAAAGCAGCTTCCGATAGACATAAATTCTATGCGAACCTCAAAAGAAAGGACATGGAGTACTTAGTGGGAGACAAGGTGTTTCTCAAGGTATCTTCATGGAAGAAGGTTCTTAAATTTGGGAAGCAGGGCAAGTTAATCCCTAGGTTCATTGGACCTTATGAGATCTTAGAAATGATTGGACTAGTGGTATATAGACTTGCCTTGCCACTAGAGTTGAGTAAGATACACAATATCTTCCATGTATCCATGTTAAAGAGGTATCGGTTGGATCCTTCTCATATCATCACAGTTGAAAGCATAGAGTTGAGACCGGATTTATCTTACGCAGAGGAACCAATTGAGATCTTAGCTTAAGAGGTTGTGAAGCTCAGGAATAAACAAATTCCGCTGGTGAAAGTATTATGGAAAATCCATACAGCTGAAGAAGCAACATGGGAAAATGAAGAAGTGATGAGGGCACAATACCCTTAGTTGTTCTAAGACGTCATGAAGGGTAATTTTGGGGATAAAATATCTTAAGGGGGAGAGAAATGTAGCACCCATGATTGAGAGCCTATAAGTTATGTTATTGGTTAATGAGAAATGGGGGATTAAGTGGAGATTTGAGATATTGAGAGTGGCTGGAATTGGATGTTTCATGCCCATGAGAATAAATGTCATGGCCGTAAATATCAGATTTTAGTGCACAACTGTGAAGAGTTACTTCACAATCATGAATTATAGGCTCACACCCGTGAAAGAGGAGTCAAGTCGTGAAGCTTGGGCAGGCAAAGTTAGTGAGGTATTTATGTTTTTCTCTCTATCATTCCCTTTAAACATGCTCCCCACTCCATGTTAACCAATAAAACACGCCATTTCATCATCTTCTTCCATTGGAGAAGGTTGAAAGATCAGGGTTTCATAAGGGAAAAGTGAGAAAGAAAAGTGAGAAGAGAGAGGTTAAAAGTTTTGGGGAAAAGCTTGATTTTTCCTTGTTTGAGTTTTAGAGGCTAAGAGGACTTTTTCTTTTTGATAGGACCTAGAGAGAGTGTTGGAAGTCCATATCAAGGGAGAGGACAAGATTGAAGAGATCAAGCTTTAGCCAATCTCCATCATAGGTGTAAGGTTTGTACATAATAACACTTAAGGCCATAACTTTGTATTTTCTGTGTTCTTTGCTTTAAAGGCATGTTTTAGATAACCAATGTGTAGTTAAATGGAAAAATATGGTGTTGATATGCATGATGGGAATTAGTAAGAATATGGTTAATTTGACATATTTAAGAAATATTTCTAATTATCATTGATGACTAGAGATGATATAGTCATATTAGATAGCTTGAATGTGTGCTAGAATGTTGATAGGGTGGTTGACATTTATTAACCATAATGAGTATTGCATGTGGTATTGGCATGATTTGTGATGCTCTGTTTTCTGGAAAAAAAATTTCAGAGTCATAACCGTGAAGGGAGTGTCAATGTCATGAGGTGCATTTTTGTTGCTGAAGCAAATCCATTCACGATTAGGTTAACGGTTGGATTCATACCCTTGAAGGGATGATCACGACCATGAACATGTGCTAATTCATAGGTTGAGTCATAGGGGGAACTACCCATGAAGTGGTGTTTCACTACCGTGAAAGGTTATTCACGGGTGTAAAGCTATTTTTTATGAAAATTTTGATATTTTTGGGTTTGAATCAGATTTGATTCGTTGGGAGGAGGTGGGCCTCGGATTCATGATATTTGTATTGTATGGGAATATATGATTGATGAAATTATGAGAATTATATAAATATGGTAATGAATAATATAAATGTATGTATGATAATATTGTAAGCCCAATACTCTGACTAGAACTGGAGTTAGGATAGATGGCATGCCACTAAGGGGAGAGTTTGGTACCGAGTGACCTAGGTTGGTCATATATATATTTGAAGTCCCAGAGGTTAGCATACTAGAGCACCTCAGTGGGTTATATATTTGAAGACCCAAAGGTTAGCGGACCAGAGTGCCTCAGTGGATTATATATTTGAAGGCCTAGAGGTTAGCGAACCAGTACACCTCGGTGGGTTATATATATTGAAGGCCTAGAGGTTAGCGGACCTGAGCGCCTCAATGGGCTGGGAAACCCATATCCATTTTAGTCTAGTTATGAGTAAGTGGGCAAAGGAAAGAAAATTAATAAATTGTTATGTGCGATAAACACATGTATGTCACTGAGATTTTGCTTGATATGAAATGTAGTAATATATATATATATATATATATATATATATATATATATATATATATATATATATATATATATATATATATATATATATATATATATGTGTGTGTGTGTGTGTGTGTGTGTGTGTGTGTGTGTGCGGCCTTTGAGATAAATCGTTATAGCAGCTCGGTGATTATATCATGTATATTATTTGTATTATTGTATGCCTTACACGTTGTATATACCACTAGGCACGAGTTACTTGCCCTATGGATTCTCCATAGGCATGTTTGGAGCTTAGAGAAGGACTGACAGAGGAGGATGCCCAGTGATCAGAGTCGAGGATATTCATTTGAGGTGGGTGGTACACTGTTGTATCTTATTTTTGGTTGTTTTGTTATGGGTTGGGTAGTTATAGTTTTACATGTTGTATTTTCAGACACGTGTAGTTTTATAACTACTCATATTATAAAACTTTGGGCTCGTATATACCCATATGTTTTGTATTAAACTTTTATTTTATTGAGATCGATTTTATGATTTTAAGAATGCTTTTATTTTTTTTAAGTCATCATGGCCATGGTGCATGAAAGCTTTGAAAATTTTGACGTTTGAACTCATATGCATTGTAATATTTTTTGGTATAATTGGGTTTAGTCTTAATTATATCGAAGGGTGTTATATTGACTCCAAATCTTATAAAAATATATTCCTTGGTTATTCTTTATCTAGTAAATTATGTAAAGTCTTTATTAAAAGATCTCTACTAGTAGAAGAGTCAATTACTTTCATATTTGATGAATTTGACCTCTACACTGGAGAAAAGAGAGTTTCTAATGTTTATGCATATCTAGAAGGAACCAATAGTAATGGAGAAAAATTAAAAAATAAATGAAGAAAAAAGATAACAACAAAATAGAGGTAGAATAATATCATAATACCATATAGAAAATGCATTTGAAATATAATAGCAATAAACCCATGCATATTTTCCCAAAGAATGGAGATATTATAAGTATCACAGAAAGGAGAATATCATTAGAAGTCTATCAGATAAAATGATGACTAGAAATGCCATGAAAGAATATTGTGGTAATGTAGATTTTATTTCTTAAATAAAATCTAAAAACTTTGTTAAAGCTTAAAATGATGAAAATTGGATATTGGATGTTGACTACGTTGGATGTGGAAAAAAGAGAAAAAGCATTTCTAAAGCATGTCATTTTCTAGGACCATTTATATTAACCTGGTTTAGTATAAAATAGTTTTCTATAGCCTTATCTATTATTGAGGCAAAATACATAGCAACTAAAAGTTGTGTAGAACAAGTATTATGGATCAAACATGAATTGGAGGATTATGGAATCAAATTTAGCCATTCCAATATTATGTGACAACACAAGTGTTATCAGTTTGACAAGAAATCCTATCCAACATTCAATGATCAAACACATAGAGATACATCATCATTTTATGAGAGACCATGTACAAAAAGAAGACATTGAAGAAAAATTTATTTCTATAGAGGAGTAATTGGCAGATATCTTCACAAAACCCTTGACTGAGGAATGTTATTGCAAAATAAGTAGAAATTAGTATATAGGGTATATAAGTCGTGTTTTATGGTCGGTGAGATTTAGGAGTTAAGAATAGTATTAAAAGGTTTTAAAATTACTAGTTTTTATTATTTCATGCCCATGACAAGTAGTATTATGGCTGTAAATGTCAGATCTTCAATGAACAAACTATGAAGGTTAATCACAATCGTGAATGAATGGATACACCGGTGAAGGATGAGTCACGAAAATGAATCCTAGGTAGATAAGGCAAGTGAGACAACCATGATTTTCTCTCTGTCATTCCCTTTAAATTCTACTCACCATGTTCTAAAACCCAACCTAACATGCCATCCAGTCTTTCTTCATCATGAGAAACCTTTCTTCTCCATTTTTAGAGATTCAAAGAATAAGTTGTACCTAAGGAAAGTTAGAAAAATGAGAAGGAGAGAGGTTTGTGAGTTGCAAGGGAATAGTTTGTTTTAGAGTGTTGTGAGCTCAATTTATCTTCTAGAGGCTAAGGAGACATTTTCTTATTGCTAGAAGCTGATAGAGGTGCTGGAAGTCCATCTCAAGAGAGAGGACAACCTTAAAGAGCTAAAGTTTTGGTTAGCATTCATCTTAGGTGAAAGGTTTGTACATAATCTCATTCAAAGACTTGAGTTGCATGTTTATGTGTTATTTATTGTTGATGCATGTTGTAAATGGTGTAGGGTTAGTTATATGGCATGATTTCGAGTTAATGGCATATTTAAGGTTAAATATGCTATTGTTGTGTTAAAATCACATGTAAAATGCTTTTTAAAATGTTGTTGTTTGGTCTTTGATATGATGGTAGATGAGATACCATGCTAGATTGTTGATAGGAGGATTGACATTAGTTAATTGTAGTGATATTGCATGTGAAAGTTGGATGCTTTGTTGATGCTCTGTTTTCTAGAAAATTTCTAGATTTACGGTCATGAACTGGTGGTTTATAGGCATGAATGTCATGAATATAAGTTTTATTACTGAAGCAAACTCGTTCATGGGCAGCTTTATAGTTGAAATCACGATATGTTTCACATTCCTGAAGGGTGGATCACGATTGTGAACATATTGCTGATTCACAAGTGAATCACAGTTTGATTCAGGGATAAACTACCCGTGAATAGGTTCTTTATGGTTGTGAAAGTGTATACACGGGTGTGAATCTGCTTAATCTTGAAAAGTTATGTGATTGTATATGAAATTAGTTTGATTCAGTTTAAGGTGGAGTACCTCTGTCATATGGTTATAGCATATTCTGAGCATGCATGTTATGGATATAATTATGAGAATCATGGATGATGTACCTTATGAAAATGGTATATGATGTGATAAACAATTAAGCTCATTAATTTGACTAGGACTAGAGCTAGAAGTGGCAATCTATACAATCAGCCTAGGTCACCTGGTATCAATCTCCGTTAAATGGCATGCTATTTTGGGAAGCTTAAGCATGTGTCCTAAGGGCTCAAGTGAGAGTCGTAGATTATCCATATCCAATTTAGTCTAATTAAAAGTAAAACAAGTAAGGAATAAGGTAATTAATAATTTATGTGTGGTATACACTTGTATGTTTGATGGTTGTTTATATTATTATTCTATGCATAATTGAGTATTGTATTGAGAACATTGAGGCATGACATCATAAAATACCTAGTATGTTGTATGTGCTGACAGTGAGGTAAGTCATATTTGTATGACAGTAAGTGTATCATACATTTTGTATATGTATATTGTGCTTTATATGCTATTATATACCACTAAGTATTAGGTTGCTTAGTGTACGAGTGTTTCCATATGTAGGTTTAAAGCCTAGGTCTTGATTGACAGAGGATGACATCCAAGAGTAGAGTCAATGATGCATACTTGGGATGGGAATACAACTGTTGTATTTTTTATTGTTTTTTGTTGGGTTTGAATAGTTATAGATGTACATGCTTTTATTTTTAAAAATATGTAATTTTATAACTATCTATTTTGTAAAACAGTTGGGCTAGTGATTGGCCCGTTTGTTTATTGTATTAAATCTTTATTTCTATTTAAGTCTTTTAATGACATTTTATAATTTTATTAAATCATTATGATCATGATGTATCAACTTTTTAATTTATGGAATTTTGAAATCATATGCATCGTAATATTTTTTACTATAATTGAATTTATTTTTAATTATATCGAAAGGTATTATACATTGCACCTGATCAGTAGAGGTATCCCTGAACACTCTCTTGTTTGAAATGTTTATATGCATGATAATTGCCCTTGCTTTTTAATTAAACAAATAATTAATTAGGGGCATTAGAGTAACGAGACCTAGCACACCATCTAAAAATCCAATAGAACCGATTCTAATAATTTTAATCTCATTAGAGTTTTGAGTTTTCAACATAAAATATCCCTTTTTATTTTTTAGAAGACCTTTTTTTTCCTTTTTTAAAAAACTTGAATTTTCTAGTCATCATTGCTAGATTTTCATCGATGCTTGAGGAATCATTTTCACTTAAGGATGTTTTCAATGTTATTTCCTTTTTTTTTAGTTCTGCATTTTGACATTTAAGCAATAATTCATGAGATAGCAATGAACTAATAACCTCATCATAACAAAGATTTTGGATATTTTTATCAATAAGTATAGTCACTTTAGTTTCCAATATGAGAGTGATATACCTTAGTAATTTTTTATTTGGTCTTCTTCATTGACTGGTCTACCAAGAACTTTGAGAAAATTGGTGATATTAATAAATCTATCTCTAGCTTCTGAAATGCTCTCATTTGGCTTCATTATAAAAGCTTCATATTCATTCACTGCAACATGAAGTCTAGAATCCTTCACTTGATTTGTCCTTTTATAAGTTATCTATATTTTATCCCAAATCTCCTTTGCTATATCATAAGCAGAAACACAAATAAATTC
Organism: Triadica sebifera; assembly: GCA_023653625.1. Lineage (NCBI taxonomy): Eukaryota > Viridiplantae > Streptophyta > Magnoliopsida > Malpighiales > Euphorbiaceae > Triadica > Triadica sebifera. The sequence continues at coordinate 4,073,799 of CM042910.1, forward strand.
ATTAGCATCAAGAACACAAAATAAATAACTCATAGCTTTGGAATTAGCCTTTGATAACTCCTTTTCTTCATCTATCATCTCTTTGATTGCTTTGCATGATGTTACTTCATCTTTTGATTTTGTTGGAATGTATCCATCAAGAATGACTTTTTAACATTGCAAGTCCATGGATTGTATGAAGTGGCTTATCCTAGCCTTCCAATAGGCACAATTTTCTCAATTGAAGAGAGGAGGTCGAGTGACAAATTGTCCCTCCTTAAAAGGTGAAGCAACGATTGGTGAAGAATTGGAAGTGGAAGTCATGTTGGATCTCTTCAAGGATGTTAGTCCTTATGCAATGGAGCTAGACTTTTATACCAATTATCAATCCCAAAGAACTTAAGAGGAGGATGGATTGAGGTTGAATTTAAATTCTATTCAGTTATAAAACTATTTTATGATTCTACTTTTCAACTAAGTGGATTATAGTTTTCTAAAAGATTGTTTCTGCTAACAATTTTCTACTGCATGTTTCTACTCAAAACTTTAGAATAAAATAAAAATTAGTCATTTTTAATAGATAATTAATAATCAACCAGAAATAACTTCAATACACAAAATTTGAATTAAAAAGACAAACTTCTTTTGTATAAAATCAAGCTTTACTTTATAATTTCCAAACATAATTTTTTGCTTGTATAACTCAAAACACTTTTTAATTTATCAAACTAGCAACAAAACTTGTTGTAATGATAAATATATATATATATATAAAAGATAAGGTGTAATGCCCGATAATTGAGGCCACAGTCGCAATTGACCAAAATCCGACGCTCCAAACCGATCAAGGTCTAAATTCGAATATGAAATAAAAAAAATTAAAATGATAATAAAATATGAGAAAAATATTTTTGATACTATTAAATGAGAATTTTGAAGTTCGGAATTAAAATTTGGAAAGTTAAGACATAAGGCTTCAACTTTCATTTAGACCATTAGACCTGAATATGCCTACAATTAGGTAAACAATGGACTCAAAATTCGAATTAGAAATTTGTCTAGTAAAATATTGGGTAGATTAGAATGAATGTATTTTAGAGAAAAATACATAACTTTTGCTACAAAATTCGGTTTACTATAATTCTAATTGGAAATTAAATATTAGACATGTACCTATATTTTGTTAGTTGATCACTTGTCCAACTTCCATTTAAAAATAGATAAAAAAATACAAGGTAATATAAGGCATCAATGTTGTCCAGAATAGGGCAGCTCGCATATATGTATTGATTGTGAAATTTTGTGATGGAAACATATATTATTTGATTTTTCTTATAGTTATAATGATTAAATGAGCAAAGATGAGGTTGTAAAATATTTAATGAGAATTATTGCATTTATATGGAATTTATATTAATATTACCTACATAATTTATGTAAATAATAATAATAAAGGCAATAAATATAATTAAGCTCTATAACATCTAGTCGAGAGCTAAAAATAGGATAAGTTGGCATGCCAATAAAATGGTAGAAATGTAAGCACTAGAAAATAGTGCAGAAATTTAATTTATGTAGCCACTAATATATAACCACTAAAAAATATTGCTGAGTTGAAATTATGTGAGTACTAAGAAATAGTGTTTAGTTTGAAATTACATAAGTACTAAGAAATAGTATTGAATTCGAAATTACGTAGACACCAAAAAGGTGCTGAGTTGTTATTGAAAATGTAGACGTTGAACGCCGAGTTATAAAATAATTATGTAGGCGCTGAGTAGACTGACGAAGAGTAGAAATCCTGTATCAAGTATTTAATTTCTATCTAAGATATCGTGGGCTATCAAATAAATAATAGAAAAAAATGAAAATTATTAAATTGATATTTTAAATTGTATATCTTGTATTGTTAAACAATTTCAAGCATGTTTAATGAATGAAATGTTATAATTGATGAATTGTATATTTTTTCATGACGAAAATTGTTTTAATATTATTTGAATATTTTGGCATGATTAGTAAATTAATTGTAATTTCTAAAATTTTATTTTAGAAATATTTATATAATTATTGGATAGTTGTCAAACGTATTTATATAATTATTGGATAGTTGCCAAATGTACCACTAAGCTAGTAGCTTAGCGCGCGTATTTCACACGCAGATAAATAGACATAGTTGTTCTGATATGGCAATCGAAGAAGAGGGAAACCACAAGATCAATTTGCAATAGTTTATTTCCTTTTTGTATGTTTTGGAAATTGTATTGTAAAAAAAATAATTTTTAAAAATTTCTTTTGATGTAAATTTGTGGCATGTAGGATTTTTAAAGATTCAAATTTGTAATTAATATAAATTTGGTATTATTGGTAAATGTATTTCTAAATATTATGCTTTACTGTATTAGTTTTTTTAAATCAAAATATTTACATTACTAGTTACATATTTAAATGATAAATAAATAAAATAATAAATAAATAAACCATAATTTGAGAATTTGTTATTTTTACCAAAAAAAAATGAGTTTAGTAGCATTTCCATATATTATTAACGACTAATAGGGTAAAGGAGTGCTAAATTTAGTGGTATTAAAGCCCGGTTAATTGATTCTTAATCAGTGGGTGTAAAATAGAATATGTGTCTCATGCATATGCATAAAATGCTACAATTATCTTATTTGGGTTCCTTCTTTTGGTTTATATGTAGATATGGATTCAGGATCAGAACATGATTTCTCATAAGATAAACTGAGTAATAGTCTTGAGAGATTCTGGGCCGAGTGTAGTAGCTCCACCAAGAGCAGAGGGACGGGCTAATTTAGGACAGGAATCTCTTATGGAGCATATAGCAAATTTGTTGCAGCGGGTAGTACAAGCAAGAGAAAATATGAGGCCACAGATTTTATGGGAAGGATAGAAGAGGTAACACCCCCTCACCCCAGCAATACGTGTCCGGCTAAATGAGTGTTATGCTAACTTTATCGATTAAAATCATCGTTTCATATATATTTATATATATGAAAATAAAAGACACTCATATATTATTTTTTTATTTTTTTATTATTTATTTACTTTGCAGTGTAAAAGAAATCATAACTTGAAAGATAAAATACATTTTTATATAATAATATGTTCTTTAAAAAACGTGTTGTTTATTTACAAATACTGTAAAATAAAATTCAAAAAATAATATACAAAAGTTGTGTGACCCACGGTGGTTGAAATAATCTGCTTTACTGGATCAGGTTACCACTAGCTTTATCTACTATTTTCTATTTATTCTTTACTATATTTGCGTGAGAAAAACTCTCATGCTAAACTCTTGGCTTAGTGGTGTATATAAATAAGACAATAAACTATTTTATGCAACATCCATTGTCATATATCAATTTATGCTCACATCATCCTTTCATGCAAATATATATCTCCTAATATTCTATCATGCATAAATATCAAATTATCCATATCACAATTCATGGTTCCTTATTATTATATTTTTTTCTATTTTATTTTCAATCCTTCTTTATAGCCCACAACACTCAATCATCTTTCTATCTATGTCATAATTCATAATTCCATTTTTATTTTCAATAATCCGTTTGTTTTCCATAACTTCTTTATTTTTGTCCAAAACACCTATGAACTACTGACTAGGATAATGGAGTTGTCATCCAGACATTTAGGAGTATCATCCGGGCAATATGATGTGCGCATATAAGTGTCATTACCGGTTTCAATAATAATGTCATTACCGGTTTCAATAATCATACCATTAATGGTTTTCATTTTCATCATACTCCCTCCTGCTTGGCATGCCAAACTATCCCAAGTTTAATTCTAGTTAGGTGTTCTAGGGCTTACACAATCTCATTAAAATTTATAGCAATTAAATTCACACTTTACATATATTTAAAGACTCAAAATAATCACATAATCACTCAATTAAAATAATATTTACATAATATAATAAGGTTCACATCATTTTACTCTTTTAAATTCCACAACTCATATGCTGCCCTGTCACTAGTAGATTTCATTCTCTATTTTGGACCTCAATTTTGGTCCTGTTACAATCTGAATTTAGTTACATGGTCTTCTTAAAAAATTTAGGTATGGATCTTAGCTTTAATATACAATTTGAATAACTTAATTCTGAGTTCTTTATCAAATGATATGATAAAATGAACACTAACTGGTCACTAACAACTCTGCCCAGAATTTTCTGGACAAATTCTAAGTCCAAACTTTATGAATTTTATGGACAATTACATACATATTCATATTTTATGGTCTAAATAAAGGTTATAGCCCTATGTCTTATCTTTCAAATCCAATAAAGAACATACATAACCAAATTCCAGAAATTAAGTTATAATAGCTTAAGTATTCACTGCTCATCCATTTCCAGCAAAGAACACATATATGAACTATCTTCAATTTTTACCAAACTTAATCCTAAGTCTAGCAAACATGCATCCCAAGATTTTTATCACAAAATAATATTAATTTAAAATCATCAATATGCCAAATAATCAAATCATGCAAATAATAAAAATAATAAATAATAAAAATAAAATAAAATAAAATAGGTTATTGCCTTAGGTTATGCACAAACCTCTCTTTTCTTTCTCTTTACTTTTCTTTCTCTTTTCCTTTGCTCATTTGAGCTAAATTCTTGTCAATTTGAGTTTCTAAAATTCATACATTAAAACTTTATAAACCCTAATCTCTCTTTTTCTCTTTGCTCTCTTAAGCTTCATTGAGCATGAAAATGGAATTTCTCATGCCTTTCTCTCTCTTTTTCACATTTTCTTTCACTAGAATCAAGCTTTGGCTATGGAGGAACTTGAGAAAACATGGGGCTGGTGTAGAGAACAAAAATTTCTAGATGCTAAGTGATAAGGAAAAAGTAATTAATGGCAAAAGACAAACTTAATTTAATAATGGGGACACCTAAGCATATGAATTAATTGTCTCATTCATGCATGTCAATTGCCCACTTAATGCATGTCAGTTGGTGTGGCCAGCCTCCACATATACATAATGTCCCAATTCATACATTTAATTGATAATTATCTCAATTAATCCTCCAATTTTTGGTAAATTACAAATTGCTAATCTTTTCAAAATTTGTAATTTAGTCCTTTACCATAATTTAACATCTTAAAATATTTTAAATACTTTATTAGATATTTTCCATAATTATTTGCTACGATTTTAATTATTTTTCAGTCAAAATCTAAATTTAGACTTCGGTCGAACTGTCGAGTTGATTTAACAACTCGAGTGACTACAGGTTTAAATTAGCGGATATGACAGAGGATAACCCAATAGCTTCAGAGTTTTGGATGGAATCGACAGAAAGGGTGTTTGAGGAACTCGAGTGTCTAGAGGAATAAAAGGTCAGGAATGCAGTGTCCCTTCTAAAAGATCATGCCTATGACTGGTGAAAATCAATCTTATCGAAGCCCTATACACTGAAACCACCTTCATGCAATTTCTTCAAGGCATAATTTAGCAAGAAATATGTGCCTAGAGTTTATGTGAGTGCAAACAAAAGGGTGAATACTTGAAGCAAGGAAGCATGTCAATTGCCGATAAGAGATGAAATTCACCAGACTGAGTAAATATGCTACTAGAATCATTGCTGATGAGGTAGACAGATGTCGTAGATTTGAGGATAGGCTTAATGATGATATTGGAAATATGGTTACCACCCTTTAGCTTGAGGATTTTGCTACACTAGTATCATCGGCCATCAGTGTGGAAAAGAGGTCAAAAAGAAAATGGATAAAAGAGCTGCCACAGAAATCGACAACTAGCATGGCCCAGACATCAAGTAAAATGGGGTAGACATTGCCTAGGTTTTTCCAATCAAGGGATTCTAGACTAACCTTTTCAACTAAGCAAAGCCAACAGTCGAGGCCAGAGGAGTCTACAGCTAGTGCACCAGCTTCGGGTAATATGAGATTCATATCTGTCACATGTTAGCATTATGGAAGATCACATGCAGGTGATTGCTGCTAGATTACTGGAGCATGCTTATGATACGGATCTACTGAGCATAAACAAAAAGATTGCCCCAAAAGGAGAGGTACAGGTGGTGTAGTATCAGTTCAGGTTCAGAATGTCACTCGAGGCAGAGGTAGAGGACATAGACAGTCTAGAAGCGGCAGGATTGGGCATAGTGTATTAGAATAAGTGAATAGAGCAAAAATTAGTCGAGCCCCAACCCGAGCATATGCCATGAAAGCTCGTGAAGAGCAGGATGCCCCAGATGTCATTATCGATAAATTTTCTCTTTATGATACTAATTTATTTGCACTGATAAATCCGAATTCTACACATTCATATTTATGCATGTCACCACCTAGTCAGGGTAATATGGTAGCAGAGGAATTAGATTATGATATATTAGTGACAAATCCTTTGGTTCATAGAGTGAAAGTTAGTCGAGTCTATAAAAATAGTCCAATCAATGCTCAAAATATAGAATTCCCAGCTAACTAGAAAGAGTTGTCATTCCATGAGTTTGATGCAATCTTGGGGATGGATTGGTTAACTCAGCATAGGGCAGTGGTGGATTATCAGTATAGGAGAGTGACTTTCAAGAATTCAGGGCAGGATGATGTGATTGTCTTGGGTGAGAACCGACCATACTTGACTAATGTCATTTCTGTTACAAAGGCATGTAAGCTTATAAAAAAAGATGTGAAGCATTGTTGGCACATATTGTAGATACCAAGAACGGGAGTATATATCTCAGGGAGATTCCTACAGTATGTGAATATCCAGATATCTTCCCTGAGGACTTGCCAGGGTTACCTATCAGGGAGATAGAGTTTGTCGTAGATGTTTTGTCAGGCACAGCCCCGATATCGATCACACCCTACAAAATGGCACCTACTGAGCTAAAGGAATTAAAAGTTCAGTTGCAAGAGTTTTTAGAGAAAGGGTTTATTTGACCTAATGTCTCACCTTAGGGTGCTTCGGTTCTATTTGCGAAAAGAAAGATGACACCTTTCATTTGTGCATTGATTAACGTCAGTTGAACAAGATGACAATTAAGAATAGATATCCATTACCGAGAATAGATGACTTGTTTGATCAGTTGAAATGAGCAGAGATATTTTCTAAAATTGACCTCAGATCAGTTATCACCATTGAGAATTAGAGAATCAAATATTTCAAAAATAATATTTAGAACTTGGTATGGTCATTACAAGTTTTTAATAATACCTTTTGGCCTAACAAATTCCCCAACAGCATTTATAGATCTAATAGAATCTTTAGGCCTTATTTGGACCAGTTCATGGTGATATTCATAGATGATATCCTGGTGTACTCCAGAAGAAAATAAGAGCATAATCAACATCTTTGTATTGTCTTCCATACCTTAAAAGAGAATCAATTATATGCGAAGTTATCAAAATGTACATTCTTGTTGGATGAAGTGGTCTTTCTAGGGCATATTATCTCATCCGATGGGATCAGAGTCGACTCCAACAAGGTAGAACTGGAAACTACCTTAGAATGTGACAGAGGTGAGAAGTTTTCTTGGTTTGGCTGGTTATTATTGGAGGTCGTGAAAGGATTTTCAATGATATCTTCATCACTGACAAAATTGCTTAGAAAGGAGACCATATTTGAGTGGACAGATAGGTGCCAGACTAGCTTTGATAAGTTGAAGAAAATGTTGATAGAGACACTAATGTTGACACAGCCTACTACAGAAAAAGATTATGTGATGTACAGTGATGCTTCTCTTAATGGTTTGGGCTGTGTACTAATGCAAGAAGGCAAAGTGATCGCTTATGCTTCTAAACAATTGAAGTCTCATGAGAGAAATTATCCAACACATCATTTGAAACTAGTACCCATTGTGTTTGCATTGAAAATATGACGACACTACATATATGGCAAGCAATGTTATATCTATACATACCATAAAAGTCTGAAATATTTGCCTTCACAAAAAGAACTCAATTTGAGACAGAGGTGATGGCTAGAATTAATCAAAGACTACAATTGTATCATTGATTATCAATCGGGTAAGGCCAATGTGGTAGCTGACGCTCTGAATAGAAAAACTATGGCAGGTAAATGTTAAAAGTTGAATTTATTAAGTGAACAAGATTAAATAACAAAAAAAAATGAAAAAATAAATAATTTATGTATATTATTTTGGCAGAATTGCAAATTCAACCCACATTGATTCAACAAGTAAAGGACAATCAGAAGCAAGACATGAAATTAAATAAAATCTTTGAAATGGTGAAAAACCAGAATTTACTATTGAAGCATATGTGAGTTTAAGCAAAAGGGCAGGTTATGTACCAGACATACCAGAATTGAAACAAGATATTTTGAAGGAGGCTCACAATGTTATTTATGCAATGTACCCGGGAAGCAACAAAATGTATCATGACTTGAAGGCATATTACTGGTGGTTAGAAATGAAAAGAGATATCACAGAGTATAGTTCCATATGTTTAACTTGTCAGCAAGTGAAGATTGAGCATCAAGTTCTAAGTGAATTATTGCAATCAATTTCAATTCTAAAGTGGAAATGAGAAAGAGTTACAATGGATTTTGTTTCTGGGTTGCCTTTGACACAAAAGAGGCATGATGAAATATGGGTAAGGGTGGACCGGATCACCAAATCATCTCACTTTCTACTGATCAAGATGGATTATCCACTTAACCGTTTGGCAGAGATCTATGTTAATAAGATAATTTGTTTACATGGTGTGCCAGTTTCAATTATTTCAGATCAAGACCCGAGGTTCACTTCACAATTCTGGAAATGTTTGCATCAAGCCATGGGTACTCGGCTCAATTTCAGCTCAACTTTCTACCCACAAATAGATGGACAATCATAGAGGGTCATACAGATATTGGAAGATATGTTGAGTTGTGTGATGGAATTTGAAGGCAGTTGGGATAAACATCTTCCATTGATAGAGTTTGCCTATAATAATAGTCACCAAGCTAGTATCGGTATGGCACCGTATAAATCCTTGTATAGGAGAAAATGTAGAATGCCTCTAGGTTGGATCAAGTTTAGTGAAAAGAAAGTAGTGAGTCCAGATTTAGTGCAACAGATAGAGGAAAAAGTGAGAGTAACAAGAGATAGACTGAAAGTCGCTGCTGATAGACAGAAATCATACGTAGATTTGAAGATGAAGATGAGAGATATTGAATATACAGTTGGTGATAAAGTATTCTTATTTGGAAAAAAGAGAAAGTTGAGTCCTAAGTTCATTGGACCATACGAGGTACTTGAACGTATAGGTCTCATGGCGTATAAATTAGCTCTACAACTAGAGTTAGACAAGATTCACAACGTATTCCATGTGTCCATATTGAGAAGATATCAATCGAATCCATCTCATATCATATTAGCACAACCTATATAGATACGACCAGATCTAACTTATGAAGAGGAGCCAGTGGAAATTTTAGCTTGAGAATGAAAGACCTACAAAACAAGAAGGTACATTAGTAAAGGTTTTGTGGAAAAATCATAATTCAGAAGATGCGACTTGGGAAAATGAAGAGGTGATGAAGGCTTAGTATTCACAATTATTCCACTCCAGTTAAAAAGGTAAACTTCAAGGACGAAATTTTTTTTAGGAGGAAAAAATTGTAATGCCCGATAATTTATACCACGGTCGCGGTTGACCGAAATCTGGTGCTCCAAACCGATCAGGGTCAAAATTCGGATATGAAAGAAAAAAATTAAAATGATAATAAAATATGAGAAAAATATTTTGGATATTATAAATTGAGAATTTTGAAGTTCAGAATTAAAATTTGGAAAGTTAAGACATAGGAATTCAATTTGTATTTAGACCATTAGAAACCTGAATATGTCTGCAATTAGGTGAAAAATGGACTCAAACTTCAAACTAGAAATATGTCCAATAAAATACTGGGCAGATTGAAATGAATGTATCTTAGAAACAAATTCATAACTTTTGCTACAAAATTCGGTTGAATGTGATTCTAATTGAAAATTAAAGATAAGACATGTGCCTACATTTTGTTAGTTGATCACTTGTCTAAATTCCATCTAAAAATGGATAAAAAATACAGGGCAATATAAGGTAGAAATGTTGTCCATAATAAGATAGCTTGCATATATGTATTGATTGTAAAATTTTGTGATTGAAAAATATATTATTTAATTTTTCTTATAGTTATAATGATTAAATGAGCAAGCATGAGGTTGTAAAATATTTAATGAGAATTATTGCATTTATATGGAATTTATATTAGTATTACCTACATAATTTATATAAATAATAATAAAGGTAACAAATATAATTAAGCCCTAGAAACTAGATATTAGAATAACTTGGCATGCCAATAAAAGGGTAGAAATATAGGTACTAGAAAATAGTACTGAGATTTAATTTATGTAGGCACTAAGAAATAGTTCTGAGTTGAAATTATGTAGGCACTAAGAAATAGTGTTGAGTTTGAAATTACGTAGGCACCAAAAATGTATTGAGTTGTTATTGAAAATATAAGTATTAAATGCAGAGTTATAAAATAATTATGTAAGCACCAAGTAGACTACTGGAAAGCAGAAATCATGTATCCAATATTTAGTTTCGGTCTAAAATGTTGTGAGCCATCAAACAAATAATAGAAAGAAAATGTAAATTATTAAATTGATATTTTAAATTGTATATCTTGTATTGTTAAACAATTTCAAACATGCTTAATGAATGAAATGTTATAATTGATGAATTATATATTTTTACATGACAAAAATAGTTTTAATATTATTTGAATATTTTGGCATGCCTAGTAAATTAATTGTAATTTATAAAATTTTATTTTAGAAATATTTATATAATTATTGGATAGTTATCAAACGTACCACTAAGCTAGTAGCTTAGAACACACGCGCAAATAAATAGACGTAGTTGTTCCAATAGAGCGACCAAAGAAAAGGAAGATCCAAGATCAATTTGCAGCAGTTTATTTTCTTCTTGTATCTTTTAGAAATTATATTGTAAAAAAATTAAATTTTAAGAATTTCTTTTTATGTAAATTTGTGGCATGTAAGATTTATAAGGATTGAAATTTATAATTAATAAATATTTGGTATTATTAGTAAATGTATTTCTAGATATTATGCTTTACTGAATGAGTTCTTTTAAATCAAAATATTTACATCACTAGTTATATATTTAAATGATATAAAAATAAATAAATAATACAATAATTTGATAATTTTTTATTTTTACAAAAAAAATGAGATTAGTAACACTTTTATACACTATTAACAACTAGTAAGGTAAGGGAGCGCTATATAAGGTGAAAAAAATATCCACAAATATTTATCGTAGTTCAACCCTCTTATCTACATATACTCCTCAAGATATAATATTGAGAGTTTTTCTCATTAGTGCTCTTTTAATGGGCAGAGGATCAAGCCAATTTATAGTGTTAATGTCTTAATGACCCTACTCACACCTCACTGCAATTCCTAGTGTTTTTCTAAGCTAAAGATAAGCCTTTCAAGTTTTACACATAAAACTTGCAACTCAAACACAAGAAATCAACTCAGATATGGTTCCTAACTTTCAAACATATTGTATGAAGCAAACTATGACCAAATATGAGGAGAATTTCTAAGATGTGAAGCTTAAAATATGAAAGTAGAAAAGAGAAAAGTTAAAGCACCTGTTAAAATGATTTTTCCACTTTATTATCTTTTAATTTGATGTTTTAATGTCATATTTATACTTCAAAAGTCATTTATACTTCAAAAGTCAAAAACACGTTAGTACAAAAATTTGATGACAGCTGCCAAATAAAACATTTAATGCTCAACTACTCTGCACAAATATTCACAAAGCTATTTGTGCAAGTTTCTACTTGCTAGAAACCACTATTCTCCTTTACAAGTATAAACCTCTTTTATGAAAATTTTGCTTTTGTACGTGTTTTAGAGAATTCTTTTTTTTTTTTGAAATTGTCTTTCAGATCAAAACATTTTAATTCATTTCTTTAAAGTAGAAGTCATTAAACTTGAAATTCTTCTAGTATAAAATATTTTATTTGTTAAAATCAATTTCATTAAATGCAATCTATCTCCTCATTTGATCTTACATTTAGTCCTAGGAGTCTTTATGTCTTTCTTGACTATCTTCTCATAATATCTTCGATTATTCCTTGAGATCTTTTAGTAGCTACTCTTTGATCTCTATACTATAGATTTTCGCAGAAGTGATTTATTAACAAATATATATTTCTTAATGTTTTGTTATCATTTTAATCAAACAGAAATTGCAGTATTTTGAGCCAATAATTTTGAAAAGTATTTGAGCTATACAAGCAAAATACTTGTGTTTGGAAGTTGAAAAGTTAAATTTGATTTTAAATAAAAGCAGTTAATCTTTTTAAATCAAATTTTGTGTGTTGAAGTTTTTTCTAGTTGATTATTATTTATTTATCAAAAAATCTTATTTTTATTCCATTCTAAAATTTTTAGTAGAATTATGCAATAGAAAACTGTTAACAGAAACAGTCTAATAGAAAACTGTATTCTACCCAATAGAAAAACATAATCAGAAAATAGTTTTCTAATAAAGAATAATTTGAAAACAATCTCAATTTACCTCTTTTGTGCATTTTGGGACCTACATTTGAACACATAACACTAGGCAATTAGTCAAAAGTCCATCGGCCATACATATTCGGAAGGAACAGGCAACCCAAAGGAAGGTGATGTAATTAGGCTTTTCGGTTGTCATTAAGTTGATAATTAAGTAAAATCCCTTTACTAAATTTTTCATTTTTGACAATCATGCATGACTTATGGATAGGTGTAGATATCAAATCCAAACTCTCATTCCCCATAAAATAATAAAAATAATCTCAAATTATCATATTTGGTAATAAAATTTGCACCTCAACTAATTTTGGCAGTGATATCATATAGTAGCAATTATTCTAATTGTGAAGAGGAAAAATGATTTACATTGATAGGGAAAGTAAATTACTAAATATAGTTTGCTGAGTCATAGATAGGTCTAAAGCGGAATAATAGAATTCATTAGTCAATTATCTCAATGTTTTTATTATTGACGAAATTCAGTGCATTTTCACAAGTTGAATGTATATGATATACCAACTGAAAGAATGAATTAATCGAAAAAATATTTTAAAAAATTTAAAATTAATTCTAATATAACTGCATTGAGAATATTTAAAGTATTATATTAATGGGAAAAATCAACATAAACATTGAACTTTAAAAACTCAACAACATATATAGTGCAAGCAATTAATACTGTTAAAACGGTTTACTTATTGGTAATGAATATTAAATACGATAACTTGGTGAATTTCCATAATGATACTGAAAAAAAATGGAGGTTGAATATGACATGTTCCCTCCACTCCATTCATCCAACCATATTCTATCCATTTCATTTCAAACAATTTTTTTTCTCGCAAATTAAGAATGTAGGTGATAATTTAACTGATTCAATTAAAAATATTTGGTAAAATTAGCTGAAAAAATATATGAAAAATATAAAATGACAAAAAAAAAATGCTTATCTTAATCAAAAACATTATATAAAATTATTTAAATATATAATACAAACAAATTATAATATATATATATATATATATATATATAATTTAATAATTATATTATTATAACATCCGGAACACTTTTTAAAGATTATAATCTAATTTTTTTTCAAATAAATTATTTTACTAAATACAAATTATTGATCAAATTAAATTATAATATAGTTTAATATTACCAAACAGTGCAATAATTATGAGTTTAATACACAAATTAAAGGTTCGTTAAACATTTTTTTTTTTACAAGACAAGTTTTTAAGAGATATTTTACTGGATTGACTTCATCCATATATTATTTACACAATTTTCAATTAATTAGAACTTAGCCATGGCATTGAGCTCTGGCCAGGTCCATGTTGGGCCTAAGTATGTTGCGCCTTGTCCAAGCCCGCTACATAAACATTGGGTTCAATTTCAGGCCAGGTTGGGCAATCAAGTTTGATTAAAAAAAAATTAATTGTATAAAAAAATCCAATATGTATTATTAAAAAATGATGATGGTAGAACGCCAAATTTTGAATATATATATATATAGAATATAAGAAATTATAAAATATATTATCAAAATCTAAAATAATATAATATATTGTAAGCAAAAATTAATTAATTATTTTGGAGAATATAAATACTTAAAATGGTAAAATTCATACTTGACCTAATGTGACCTTGATAAGTTAGCATATATAGAAGCTTAAGTGCACAATTTTGAGTATCTTCTCTTAGCCAATAAAAAGAAAATAGTCTCCTTTTCTGCACTCGGCCTTTTGTCAAGCATTAATGTTAATAGTAACAGCCTATTTTCTGAAACGGCATTGTCCTTCATGCTACACAGTGTTCTGCAAACTCATCTTACAAGGGGTATGAGCAAGTATTCAACATAAAATAGCTGCAACAAGAAGAGGATCAGAGAAAACTTCCAAAAAGCAGAAGAGTTCAGGAGCTCTGAAGACTGCAACTATAACACTTTAATTCATGATCAATAAGTCTGTGCACTCACAGGAACAATGCAGGTTAAGCAAGTTCTTAATTGCCTCCTTTTTTGTAAATCAAATTACAAATTTTATTTTTTCATAATTCTTTTAACAATATAGCATCATGGTATAATATTAAAGTTACAACAAGAATGACTGCCTAGATCTCTTTTTGAATTCACTTCAACTATAGTGATGATTCTGGGGAAGGAAAGCATGACTTGTTTTATAGAGATTTTTAAAGCACGACTTGTATTACTAATTGAGGATTTAGAATCCAAAACTAAATTAAATGATGGGAATTAATTTGTTCTTTTACAATTATAATTGCCTTCTCTCCCACTCATCCAAACAAAATAACATCATTTTTGCTCTCCTGTCCTATTATTTTTTTTTTTTTTACTTTTTATTTTCAAAACATAATAGGAACAGATTTTCTCATCCCTTTCAACTCATCTTTTTCTCCCTATAGTAAATCCCCCGTCTTCTTCTACAATGACTCAACCTATTTTACCATGTAAGCATAATTTTAAAAAGATACAAAATAAAATTAAAAAAAAATAAAACTGAGACAATTTCAATTCCAACACCTAAAAAAATTATGAAACCGAACGGTGAAAGGATGTATTTCATGAAAAAAGAGTCAAAAAAAGGAAAAATAAATTTTCTAAGATTGTGCACCATCAATCAATCATTTTCCAGTATTTAGATGGTCACTGAATTGTCCATCCTCTAGCAAATATAGACATTCTCCAATGCTTTGCTTCCACAAAAAACAAAAGGGGGAAAGAGAGATCAAAACTCTCAAGTACTTCAGTTTGAGAATACAGAGTTTAGGTATCCAAACAGCATTTGCAGGTTTATCAGAGGATGTTTTGCTAGATGTTGGCTGTGTCATTAGCCAACACATTCACCAGTGAACTTCTCATATGAGATTTTGTTTTTCTATTTACTTATTTGTCCCTTTTCTTTCAGTCAAAAATAAAGAAAAAATCTCACCCTGAATTTAGAGCAACAATCACCCTCTCCCCTTCTCATATATATATATATATATATATATATTCAATTTTGAGATAAATCAAGATTCAGGCCAATGAATTCTCATTTAATCTTACTTTTGAATTTGATTTCATTCACAACACAAGTCTTGTTAATCTGGTTCTGATCTTTTTTCCCCTTTGGATGTGATGAAAATTGGAAGAGAAATATAAAAAAGAAAAAAACCACATACTAAGCTCAAGTTATTGACACTAGGAGAGAAATAGCTTTAGAAATATGTGATTCAATTCTTAATTCCTTGTAACACCACCAGTAAGTTAAACAAAGCCAACGAAGAAGGAAATTTTAACTAGAAATTATGCTTTCCATGCTAATTTTGCTATTTTTTTAAGGTTATTTTGTCTCTTCCCTTGTATGTTTACATATTTGCCTTTTTGTTTTGAATTCAAGGTTTTTGAAAGAGATGCTTTGGTAGGGTTAGCAATGAGGTGGGATTGGAGCTAATTTTACCATACCAGAAATCATGCTGTCAAAAAAATTATAAAAAATAATTAAAAAAATAAACCACCTGCCGCCAGCCTGATGTAGGAGCAGGCATACCAAAATTCTTGTTGTCAAAAAAAATTATAAAAGAATAAATAAGAAAATAAAAAATAAACAACCCACCTGCAGCCTGGTGTAAGAGCAGGCATATTTTTAGGCTAGGCCAGATATTTATTCAGGGCCAATATACTGGTTTTCATTTTTTTAAAAATAAAACAATATAAACAGAATGGGTATTTCAATTAGTTGCCCAACCAAAATGGGTTAAGAAAATAATGGGATTTGTACATAAATACTACCAAAAAAAAAGTATATACAAATATGCTTCCGTTTTTACTTTCTTTCGAAAATGCACTTTTTAAATTTGTTAATTACACTTTTTTGATTTATTAAGACAAAATAGCATTTGTGAAATATAAAATATAAAAGGAGGCATTTTTGAAAAGACAATTTAAAAAGATGAATTTTTTAAAGATAAAAAGTGTAGAAATCAAAATTTTAAAATTAGGAGAACATTTTTGATAAAGCAATTTAAAAAAGTATAAATCATGGAATTTTTCAAAAAATGGGAATAAAACCCACCTGGTCTATTTATCAGGCAGAGTCGCGTCATTTCGGATTTCAGACAAAAGTCCATATCACCATCAGCCAATCATATTAGAGTTTAAAATTTGGAACTACTGGACCAGGTTTCATCAAGTATTAGGACTTGATTGTAAAAGAAAGAAAAAAAAATTTAGGACTTGATTGTAAGGGATATCAAATTGTAGGATTTAAATGTTGTTATTCCATGATGTACTTCTGGAAAGACCAAAGTGAATTTGCAAAGGAGGCCACTACATACTATGTTATATGTTTAATTCATTATGATTGAAATGTTTTCTTAAGTTGTCAATTTTCACATATTCTCATTCTCCCTAAAATATTTAAAATTGTGGCAGAAAGATACCTTCCAAATAAACATATAGCAGGAAGTTATAGCAGCTTTGCTCTTGAGATCAATAGATTTGGCACGCAGCCACAATATTGAAGCCAAGATCGCATGCCCCAGAACCTAAAAGAGTGGAATAAGGACACAAAAGTAGAAATCAGTTAATAAGTTTATAGTTCTGGCCATAATTAATATAGACTACAGCTATTAAAGTCCTCTATTAATCCAATATTTTCGAGTCTCTCCACTTTAATAAAGTTATATATTACCAATAGATAACCCTCATGTTGTGTCAGGATAGAAAACATACAGTAAATTGAGCAAATAATATGAAAATATAACAGAAGTAGCATAGATAATACATACTCATAAAAATATAGTTAAAAAAACAGTCGTCACTTTACTTTAGAAAGAAAGAGAAAGAAACTGATAATAGAACCTTAAGTTAATAATTCAAGTAGTTATTAATTCATGATAAGTGCATGTCATTAGCATAAATATACACCATGAAAAAGTTACACACAATACCATAAAGAAGTTTTACATAATATATAAATATTGATAGAGTTTACAAAGCAGCATAAAGAAAAACTCGGATAGCGAAAACTATGAGCAGTGGCCAAGTATTAGTAAACCTGGCCCTGAGTTGCGTGCGCGTTCCAAGATCGGATGCGCGACTGAAGGAAAATGAGAAATAAAAATAAAATTTTAATTTAGAATTTAATTGAGAGAAATCAAAAGATTCTGATTTGAACAGAGGAAAAAACGGAATTAAATTAGGAGCGAAATAGAAGCAATTGTCGTGGATCATACTATCCCTTAAAAAAGTATACAAAATAATTGTCATACTATAAAAATTATATATTATAAATTATGACTGACTATTTTTATTTTATTAGTATATATCAATTTATTAAAATAAGTCGCTTTTTAATTTATTCACAGCATGGATGATATATAATTGTAACGGCATTGTGGTCCATGGAAAGCTGGGAAATGGATTATGAGGTGGGACGGCACTGATTTGCATATGGGCTGCATGGAAAGTTGGGCAATTGGTTATGAGCTGGAAGCTGTACCTTTTAATGTTTTGGCAGAAGGGTAGTTTTTGCAGTGCCAGCCAACCACTTTTAATGTATTTATAGATAGGGAAGAGGATCTATGCATTCAATAAATCAGTAGCAAATACAGATACATGCCACCAAAATAAAGCTGGTTAGCCAAAAGCGTCAAATGGAGGTTTAAAACATGAAAAAATTACCGTGATACACTTGCTCCAGGTGTAGGAAGATGCTGCTCCAACTAAAATAGCTACACCATAAGCAATTTCAAGCAGAGAAATGCAGATCCAGAAAACCTGCCAAGGTAAATTAGAAAAAGCCAAATAATATTACTAACTGTAAAACTTAGTACAAATTTTCATTATAATCTGGATATTGATCTCTAACCCGCTCTTGGCCCAAGCGCACTGTAAAGGATCGGATACCAAAAATTTTATCTCCTTCAATATCAGGTATATCCTACACAGGAAAAAAAAGGGTGAAAGATTTAAAATATGCATGCCTTGAGTACAAAAATGTACTGTTCCTCATATTGTTCACATAACATTTACCTTGAATAGTGCTATAACAACCGAGAAGAAGCTCATGAATCCAGTTGCAAAAATTAGAGGCCTGGAAAAGACAGCAGGTCTTCTATACACGTGGGTCTGGAAATTAACACAGCACTCATGTAAGCCAGAAACTAATTTAGAGTCAAACATCTATTTTATAAAAATTATGAGTTAGAAGAACCTGCATATGCAGATAAAAGGCAAGCTGAACAATCACTGCACGAACGCCTAGGATGCACATTGCTGCAACAAATGCAAACCTTTTCCATCTCAACAGCGGCAGCTGAAATAACAAAATATTAGCGAAAGATTGTTAGCTCATGTAATAAAATAGGAAAAACTATGTGAAAACTCATTATGTCATTCCACCCAGAAAAAAAAAGTACTCCTAAATTTTTTTCCTGTTCTTCCTTTTGTCATGCAACAACTAAGATGAAAGGACAGTTTCTTCCCCAAACACAAGTTATGTTATGACAAGAGAGCAAATGGTTGATACTTTCTCAAATGTGGGCCCACATCAACCCCTACTCAATTCAATTGGCCCCCCAATGCTAAAAGTTCGGCTCAAAATGGCCCCTCATACTATATCGGAGTGTAAAAATGCCCGAAATTGGGGGCCAAATAGACCAAAGTTTTAGCATTGGAGGGTGTAAAATGGACCAGAAATTTTAGTATAGGAGGCCAATTGGACCAAGCTTTATCAAAGGGGGGCCAATGTGCACATTGCCCTATATCACGGTGGCTAATTTGCACATATGACCTATTTTGTATATAATAATATTGCATAACCTAAGATGTGTTACAGCTTCTGCATACTTTTCTTTCTTTTTGCTCTCTCTCTCTCTCTCTCCCAATCTTTTCTTTCCTTTCTATCAAAGAGGCTATTTGATATTGGCTTTACTGCATTAATTTTGCAAATTTGTTCTAAGAATGTTTTGGTTTTTGATATATTTGTGATGGCTCCTCTAATTTCACAAATTGATTTGTTACATCTACAACTTTTTAAGAATGCTTTTAGCTTTTCTTGAGATTATGCTTTCTAATTGAATATCTACATTTAAATTACAAGATTTAAATAGTGTTCCTAATGCATCAATGCATTAATTTATTGAGTGTTTAAGGTAATCATAGGTCAATATTAATATATATATATATATATATATTAAAATGCTTTAGATGAAAGCTCCTACTGTTAGATTTCTCATCCTATAACCTAACCAATCTACTTTCTGTGAACTCTCTGAAGAGAAGTTGTTATCTAAGTCTGGCAAGGTGGTCTGGGTAGACAATCTGATATCATGCACAAAAGCAACTTATACTCTAAAATGAAGCGCATATTAACTAAGCAACTATATACAGCTACTTGGAGTTTACATGTGCTGAGGATATAACAAATTTGATATTTTAAATGAAGATTGAGCAGCATGATGTACTATGAACCGAATCTTTTATGCTTTATAAATGCCCAGGAACTAACTGAAATGTATATTACTTACATTGATTGAATATGCTGTTCCAAGAACAAAACTGACAAAAAGAGCCCAAAACAATGGCCGTGAACCAACAATCCATCCAAGCAAAAAACTCTGAAAATTTAAAAAGAATAAAAAAATGATTAGTACTCTTTTTACAGGGATCCATATATGAACAAAAGATACCACAATATGAAATCTCCACAAATGTCCACGAAAGGTATTCTCAAGGAGGAAAACTGACTTTGCTCCAGTGAATGCCTAATTATTTGAACTAGAACTCATGAATGAAATTTCCAGCCCATCTTTAGCTAAGAATTTTGAACCTAGTATACCTGGTGATTTGATGATCTTGATTTTCCTATTGCTTTCAAAAAGGAACTCAAACCTACACACAGCAGCACCCTATTTCACATTTTATTCTCTCGCATACACTCTCATCAGCAAAAAAGTTTTCTAACTAACATCACTTCAATTGAAATTCCAAAAAATGTACAAGAGGCTTTGAAAGGAATTGGACAGGCAAGCACATGACAAAAATAAAAGCCAGGATATCATAAAACCAGAGAATGTAGTTACAGTGGGATGCAAATGGGAGTATACCACAAAGCATGGCGCAGATGGATCTTTTGAAAGATACTAGACAAGGTTGGTGGCTCAAGGATATATACAAAAATATGGAATTGACTATTTATAAAGCTTTTTGGTTGGTTTACCGATCAACTTAATTTTCTTTTAACCCCCCGATGTGGGATTGTTTGTCGTGCTCCAACCTCAAGTGCAACTGATTGTTTCTCTTGCTCCAACACTCCTCCTAAAGTAAGACTAGGCTAGTTTCTCTTGCTCCAACACTCCTCAAGTGCAACTCGCCTAGCCTAATTAAAAGTTGCCAAATATTAGTGGCTTATCTGTTTGTCCATTCCGTCAAACTTGCAAATATGGGTAACTCCATCTCGTCTCAAATTTACTTGGGCTTTTAGCTGAGCCTTAGATCCTCAAATGTGGGCCCAGATGGAGGTAGGCTAGCTCAAATATACCAAGAAATATGCCCCAGATTTTGCTGCCATTGGGCTTCACCACTTTGATACCATGTTAAAATTTCTACTGGCCTAGAGAGTTGTTGAGCTTGAGATATCAAAATTCATCTTCATGGAAATTGGGCTTGTTTTGGTTTATGAGCCCACCTTTCACCAAACTTGACTAAACCTTCTTTATTGATTTACCCATTAACTTGTAAATTATTTATTTTTCTTTTAACCTAAAGCTGTGGGTTTGTTACTTTTGCTCCAACACCATTATCAAATTGTTCAAATTTTCATGTACTTCATAATGGAGAAAGAATAACAAAAATAAAAAAAAAAAACCCTAAATGTAGATACCATTATGGAGAAAGTTGTAACAATCAAGACTCCAATACCCGAGGAATACTCTCCAGATGCCAATGGAAGATATGGCTTGTTAACCTGCAATAAAACATGTAGAGTTCCATCATAAAGGCTTTTTTTATTAATGCAAAATAATTTCTTTGTTAATTTCAAATTATTGTTTGCAAATTCTAGATCTTATTTTCACAGCAAGACCATTATGATTTACTAATTTATATTTATAAAAGCAGGTTTTTAAGTTTCATTAAATTATTGTCACAAAAATCTACATTTGCTTCATTTTTTGCTAATGCGGAATTTTTTGAATATGTAGAATTTTTAAAATATGCAGAATTTAGCATTAAAATGCAAAATTCTTTGAAGAATTATTTTGATTTGCACAAATAATTATTAGAAATGTAGAACTCTTTTCTTTTTGGACAAAAAAATGCAAATTTCTTTTAATATGCAAAATTTTTTTACAACTTAAATGTGATTCAAATGTGGACCAGGTTTTGTTGGACGTAAATTTTTAAGATATTATCATGTGGAACATGTTAAAGTGATTTTTTGAAAAATTTTCTCATGACTGAATCTACCCCGATTGAACCTTTGACCTTTCAACCTCTGTCTTCACCAGTTCTTTGACCAGGCTGGATATGAAAACTATGATTCCATCTACCCAAGGAACCGAAAGTTAAAGAGCGACTCTCTTTATAATAGTCTAACATCAGTTTGGCAAGACAAAATCAACCAAATTGCAGGATCCTTCATTTTCAATTAACCACTTGTAGAGCAATAATTAATCCCCTATAACTTCAATTATGTCCATGAAAGTCTGAAGAAGGAAACTGAACCTCAATAAGTAAAGTTACCTTGTCTATTTCTATGTCTGTTAACTGATTTAAGCCAACAATATATATATTCATCATGAGGGCAGCAGCCACAGCCTGAAACACAAAAATTGTAAACAAATAAATAACAAGAATCATACTAACAAAAATTGCCAATAAGCTCTTGTAATTGACTTGGAAGTTATTTAGGCATCATTACCTCCAACAACCCTGTAAAGAACAGTGGAGAAAGATCTGATAGCTTCTGAACTGCAAGGAGAGAAACTGATACGATGCTCAAAGCCTGTTCCAAAAAAAGGTAATGTGAGCCTGAGTTCCTTTACTTTGTTCTCTTTTTCCTTTATTTTCTTTTTTCTAGACATTTTTCAAAAGAAAAAGGACCTTGAAACAAATCAAATGTACATTTAAATTAGAAGAGAACCTGTGAAAGCTGGTAAAAAAATCAAACAAAAATTTATCTTTAGTGAGATCACATGATTGAGCTGGAACTTAACTGTGCCAATAACAGTATGAGGACGTGAAAATCTGTAGAAAGCATCTAATGCATTGAGAACAGATTTTGCAGTACTCTTAGCACTATATGCTTCAGGCTCAAATTCAAAAGGTTGTCCAGAAGCAGCATGCACCATGAAACCGGCATCATTTTTGTGGTATTTAGACCTTCGAAGACTATGTCCAAGATAATGTTTTGTACAAGGATGCTGAAACTGCTCAACACAATATTTTTGTAGTATGTTCCATCCTCTGAACCCAGAAATTTCAGCTGCTGCTACAGAACCTGTTGCCCAGCATATTGCAGTCATGTAAGAACTAAACCCAAGCATGAAAGTAAAAAGGTAAAAACTCTTATATTAGAAACCTAGGAACAGATAAGGCAACATAAGGAATCTACCATATGGCCCCTTGACAAGGATCTACTTATAGGTAAATGTACTCAAAAATCCAATAAAGAGCCAACCTACAAAGTTTGTTTATTGGACGTTCTCCCCTTGGTAGCTATTTTAGAATATATTCAAAGAAATTTAGAGCACATCAGAGAGAACTCTAGATCTCCTATTAAGGAAAAGTCAAAAGCTAAAAACTAGGCCCGCCTGTTCCTTTCAGTGTTTCATGTTTTACAGAAAATCGATAGCAACTACCCTCTACTACACTATTTTCCATTCAGCTAGATGATAACTACCAAGAAAATAAAAATAAAAAAAAGGCCTTAAGCATATAGCACACTACCAGAAGTAAGCAACACAACTACCATGATATTACTACAAACTATCATTGATCAGCTTCTTAATTTCTTGCTGCTTCCTTTTTTGCCCATGAGTGAAACGCTTATTTGCACAGAATTTGGCTCACCAGCTGATTGAATCAGACCAAAGTCTCTAACAATCCACTTTTAGGAGAAATGATTAACTATTACCTAGGAAATATTTATCAGGGACATAAGAAGAAAATAGGAACCTGAAGTATCGGAAGAAGCTATTCTGTGTAAATTTCACAAATCTACAACATAATTCTTAGAACAGCTATAAACCCCACACCCCTTATCATGTATTCTCAGAACTTTACATTATTCAATCTGCTAAGTTTTAATTCTATATATCGGCTAGTGTGATAGATTATTTCTCACAATTTTTTGCCATATTAAACAATGCTCTAGATATGACAAAGGAATAATTAGAATGTATAACATAAAAAAATTTCAGAGAATCTTTATTTTCATGATCCACGAGAACATCACAATTTTCAAACTGACCATTCTTGGCAGCAATAACACACTATTAGAAGCCTTCTTAAGGCTCTTCTTTAACTCTTCTAAATCATTTTTCATCTTTGAACACTAATATACAATATGGCTCTTCTCATGAGAATAGTAATATTCCTTGTCCTTCAAGTCCATCTTTGGCACATAAATTGACCTTACCCCTAACTAGAATTACTTTCAAATAATGCAACATAATCCTGCTATGACTACAACTTGCGAAAGAAACTCTTCAATCAGAATTGTTACTTAGCTTCTTGAAATTTCCACTCTCCAAGATAATTAATAGCACCCTTCCATCTCAAAAGTGTCCTTTCCACCAAACAATTCTGTCAGCAAGTCATTATAATAATGAAAGAGATCTTCCTCTTTAATTTAATCTCCCCATAGATCAATCGATTGAAGTTATTTAGAAGATTTGTAAAGTATTATAACTTCCTCAATCTTAAACTCACATAGTTCAGAGTAAAACAATCAAAATGATGTTAGCATATGATACAAAAGAATCAAAATGGTGTTAACATATGGATCTTATCCATCTCCTTCCTCATGCTTAAGGAAAAAATGAGACATATTTAACTTCAAGTGCAAGAGCTAATCTGGTAGTACTTATTGCTTTTGTCCCAAGTTCTTCACAATCCTTGTCTCATGGTCATTGGCTTCTTCACTTACCATAAAATGATTTAATCTATATTTAGGGATACCCTTTGGCTATACTTATGCCATAGAAGCAAAGAATTACATCAGAAGGCTCTCTTTAAATTTTGCATTCACCATAAGTTGCATCTTCATCATATCTTACAACAATATTATGAATAATCTCACAAAATCATATTATAGGAAACAAAAATGTTCAGGAATTTCAACAAATTGAAGGGCAAATTTACTATCAAGCAAAAGCAACATATAACTGAATAAATCATAAAACAAAGACTCATATTATTTTCCATCAGAAGCCTTAAGTTCTTCACTCATCATACATTTCATCTTCAACGTATCTTATACCACTTATTATGTCAAAACTTACAAAATCGTAGAAACACAAAATTTCAGGCAGTTAGACAAAATCAACTATCATTTGAAATAACAAAATAACTCAATACACCAAAATTACATACCCAAACCATAACATCCAATTGATCTCTCTCAACTCCTTGCATACACAACTATAAAGGTTACATTGTCTCTACTAATAAAGTTTTACCTGCAACCGCAACAACTATACACCCAAGTAGAAAAAGAAAGATGGCAATTCTACTCTGCCCTGTCAACTCATACCTTCTCCATTTCAAACTTGACAAGGAATCTCAGCCTTGCTGAAGGTAACGAGGACATGTATTGAAAAAATAATAAAGTTCAATATGAGTTAACTAACAATAACAAAGATTCAATATACACATATATTATATTATCAAATATACTAACAGATATGACCTTTAGTCCAACATTCTTTTTTTAAAATAAAATAGAATTTTAAATGGCAATGCCAACCCTACCCATATTTCAATTCCTGCATTTCCAAGTTCCATTGTCATTTCTGAAGAGAAAGAGCCGGTGATTGGAGTCAAATCACTGATTTTCATGCCATGGCCATTTTTATAATTATGAATTTTTTTTTTTGGAATGTCATATAATTATAAATAAATAAATAAATAAAAAAGAAAGAAAGAGGCACATCTTTATATTAGCTTGAATATTCCCATTCGGCGGACCATCACTTATTACCTTATAGTAAAACAAGATTCAATCCAACTAACCTGTAGAATTTCATTTCTTTTCTTTTTCTTCCCAAGAATTTAAATTTAAATAACAACCAAATGTAATCTATAAGTAAATTACCACGGAAAAAGAAACAAGAGAACAAAAAAGAACTTGGAATTTGACACACGAACATGCAATCAGAATTAGGAAATTAAAAAAATAAAAAAATAAAAAAACAACAACAACAACAACAAAGAAGAGACTAAAGTGAAGAGACCATACCTGGAGAAAAACCCACTTTAAAATTGTTACTCCTCCAGCAATTCCCACCTATTAACAGATAAAGCATGAACGTCAGCCAAAATTGAAGTAGCCCAAGGATTAAATACATACTAAGAACCAAAAGAAGAACACTGACGAAAAAAAATATAGTTGCTGTGTCTTTATTTAACTAGAAAGTAATACCCGAAGTAAGCGAGGAACAAATAGGGAAGGTTCCAAAAAGCACAGACTCCATAGTCAGAAGCTTCAAATTGATGAAGAAATCAATGAGTTAAGTTCATAAAATTACTGTTTCTGCACGAACAAAGAGCAGTGAAAACACATCAGGTAATAATACTTTGAAGGATAATTATACGATGGAGTTTTTTTTTTTCGTATTTAAGGTTCTCTCCTAAATTTTAAAGACGTTTTGTATCTAATATTTGAATTTAACATTTAATATAATTAAAAGAAAAAAAAAAACCTAACATCATATTTCATCCTTCGGGAGTAAATTGGACTGAAATTTTCTATATATTTTTTCTTTACTTTTGCTTGGAAAGGCAAATTTTAAAATGCATAGGCTTTGACTGAAAGCTAAGGGTGTGTTTAGTTTGAAAAAAAACTATTTATATATATATATTTTAATTTTTAATTTTTTCATTATTTTTCTTATTTTCTATTTTATAAATAGTTTTAAAAAAATTTATATTTTCCAAATTGGAATATATGCCTTCTTTTATAAATAGAAAATTATTTTTTTGAATTTTCCAACTACTATTTATAACTTAATAAATTTTGGAAATGTGTTTAAATTAGAAAATAATACAGCTAAATAATAAATTCTATTTTTTTCAGTTTTTTTAAAATAATTTTCTTAAAAATTGATATTATTTTTCACAAATAAACACACCTAAAAATTTCATTTTTATTTTATTTTAGATTTGTCAATTTTTCTGACTTTATCTGATAATTCAAATCAAACTTATCCTTGATTCAAATTCGAATCATGAGGGGAAAATTTTTTAGAGTTGAACTCAAATTCAACATGCAAATTTAAAGTTGATCCGGATTAGATGCCAAAAGACAAACGATTCAGCCGATTTTGATTCGATTTATACATTAATTTTTAAAAATTTAAATTAAAAGTTATTAAATTAAATTAAATTTATATTTTTTTAATTTGTAAGCGCACTAGCAGCCCATTGTCATGCTTGCGAGGAGTAATTGCGCGCACGAGGCACAATAGCAGCTTATTGTAGTGGGTTCAGTACTCGCCAATAGTCCACTATCGTGCCTTATTGCATGTGTATTGTAGCTAGTTGACAATTTCTAATGCTCAGAAAATATATATATATCTATTTATAAAGAATAATTATTTGTAAATCTATATATATATATATATATAGTTTTTACAACAAAATAATAATATAATATTCTTATCTTCAATTTTAATGATCAAAATTCTTTTTCTCAATCGTTTTTAACTAGTTTTTGGGAGAGTTTGTAGGTCTGCTCCCTATAAATTCTGACTTTGTTTTAATAAACTCAAGTAACAATGTAGTAGGGTAATAATTCCTTAAAAAAAGCTTTCTACATTATGAAAGTATCTTTAAATTAGTCTTCATTGTTTATAATTTTTCTAACATTTCATGGCTAGAGGAGTTGTTTGGTTGGAAAGAAAATGCATAAAAACGTAGGAATTTGGATTAGTGTGGCTCGGGTACTACGGAGAGCTATGGACGGTTGGAAGTTATAAATGAAGAGGATGAAGAGGATTTTGTCTTGTTAGGAAGAAAATGTATCCATTTGATCTTTTATATCATGATTAGGAAGGGGGATTAGTGTGCATGTTGCACACTTGGCGCACATGCATGCAAGTAGATTTAGGCCAATAAACCTTTTTTTTAGTTAATTTTATTTTAGTTTAATCTTACCAATTTACACATTTAATACTCCAAAATTTTGCTATTTATACTTTAACCACACCATACATTTTTATTTCTTTAATTTCAAATCATAAATGTCTTATTCTCTTATAATTAAATACACCAATATTCACGAAATAATTTATTTTATATATTAGTACTTTCGGTTTTACAATTGGAATACTGAAGTAAAAATAAAGTTTCTTAGTATTTTTACTAATCCACACTTTAAATTTTATTTATTCGATTTCCTACCTTATATATTGGAATTTTGATGTCAAATTACACCAACAAATTCATCTCAATATTCTATATATTCTGGTATTCTCCTTTCGTGTATTTTTCAATTGTCTCATTTTTTTGTAGATTCTCATGCAAAATTTAATATCGTAGATTTATAATTAAAAATTTTTACTTATATATTATTCAAATTTAAATTCCGATCATATAACCTCTGTTTTGATCGCGAACGCGTTCTGTTTCTAGTTGGTTCAGTGTATTTTGTGGTGATACTTGCATATTGGCCGGGACCTAAAATTGTGAATGTGACAAATTGTGTTTATCAAGGTAAAAAAAAATACTGATTTTAAAAAAATAATTTTAAGATGAATAAAAATGATTAAAAATAATTTTCATAATATTATTTATTTTATCTTTCAACAGTTCTCAGATTGAATGGAAACATGGTTAGACTCCAATGCAATTTGTATAAATTTCGTCGTGTAATATTTTCATAAGCAAATCAACATGCAATAATTTCTGATGTAATGTGGATTGGATATGTATTTATTTTTTTATTTTTTTTTGCCGATCAGAAGATTTGTGTTTACTTGTTTGATGAGGAAAGTTTTCTTTATTTTGAGCCTAACTGATTTTATTATAATGTACCAATAAATAGGTTATTAGTATACATTAAATAGATTCCAATCATATTGCTAGTAATAAATTAATTATTAAATATAACCATATCTATTATCACATATTATGTTATCATAGAAATTGTTGATAGTGTTCTCGTAAATTTAGTTGAAGTGCTGAATTTAGTAAGAAAAATAGCAAATATTAGATATAAACCTCAGTTGGATGCATTAACAGTAGACCTGTCAACTGAAAATAAATTTTAGTTCGAAAATTATTTAAAAAGATAAATTGAATGGATCCGATAATTCGTGGGATTAACTCAACCATTGATATGAAAAGTGATGACCCAAAAAATAATTAGACTTAGCTTATTACCAGGTCTAAATTGAAGGGGAAAGAAAATTCTTGAGGAAAAAATGAAGATACTTCAGGAAAAAATGCTATCCATTATCAAACAAAGGTGTGGACATATCCAGATTTAAAGGCCCAATCTTCCGCTTCCAAAAAAAAAAAAAATTCAATCTTCTACAGAGACCAACCAATTATCCCTGGTTCATCCCTTGCTCCTATACAAACCAAGCTCTTAACGGCCATAACCCAAAAACCCATTTCTGAATTCATGCCATGGAAGGAACTTTCTTTCCTAACAAACCAGTGTATCCTGTTCCGACCTCTAGACCACCACAGCCTTGCCCATCTCCGAAATCCAGCTCGGCTAAGCTGCCATCTCATCCCCCGCCTTCCTCTTCCCATCTCTCTTTCCACTTTGATTCTCTCCTGCAACACCTTCTTCATCTTTCTTCTCCACCCAACACCCCTGCTCATAAACTAAGCAACACCAAATTCTCTTCTCCTCTGATTTCTGATGATTCGACGCAGAAACAATTCGAGCTTTCTCATGGTAGAAAGCCTATTTCAGTCTTTGACTTTGAATTTGACAAAGAAGAGGAGGTTTTGAATAGTGGGTCTCTTGAATACTTGTCAAGGTTGGGTAAGTTGATGCTTGATTTAATTATGGAACAACCCCTGCATAGTTTGAGCTCTTTCTTTGATTCTTGCAAATTTGAGTTGCTTCAAATTGATTTGATTAGTCTATTGAAAGCATTAGACCATTCTGGGAATTGGGAAAGAGCCCTTTTATTGTTTGAATGGTCAGTTTTGAATTCCGCAAGTAAAAATGAGAAACTAGACTATCAGGCTATTGAAATAATGGTTAGAATTCTTGGTAGAGAATCACAGCATGCAATTGCATCCAAGCTGTTTGATGTAATTCCCCTTGACGAGTATTTGTTGGATGTTCGAGCTTACACTACTATTCTTCACGCATACTGCCGTACTGGAAAATATAAGAAAGCAGTTGCAATTTTTGAGAAAATGAATGAGTCAGGCTTGTCACCAACTTTGGTCACTTACAATGTAATGCTTGATGTTTATGGGAAAATGGGTCGATCTTGGGATAAGATTTTAGGCCTTTTAGATGAGATCAAAATTCGAGAACTTGAGTTTGATGAGTTTACTTGTAGTACTGTTATATCTGCTTGTGGGAGAGAGGGCCTGCTAAATGAAGCCAAATACTTCTTTGATGGATTGAAGTCTCAGGGTTATGTACCACGGACTGTTACTTATAATGCTTTACTGCAAGTGTTTAGTAAGGCAGGGATGTACTTGGAGGCCCTGAGCATCTTGAAAGAAATGGAGGATAACAATTGTCCACCTGATGCTGTGACTTATAATGAGCTTGTGGCAGCTTATGTGAGGGCAGGGTTCTATGAAGAAGGAGCTGCTGTCATAGATACAATGGCTAGTCAAGGGATCATGCCAAATGCTGTTACTTATACAACTGTAATAAATGCTTATGGCAGAGCGGGAAAGGTGGAGAAGGCTTTAAGGTTGTTTGACCAGATGAAGGAGTTGGGTTGTGTTCCTAATGAGTGCACGTACAATGCTATTCTAGGAATGCTGGGGAAGAAGTCAAGATCAGAGGAAATGATGAAGATCCTTTGTGATATGAAATCAAATGGATGTGCTCCTAATCGTATAACATGGAATACAATGCTTGCAATGTGTGGTGATAAGAGTATGTACAAATATGTGAATCAGGTTTTTCGAGAAATGAAAAATTGTGGATTTGAGCCAGATAGAGACACGTTCAATACTTTGATTAGTGCATATGGACGGTGTGGTTCAAAGATTGATGCTGCCAAAATGCATGAAGAGATGATTAAAGCAGGGTTTACTCCATGTGTTGCCACATATAACGCACTTCTGAATGCTCTGGCTCGACAAGGAGATTGGAGAGGTGCAGAATCAGTCATCCTAGACATGAGGAATAAAGGCTTCAAGCCTAGTGAGACCTCATATTCGTTGATGCTTCATTCTTATGCAAAGGGAGGGAATGTGAAAGGGATACAAAGAATTGAGAAAGACATTTATGACGGGCATATTTTTCCTAGCTGGATGCTTTTGAGAACCCTTGTCCTTGCAAACTTCAAGTGTAGATCACTAGCAGGTATGGAGAGGGCGTTTCAGGCATTGCAAAAACATGGATACAAACCTGATCTAGTTTTATTTAATTCTATGCTTTCAATTTTTTCCAAGAATAATATGCTTGACCAAGCTCATAAAATGCTGCGTCTGATTCATGAGAGTGGATTGCAGCCAGATCTTGTCACCTATAATAGCTTGATGGACATGTATGCTAGAGGAGGAGACTGCCAGAAAGCAGAAGAGATCCTTAGGATGCTAGAAAGGTCTGGTCGGAAACCAGACCTTGTATCATTTAATACTGTCATCAAAGGATTCTGTAGACAAGGGCTGATGCAGGAGGGTATAAGACTTCTGTCTGAGATGAGATCTCTAGGAATTGAACCATGCATTTTTACATACAATACCTTCATTTCGGGCTATGTAGCTCAAGGAATGTTTACCAAAATACACGACGTGATTAGCTATATGATTGAGCAGAATTGCCAACCAAATGAGCTGACCTACAAGATTGTTGTGGATGGTTTTTGTAAAGCAAGACAATATAAAGAAGCCATGGACTTTGTTTCAAAGATTAAGGATATAGATGACTCTTTCAATGTTCAGTCTCTGCAAAGACTTGCTTCTCGAATTCACAACAATCAGGAATCACAATAACCTGGAAGCCATGATGTTATGCAGTATCCCAATTGGATTATTTATATTCATCACTTGGATAAATTCAGAGATAGTCAAGTTTGAAGGAGAAGAGTCTGAATAATTTTTCCTAATTTTCTCAGGTAAACTCCCAATTCATAGTTATATGATCTCAATTTAGTTAAAAAAAAAAAAAAAAAAACTTCAGGTCTATATTTTCTAGGAAATTTATAAACTTCAAAATGTAAGATATGCCAATAGGAAATTTCATTCCCAAACATATCATTGATTTTTCGTTTGGGAAGTTATGTTGTTATTGCCATCACCTTTTGTGAATGGCTGTAATTGAGGTGCTGCTATGAATAGAAATTTGAAGGAGAAAGACCATAGTTCTTGATTTCTCTTTTCTAGTTGTCTTTTACTTATTATCGTTAATATTAAGTTTTGTATATTGTTATCATTTCTGAATACTGCAGTTGGTTCCAATTTAAACAGGGGATATATTGACAGGTTCTTTTGGAACTTTTATAAACAGTGTTTTCTTTTAATTGCAAACCCCACCTAATTTTTTTTCCTACTAATTACAGTATTTTGTTCTCTTCTAGAGGATATGAAAGGTATTTAAAGAATAAAACTTTTGCTACTGTTGCTTCTTCTTCTTCTTCTTTTTCCTGCTATGCATCACCTGTATATTGCAGCTTTGCTTTTGCACTTATTCATACAAAACTTTGCTATTATGAAGAAGTAATGTAACATACATTTCCATCTTAAAGATTGGAAGAGGACTATATCAATTTTATATTAAAAGGTGGAAGAGAATACAATTATCTGAATAATGAAGAGGAAAAAAAAAGGTGAAGAACGACAGGAACAAATGCATGTGAAGAAACAATAAACATGATACTCGACATCAATCATCAAAGGCAAACATATAATTGCACTTTTTAAGGCAACTTCAAGAACTTGCTGAAACAAACGGGGGAAACTCTTCACTGCGCTCAAACTTGCCCATGTCGTTTTCGGTCAAGGTCACCCATGCTTCTATTCCATCACCAGATCTTGTGGCCATCAAGATAACACAGTTCCTAACTGGAACAGTTATTGTACAATTTCTGATTGGCTTTCTCCATCCAAAATCAATCTCATATAGAGGAAGTCTTGTCCAACTGTTGAAAGTGAAGACTTCAACTCCTCCAGAAGTCAATTGTCTTAGTACTTTGAGAGATTCTATTGCTTTTGCCAAGCCATCAAATCCTTGAAGTTTATTCAAGAAATCTCTGTTGATCCTTTCTGATGATTTTCGAAGGAGGCCTACTAACTCCTGTAATTCCATCTCTTAGTTTATATTGAGATATGATGCTACAGAAAGCCGGCAAAGATTGCCTAAAGAATTCTCGGGCAATGGTGGATTCATCCGTTGCCGGATGTTCACTTGGTGGGTAACAATAGAACATGGAACCATGTCTTTCCTTGTATATACTCTCACAGCTTCCATTACGCACTTCCAAATAAGAGCTGTCATAGCATCAACACGCGTAGGGTTGCCATTTTCGATCTTTTGCTTTTAAATTAGCTCATTTTAGCATCATTTTCAGCATGATTTCCAATATAAAAAGAACACTTAAAATAATTTTACTTTTAATATGACCTACTTTTTTTTAAAAAAAAATTAACAAATTTATATTTGGCTAAAAAATTTTGATTAATTAGATCTTTTTTATTTTTAAACTTCCCAAACATTATGATACTTATAATTGATAATAGGTGATTTTCTTATAGTAACCGGCAATGAGATACACTACTTATGTTTATTTTGTTAAAATTTGTTTTAGAAAATAGATGTTGAAAAGGTTTTGTTACATGTTTATATTAACTGTTTTCTTTAATAACTTTTATAGAACTGCTTGTTTACTATATCATATTGATTCAAAGAACGTATCTCCTCACATAATAGTCATGGGAAGAAAAAATAAAATTTGTTATCACTTGCATAAGAAGTTAATTTGCAAGCATAGCCGTCTTAGAAAGAAAAAATAAAATTTATAATATTAGTTAATTATTAATATATTTTAAAATCATATATAAGCCTAGAGAAAGGTTTATATATACATATATATGTGTGTGTGTGTTTGTGTGTGTGGTGTTTTAATATAAGTTACAGTTATGCTCTCGTTATGATATTTTGAATAAATATAGGAATATCATTTTAAAAGTAAATTGACAAAACTGTGACTATATGATCAAATTATAATTGATGAATATATATATATATATATATATATATATATATATATATATATATATATATATATATATATATATAACAGCAAAAAATTTTGTAACAAGAAAAAAGTATTTTACATGAAATGAAATGAAGTTTGATGGTGTGTGAATGAATGAATAGGTAAGAAAGTTGGTTAAAACAGGACCGCAATCCAAGAAAACTATTACACTAAGTTTAGGAAAAGTAGCAAACTATTATGCGGTGTATGAAAAAAATCCACAAATTTTTTAATGGGTGTCTAAAACAAGAAGATCTGTTTCTACGGCCTCTCGATGGTTGTCAAATGTTTTCTGTTTCTCACCCTCCATATAACACCCTTCCCCTCCATTTTCTCCTATAAGCAGCCTTGGGCATTCCAAGGTAGGTCAGCATGGCAAACCTTCTCAGAGCCTTAGGCTGCTTTTGCTTTCTTTTCATCTTGCTGTTCTCTTCATTTTTAAACTTGTCTCTAGCCTTAACCGATGCTGAAGCATCTTTCATTGCTCATCGGCAGCTCTTGACGTTGAAAGAAAATCAAAAACTCCCCGATGAGTTTGAGTATGAGGTGGATATTAAGGTAACCTTTGCTAACCAAAGGCTGAAGAGATCATACATTGCCCTTCAGGCATGGAAAAAGGCTATCTATTCTGACCCTTTCAACACAACAGCTAATTGGGTTGGTGCCAATGTGTGTTCTTATAATGGTTTGTTTTGTGCACCTGCACTCGATGACCCAAAATTGAGTGTTGTTGCTGGTGTAGATCTTAATTCAGCAGACATTGCTGGGTACCTTCCACCTGAATTAGGACTTATGACAGATCTTGCATTGTTTCACATTAATAGCAATAGGTTTTGTGGAATTGTGCCAGATAGTTTCAGTAAGTTGACTCTTATGCATGAGTTTGATATTAGTAACAATCGGTTTGTGGGCAATTTCCCTAAGGTAATTATAAATTGGCCAAATATCAAGTATTTTGATATTAGATTTAATGATTTCGAAGGTTGTTTGCCTCCAGAAATATTTCAGATGCACCTTGATGCTTTGTTCTTAAATGATAATCGGTTTGAATGCAACATCCCTTCTACAATAGGCAACTCCACAGTTTCTGTTGTAACATTTGCAAACAACAATTTCACTGGTTGTATTCCTCATAGCATTGGCAAAATGGCTAACTTGAATGAGATTCTTTTTGTTGGAAATAGTCTTGGTGGTTGCTTCCCAGCAGAGATTGGCATGCTTAGTGATGCAACGGTTCTTGATGCTAGCTCTAATCAATTCACAGGAATATTGCCTCCAAGCTTTTCAGGCTTGAAGAAGGTTGAAGAATTGAACCTAGCAAATAACAAGTTGACAGGGTTTGTGCCTGGAAACATTTGCAAGTTGCCCTCTTTGAAAAATTTCACATTCTCTTATAATTATTTCAAGGGAGAGGCTCAAGATTGCATGCCACCTTCAAGGACGGATATTGCATTGGATGACACCGATAACTGCTTGGCTGATAGACCTAAGCAGAAGTCAGCGAGGACATGTTTTCCAGTGGTGAGTCGACCTGTGGATTGCAGCAAGGATAAGTGTGCTGGAGATGGAAAACCTTCATCTCCTAAGCCATCACCAATACCACAACCTATGCCTTATACTCCACCAACACCATCACAAACCCAAACACCATCTTATACTCCACTAACATCACCATCACCCCAAACATCATCTTATGCTCCTCAACCTATGCCTTATATTCCTTCACCGACACCATCACAATCCGAAACACCATCTCATAGTCCATCATCACCGACACAACCCCCACTACCACCATCACTAACACCTGAGATGCCACCCGCACCATCACCTGATCCATATATTCCAGGATCTGAAGGACGTGGAAATTCACCACCATCTGAAACACCTACCCCAACCTCTCCACCCTTACCTCCTCCACCCTCTCCTCCTCCGCCTGTCCACTCACCTCCTCCACCCTTTCCTCCCCCACCTATCCACTCACCTCCACCACCCTTAGTCCACTCCCCTCCACCCCAGCTAGTCCACTCACCTCCCTCATTCTCACCGCCCCTGTCTATGCACTCACCTCCGCCACCCTCACTGCCACCCCCTATGCACTCACCTCCGCCACCCTCACCGCCACTCCCTGTGCACTCACCTCCGCCACCCTCACCGCCACTCCCTGTGCACTCAACTCCGCCACCCCCTGTGCACTCACCTCCTCCACCCTCACCGCCACCCCTAGTTCGCTCACCTCCTACAACCTCTCTGCCACCCCCTGTTCGCTTACCTCCTCCACCATCTCCATCACCTCCTGTCCGCTCACCTTCCCCACCAACACCACCCCCACATATCCATTCACCTCCACCACTCCGACATGTCCATTCACCTCCCCCACTTGTCCACTTACCACCACCCTCTCCACCTCTGCCTGTCCGCTCACCTCCACCACCCTCTCCACCCCTACCTATCCAACCACCATCTCCGCGTCCGCTAATCAAATCACCTCCAACACCCTTTAAGTCACCATCATCACCACCAACTACTTCTCATTCTCCTCCTCTTATTTCTAGTCCTCCACCAGATGTCATTCTCCCGCCAAACATTGGATTCCAATACTTATCACCGCCTCCACCTGTGTTCCCGGGCTATTGATTGATATATCATTCTTGATTATTTAATGGATATTTATTTTATATCATATTAAAATTATGAAGTAATTTAGGTTTTTCCAACTTTTTCGGTTGTTGAAGTTAGGTGTTCAAAGATTAGACATGAAGATAATTTATTTATTTAAATCTTATTAACAATTCAATTAGTTGTTCTTTTTAACTAAAGTATTAAAATACTCAAATGCTAACTTTGAAATGTAAAATAATACTTGAAAGTTTATTAAAATGTTTCACTTATCATCCTTGTATGATCTCTTACAGCTCACAACATCATTCAAACTAAATTCATAAAAAAAATGAACATAATATATAGTACTTTATTATGAATACAAAAAGAAACATATAAATGTCAGCATTTCTTCCTGGAAAAACATCTCTGAGGCATAAGAATTAACAAATTTAAAAGACGAAAAAGAAAAGAAAATAATAATCATCATTGAATAAGACGTCCTCCAATGAAAAATCTATTGATTAAATTAAATGGTGGCCTATTACATGTGCATAGTACAAAATTGATATAATTGCCAAGTCCATGCAATAGAATAAAGATCATAAATGACAAGCAGTAAGGTTAGTGTAAGCATAAAAAATTGAAGAGAAAATCAGTGCAAATTAAAATGCAAAACTAGTTTTGTAATGATGTCACATACAAATAAAGGATAATTTAGAAAGCAGATAGAATGAAAATTGAAAATAATACAAGTGACATTGTAACAAAGAAATAAAGCATAAATTATCACAAAATAATTTCTCAAAGTAATTTAGCTCTCAATGCTCTAGTTCATATTCTTCTTTTCAGAAATATGAATTATTTATAGAGTTCATTAAAAATTTAGCCATTAGAGATGCTTAAATTTGAATTATAATCGTTTAATCACCTCATGAGTGTGCTACAACGGTTATATTTTTCAGGTTTTACAGGTGTTACTTGTTTTGCTCTTGAATAGTATTTTGATCATTATTGAGTCAAATTTTTTAATTGTTTGGCACTTCAACACCTTTACAATTGTGACACATAGCTTCATGGGCGTGAATAATATATATTTTGCATATTTGAACTTTATTTGACTTGATTTTTTTGACTATGATGTTCTAATAATTTAACAAGTATAATTGCTTAAAACACAAATAATGGTTAAATTTTTTATCGTTCAATTATTTGTTATCATCAAAATGATATAAATACCTTTAAAGTTAAATAAAAAAACCTTCAACATTCAATAATTTCTCTCTCTTTTATGGTGACAAATAATTGTGCAATTTATGGCTAAAGAAAAAAAATTTTCTCCCCCTTGACATGTGCTTATAAAAATAGAAATTCAAAATTCATATTTATGCCACAAAATATCAAGCCTTAAGTGAAATTAAGTTCAAAATAATTTCATGATACAGTATGTCACAAGAATTCAAAAAATATGCTAAAATCATTATATCATATAATGTAAACATACATCTTGCATATATCAACTAATCATGCATATACAAATAACAAAAATAAAAAATATTTTTTCCCTTTATCATATGCACAAAGAATATTAAATTCTTGCAAAAACAAATAACATGAACAAATGCACATTTCTTAAAACAATATATTCACATATTCTCAAAACAACATATATTTCTTAAAACAACTTATGCACATTTTCCATCCCTTTATCACTATTAAAAAGAAATCAATGCAGAGAAGAAGAAATACAAACATTAAAGGCTCGTTTAATATTGCGTTTGGTAAAAATACGTTTGGTAAAAACGCTTTTGGAGAAAAAATTTTATTTTTAAATTTTTTGAGTTTTGAAAACTGTTTTTAGAGAGAAACATATAAATAAATACTTTTTCTAGAAGCAGATTTGAGAAAAATAGTTTATAAAAAAATTAAAAAATCAGTCAATTAAATAAAAAAAATTTCAAACATGCTTTTTAGACACCTAACAATAATCCCAAATACACCCTAAATGTATATAAAGTTCAAAAATTTTAGGTAAAAATATTTATTCTTGTAATTTTTTCATGGTAGTCAAAAAAATCACAAAATTAATGATACGAAGTTATCAAATCACAAACACTCAAGATTTACAATTCATAATCAATTTCATGTAGAAAAATAAAAATCATATTGAATTTCCATCTAACATGCCAATTTCTCTTTTAATGAAATTAAGACTTTTTCACACAAAAGTTTAGTAAAAATATCAATCAATTAGTTTGTAGTGTCAATAAATTTCAATACAATATCACCTTTATGCACATGATCATGTAAGA
Organism: Triadica sebifera; assembly: GCA_023653625.1. NCBI lineage: Eukaryota > Viridiplantae > Streptophyta > Magnoliopsida > Malpighiales > Euphorbiaceae > Triadica > Triadica sebifera. Next base: position 4,112,958 of record CM042910.1, read on the forward strand.
AATGATGTCTTATTTTATATGCTTAGTCATAGAATGTTGGATTGGATTCTTGGCAAGATTAATTGTACTAGTATTATCACATTTAATGGGAATGTGATCAATTTCCAAACCAAAATCTTTAAGTTGTTATTTAATTCATAATACTTAAGAACAATAACTAACAGTTTCAACTTATTCAGCTTGAACAGTGGATAAGAGAGTTTTCTAAAAATTATGTTTCTTACTAAACCATGAAACAAGAGAGTTTTCTAAAAATTGACATGTACATTAAGTATTTTTTTTCTGTCAAGAATATTCCTAGCATAATTCGCTCCGAATAAGCTACTAAATCAAATATTATATTCTTAGAATACTATAAGCCTAAATGTTGAGTGTTAATGAGATATTTTAAAATTCTTTTAACAACATGCAAATGTGATTCTTTAGGACAAGATTGAAAAAGTGCACATAAGCATACAACAAATATAATATCAGGTCTACTTGTGATAAGTTAAAGAAGGCTACCAATCATATCTCGATATGTAACGCCCATAATTAGGGCCTAGTAATTAATATAGATTTAGAAAAGATAAGTATGTTTAAAAGTTATGGGACAAGAGTTAAAAAGAAATAAAAAAAATGATATGTTATAGAGTTCACTCCTGTGACTATTTTTTCACGACTGTGAACCAACCAGTTTGAGCATATTCATAGTCGTAATAATAGTCACTTCCATGAACATCGTCAGCTATAAAATTAGAGTAGTTGTCATTTCTTGCTCTCACGACCAAAAATAAAAAAGAAACCCTATAACTTGAAGATTTCTCCTAACAGTGGCTAATGTTTATGTTTTTCTTTTGATTCCCAAACCTAAACATTAAACCAAAGTAAAAGATTAAAGATTAAGCAAGATTTGGGGCAATATGAGCTTAAAGAAGAGGTGTTTTGAGGAGGCTGAACCATAGAAGAAAGAGAGGAGATGAATACGCATTTCCAGCTATGTTTTCCTTTGATTAAGGTAAGAAATCACATTTTCCTTTAGTTTTTACAAGTTTCCATAGCTTTGATCATGTCTAGTTTATTTTTGGGTTGAGAACCAATTTAAAATGTGTTATGTTATGGAATGATCTTGAAAGTTTATGGTTAAAGACCTCTCTTTAAGTTGTTCTAAGGTCATAACACGTGTTAGTAATAAGTTATAAGAGTTTAAGGTTGTTTAAGGGATAATGTTAGAGTTTTATGCTTTATGGCTTTAAAGACAAGGTTCATGGGTTATAGATTTTGATATAACTATGTTATATGTAATAGGAATTGAAAAGGGAGGTGGTGAAATCTACCAAAAGAATAAGCAAGCTTGAGAGAATCTTGGGTTTATGAGGTTCCATTAGAGGTATGTATATATACACATTCAACTTCCTAAGTATGGTATGTTGGGTGTTAATTAAGTGATGATTGAATTGTATGTTTTTAAATGCTAAATGCCAAGTGTAAATGAGGTAATTAATGCCAAGATATTGGATTTTGAGTATGAAATGCTATAAATGTAAGTATGTCTTGAATAAGCAATGTTTATGTTTGTAATGTATATGTAATAAATGTGCCTAAAGAGGCATTTGTGAAATAATAAATGATGATGCCTAATGGGTGAAAAAAGATAAGTTAAATAATTAACTGTAAATGAAAGCATAAATGCTTGAAAAAAAATACTTGGTGAATAAGGAAATGGTAAATGTAGTGATTATGTCTATTGAATGATCTTTTAACATGTTTTAATGCATGATGGGATGAAAACATTGATAGGAAAAAGTTGTCATGGGACAATCCTTGGAGCCTTGCATGTGACTTGTAATGAATGCATATTTTTAATGCTGTCAACTGCTAGAAAATCCAGATTCACACCCATGACTAGGTGTTAATGACAGTGAATCTCATATGTCATGTCCATGAATATATTGTTCACACCCGTGATGAAAGTGAACAAAATTGATGGAAGCATTCATGACATAGTTCACAGCTTGGTTCCCGAGTATGGATGCCTATGAAACTTGCTTTTAATGAGATTTACAAATTGTTTCAATGCAATGGCTATGCATATGTTTCATAATGATACAATTAAAGTATGCTCATATAATTTTCAGCACAAAAATGTTACATGATGCATTTTCACATGAACAAAGTATACATGATATATGATATGAATTCTATATTGAAGTATAAGAAAGGAAATATGAACAAGTTAAGCCTATAATCGATACTAAGACTAGTAGTAGGATAAATGGTGCACCAGTAAGGGGGTTAAGATACTATAGTTGTATATTTACCCAGTCAATGTGGCTTGAGCTAGGAGAGTGACATTGACTTGAGGAGCATGAACTGATACACATTATTACAGATGATATTGCATGCGAAAGTTATATGTTTACCCAATCAATATGGCTTAAGCTCGGAGAGCGCCATTGACTTTAGGAGCTAGGACTGACACATGTTTACAGATAGTGGCAGGGTAGCTTAAGCTTTGAGAGCGCCCCTGTCCACAATCTGTATCAGAATAGTCGATGTTGAGAGTTTTTGGGCAATAATATCAAATATGTTAAAGTAAGTAAAGGATATAGTAACATGAAATGAATGCAAAGACATAAGTATGAAAGTAAGTTTATGCATATAGTGAAATGTTACATGCTATAGTTATCATTATATATGTTCAATGAATTATACTTCCACAAGGTAAGATAGTCTATACGATATTATGATTCTATTGTCATGCCATGATATTTTTACATGATGCCATGAAATACATATAATGTATAATTATAAGTGAATTTTTATGTCTATATGTACCATTAAGCTTTCAGTAGCTTAGCGTGCGAATGTTTTCCCCACGCAGGTCAGAGCTTTGTAGATAAATAGAAGTTGAACAAGATAAGCAGTCTAGACATCAGAGACAACATATCAAACCCTATGCGGGTTAGTGATAGCATATGTTGCACTTTTGCATTTTATGTACATATCGTATTAATGAGGTTGTTTACTGGTATACATGTCAATGTTGAAGAATTATGTAATTCCTTGTTAAAAAAATGTATTTTTGTAAATCCCTAGTTAAGGATTAGCATGCTTTATTTATGAAATGGAATTTAAATATTAAATCAAGCATTTCTTTTACTATATATTTTATGCAAGTCGTCATGGCCACGATGTAAAAAAAAGTTTTAAATTTTCACAGGTTTTCATCATACAAGTCATATAACATATGCTCGTTTAATTGGGTTAATCATAGTTAGGCGAAAGGGCACTACATGATATTTCTTTTCATCAACTGATGTACCATTCTCATCTTTGTCAAGTTTAATGGTGGTGCTCATAGGAGTTTTACTTGCTTTTGTTGCATCCATTCCAAATCTCTTTTAACATATCTCTAGTGTACTTTACTTGATTTATGAAGATTCCATTCAAGCATTGTTTGATTTGAAGTCCCAAAAAGAACTTAAATTCTTCTATCATGCTCATTTCAAATTCACTTTGCATACAATTAGAAAATTCTTCACATGAGTTTACATTAGAAGCACCAAATATAATATCATCCACATAGATTTGTACAATGATAATGTTATTTTTGTATTTTTTGATGAAAAGTGTTGTATCGACTTTGCCTTTTGAAAAACCATGTTGCAGAAGAAAATTACTTAGTCTTTCATACGAAGCTCTAAGGACTTGTTTTAAATCATATAAAATTTTGGCAAGTTTAAAAACATGGTCTGAAATATCTTAATGTTTAAAACCAGGAGATTGTTCAATATAAACTTCTTCTTCAATAAAACCGACTAAAAATGCACTTTTAACATCCATTTGATATAATTTAAAATCCATGTAAGATACATATGTAAGCAACATTCTAATATCTTCCAACCTTGCAATAGGGGCAAAGGTTTTATTATAGTCAATGTCTTATTCTTGTTTATAGCCTTTAACCACTAACCTATCCTTATTTCTAGTAATATTACCAGATTCATCAAGTTTATTTCTAAAAACCCATTTTATGTTTATTATAGGATAATCCTTAGGTCTAGAGACTAAAACCCATGTTTTATTTCTTTCAAATTGATTGAGTTATTATTGCATGATAAGTACCTAACTTTCATCACACAATGCATCATCAACATGTTTGGGTTCAGTTTGAGATATAAAGGCAAAACTGTTATAAAACTTAAAAGAGTGTTTAGTAGTTACCCATTTTTATGGTTCACTAATGATGAGGTCCTTTGGATAGTTTTTCTTGAAATGTCATTCCTTTGGAAGATCCTTATGAACATTTGAAGTTTAGGGAGCCATTGGTGGTTCTTCTATTTCTTCCTTTCAATATTCTATTACAACATTCTCTGGACATTCATTTTGTGAAGGTGAGTTGTTTTGTTCATCATTTATACTGCATTGTTGTTGATTTAATTCTTTAATAATATCAACATAATTATCAATAACAATTACCTTTCTCAGCTTATGGGGGTTAGATTCATCAAATACAATATGCATTGACTCTTCTACTACTTAAGTTCTTTCATTGAAGACTCTATATGATTTACTAGAATTAGCATAGCCAATAAACATACCTTCATTAGTTTTTGCATCAAAATTTTCAAGATTATCCTTGATGTTGAATACAAAACACTTGCATCCGAACACTCTTAGATATGAGATCTTTGGCTTTCTACCATTCTATAACTCATAAGAAGTTTTATTTAAAATAGATATAATAAATGCAGTATTGACAGCTTCAGCCCAAAAGTATTTTGACAAATTATACTTTTTAGGCATTGTTCTGACCATCTCTATCAATATTCTATTTTTTTCTTTCAATATTCTATTTTTTCTTTCAATAATCCTATTTTGATGAGGTGTTCGAGGAGAAGATAAATTATGTAAAATTCCATTTTCAATGCAAAATAGTTTAAAAGAATCATTTTCAAATTCTTTTCCATGATCACCCCTTATAGAAGAGATCTTCAAACATTTTTCATTTTAAATACATTTCGCAAGAGATTTAAAAATATCAAAACTATCATCCTTGTGAGCTAGAAAGGACATCTAAGTAAATTTAGAGTAATTATCAATAATGACGTATGCATAGTATATTCTATCTAGACTAACAATTGTATATGGTCTAAATAAATCCATGTGTAATAATTGTAGAGATCAAGTGGTACTTTCCTTATTTTTGAATTTGAAAGAACTTTTTAATGGCTTACCGATTTGGCATGCTTCACGGACTTTGTATTTTTGGATTGCTTATATATCCTATGAATTTCATGCTGACATGTCCAAGTCTTCTATGTCAAACCCATATGTTATCTTTAATGGCAAAAAACACTCAACACCTTGGTTAGTCAAAGGGGTAAAATCAATTGTATATACTTTATTAACTCTTTCACCATAGAAGATAACTTTGTTAACCGAAATTCGAGTTGCAAAGCATTTTGTAGGTTCAAAAGTTGCTTTGTATCCTTTATTATAAAATTGACTAAAGTTAAATAAATTATATTTTAAACCATCAACCAAAAAAACATTATCAATTAGAGTTAGCCTTTCTTACCAACTTAACCACTGCTAATGATATTATATTTGACATTATCACCGGAAGTTACCTTAGGTGAGTGAATAGGTCAGCATTTTCGATTATATAATTTGAACATCCACTATCAAAATACCATTTATTTTCATTTATGGTGGATATCAAACATACCTCATTCTCTATTGACTCTTCAAATCCTATGAAGTAGAGATTTGCAGTTTTGCCATCGAGTTTAACATCATTGTTGCTTGAGTCATCTCAAGTTACTTTGAAGGATTTTCTTTTCTCCTTCTTTTATTTCTTCTTTAATATTGGGCATTCTAACTGATTGTAACACCCTTTTACCCCAGTAGCTAGTGCTCGAATAAAGAGATGTTACACTAGCTCTTTAAATAAAATATTTACTAAAACAAGTAATTTGAACATATATAGCTTATAAAGTAATATGTAAGTTTTTTAAAAAAAATCCAACATAACACAATATTATGATAAAAGATAACTACATACTTCATATACCAAAATATTATTTGTAAAGTATAATAATTGTGCAAAATACAAAGTTTGTTTTTCTAGTACTATAGGAAAAAAATTACATAACAAAAGTACAAAAATGTGAAACCCACTGTGTAACTTAGGTTGCTTTACTGGACCAAATTTTCGTTAGCTTTCTCACAAACCTCTTTTTTTTTGCTATATTTGAGAGAGAGAAACTCAAATGCTTAAGCACTAAGTTTAGTGGTATATATAAACATGGCAATATACTATATATATGTAATATGCAATTATATGACATTTATATACAAATACATTGTTCTTATTATGTTCATTAGATCCATTTGCATACACAAGCAACTAGCATTCGAAATTCATGTAATATACTTTATATCATTTTCAATGTAATTATACTTATAACACTTAAAATCGAACCACTAATAAGGATAACAGGGATGGTCATTCAAGTATAATAAAATTATCACCCGTACATAGTAATATATGCATACAAGTGTCATCACCGACATAATATAAGTGTCATTATGGGCATAATATGTGTGTCATCGCGAGCATACTATAGGTGTCATTATTGACATAAAATGATTATCATCACTGGTATAATAACTAGACCCCTGAATGACATGTTAAATTATTCAAAACTCTAGTTCTAGATTAGGTGTTTTAGAGCTCACCTTTATTGTTATAAAATTCCTAACTCTTTAATTCATACATTAAATGAGTCTAATGGTTCAATTAATCACATAATTACTCAATGTATATATCATTTGCATTAGATAATAAGGTTCAGCTTAATTTACATATTAAATTTCTCAATTTATATTTTATCCTGTTACTGGCAGACTTCATGTTCTATTTTTTTTTATCTCAATTTTGAGTCTATTTCCATCCGAATTCAATTAAATGGTCTTCCAAAGAATTATAGCCATAGATCTTTAATTTAATATGTAATTTTAATCACTTAATTTGGAGTTTTGTAGCAAAATATATATATAATTAAATACTGATTGCTCATTAAAAATTTTGCAAAAATATTTCTAGATAGTTTTTTTGTTCAATATTTGTGCTCAAATTTAATATAGTTACCATCAAAATCCAGTTACATGGCCTTCACAAAAGTTTTAGTCCTACATGTTTAAATTTTAAACCCAACAAAGAACATACTCATATGAACTCTATAACTTAAGTTATAACAATATATATCCAGTTTGCTCTATAAAATTCAACAAAAATACACAACCAACATAATTCAATTTTTACCAAATATTATCCTAAGTCAAGCCAATATGCATCATCAGAATTCTAACATAAAATAATGCTACTTTACAATCATTTACATACCAATTGTTTAAATCATGAACTTTATGATAAAATATAGGTTATTATCTTAAGTTACACACCTACCTCTTTGTCTTTATTCTCTTTAACTCTTTATGTCTCTTTTTCCTTTCTTTTCTCTTTTGAGCTTTTTTTTTTTTGTCAACTTGAGCTCCTAAAAACCCCAAACTCTCTATTTTTCAATGCAAGCTCTAAATGAGCTCAAAATCATATCATTCTTTATAGGAAGTTAAAGAGGAAAAGAAAAATACATTTCCTTCACTCTTTTCTCTCCATGGATGAACCACTGAGGTTTTTTCTCTCCTCTTTTCTTGTTTATTTCTCTTTCTTTTTTCCTTCTCAAGCTATCTCAAGCTTAGTCATACATGAAATTGGCATTTTTTATGCCTTTCTCATTCTCTTTCTCACTTTCTCTCTCTAAGCAAGCTTTTGGCTATGGAAGAAAGGCGGTGGAATGGTTAGGGCTCATAAATATGCAGAAATTATGTTAAAGAAAATGATAAAGGAGGAAGAAGAAAGAAAAAGAAAGAAGAAAACCAAAATTCAACATAAGGGGTCCCACCATTTTTACCAAAAATCATGATATTTAGGTTAATTTACATTTTAATCTCCTTTTTTATTATGGTGGTTGGCCAACATCTCAATTAAATGTCCAATTTATTCATTTAATGAGTAATTATCCCAATTAATCATTTAATTTTTGGTAAATTGTAAATTTACTCCCAAAATTTTTAAATATTATATTTTAGTCCCTTATCATAATCTAGCATCTTTAAACATGTTATTACGAATCTTTCATAATTATTTTAATTATTTTTCAGTCGAAATCCAAATTTAAACTTCGATTGGTCTAATGTGTTGATTTAGCAACATGCATGACTTTAAATCTAAATTAGCAGATATGACACCGATACTGTCCGAGCTTGTTGCATTCATAACAAAGTAGTTGCTCATTTTTTCTTGTGTCTTGCTTCTAGAAGGCCTTTTCTTTCTTCTTTCTCATAATGAGGATATTGATCTTGCTACTGACCATTACTAGCTTTTCATTAACATCACCTGACTCATTTTCGCTAGTCTTTTTGGTAACTTTGAAAGCAATGCCTTTGCCTCTTTTTACTTTTTCTTCTTCTATGACTTGAGTCATTTTGATCTCATGAGCAAGGAGTTTACTCAAGAGTTTATCGGTAGGATGCTTTAAGAGATCATTAGCTTTTCTAATGGAGGATATCCTAGCTTCCCAAATTCTTTGGGGTAAACTCACAAGAATTTTGTTGTTAATATCTTCATCAGAAATTTTTTTACCAAGTTTCCTAATTTAGTTGAAAAGAGTGATGAGCTTACTATACATATCACCGATTCTCTCATTAGGCTTCATCTCAAATATCTCATACTTTCTTCTAAGCATTTGTAGCTTTTTGCTTTTGACTTGGTTCGTTCTTTCATGCTTGGTTCTGAGACACTCCCAGATTTTCTTAGCCAATTTTAGATACTCAATTTCATTGTATTTTTTGCTGCTCAAGCCACAAATGAGTTTGAAAGAGAAAATGAAAGGAAATACCCCAGCAATAGAGGCTTGGATAGTTTGGCATGTCCATCAGAGGTCATATTTATCTAATGATGATACTTATATTTATACAGATGATGACACTTATATTATGAAGGTGATGACACTCATATTTATGTTGGCGATGACACTTATATTATGTCGGTAATGATACTTGTATGCACATACTACTATGCTCGGATGACAATTTTATTATGTTTGGATGACCAACTTTGTTATCCTAATTATTGGTTCGATCTTAGGTGTTATGGGAGTAATTATATTGGGAACGATATAAAGGATATTATGTAATTTATTTACACCAGTTGCTTATGCATGCAAAAGACAATTGTATAATGTGTTTACATGAGATAACTATTGATGTATGCTATAATAAGATATTTATGTTAACAAAAAACATTAATGCTACTTGACAAATAGTAGTATATTGCATGTATAGAGTTTATTGTCTTAATTATATACACCATTAAGCTTAGTATTTAGTATGAGAGTTTCTCTTACGCAAGTATAGCAAAGAGAAGTTAGAGGTTTATAAGAAATCTAATAGAAATTTAGTCGAGTAAAGTAGCCATGTAATGGCCAAAATACCGGATTAGTCGTAAATTGTAATTTCTGAGATTAATCAGCATACCCGTGGGTGAAAAATATTTTATTTGATCATCGGAAAATATGGATTATGACTAGTCTAAGGGTAAAATTTGGAATGAAAATAAGATCAAATAAGCCCTCAAAAGTCAAAATTAAGAAAAAATGGAACTTGATTTAATTAAATAGTTGGTTGACCGTACATTAATCGGGCAATGAAAAATAGCAAAAAGACATCTACAAATTTATTTTAAGTCATGGACATAATCTAAATAATATTTAATATTATTTGATAGTGAAAAATAAATTTTACGGTAACACCAAAAATTGAATAATCAGTCTAATTTAAGTGAGGTAAACTGAAAATGAACTCCAATTGAGTTAAAAATATTTCTGTAGACATATAACAATATTTTAAGAATTATGGAATCAAATTGGGATGAAATTGAGCTTAGAAAGTGAGAAAAATAATTTATAGTGCATAATTGAGCCCAAAATGGGTTGGACTTTGTTTGGCCCAAGCCCGCCCAAATTAACCCACTCTATAAGACCCAAATAATCAAAATTCTCTAGAGATAATTTTGTAACTAATTCTTCCTTTTCCCTTCCCTCTCGGCCAAGACTTGCTTCTCACATTTCTTCTTCAATTTTCTTCATTTTTCTTTAATTCTAACACCAAAATCAACTATCCAAAAATAATTTCAGCCTCTCTAGTAGCTAATAGAAGTTTTTAATTTTCATTTGGAAGGCTAAAGTGGAAGGAAATCAAAGGAGAAAGTTTAGGATATTAATTTGAGGTAAGCAAAATTTATGGTTTTAAATTAGTTTAATGGTTCAAATAGGTAGTTTAGGATATGTAGATAATAAATATGAAGTTTATTTGAGCTAAGGAAGTAAAATAATGGTGGATTAATTAAAAAATTTTTTTGTCCATAGTAGGTTCAAAGCAAGGTGAAGGTGATTCCAAAGGAAAGGGAAAGGAAGATTAGGAAGGCCTAAATAAGCAATTAAGGTTAGTGATTCCATAATCTAATTATTTTCATTAATTAAGTATGATTTAGGGTTATGGAAATTTAGAAAAATGTGTGTTTTGTATGTAATTGTTAATTAATGCTTAAAACATGATTATGGATTATGAAAAGTGAATTAGAATGATTAATTTCAATTAAAAAAATTAATTAGTGGAAATTGTAAAATGTGATCTTATTATGTGAAAAAATGAATATTAAAGAATAAATACATTTTAGTGTAATAATATGATATATATGGAATAATGAATGTATTAATTAGTGAAATGAATAATTAGAAATTGAAAGAAAAATTTTAATAATGAAAATTAAATATATGTCAAAAATTGAAAAAGGAGAAATTAATATTTTCTTTGCTATTTAAATGAAAATTTAGTCATAAAATACATAAAAATATGATTTTAAGTGTGCAGAAATTTATTAAAAATTGTTAAATTAAATATTGAATATTTTTTATTTATTGATGATATTATGTATGAAATGGAAAATAATGAATAAAATGTATTTAGTGAGTTTATAACTTAATTGATTATCCATAATGAAATATTGATATATTATATTGAAAAATGTGAAAAATTTTGGTAGTGATAAAATTTTTATGAAAGAATAAATTATTAAGTGATTAATAATGTAAGAATAATGAAATTTACGATTTTAATATAAGTTGAATTGAAGAAATAAAATAATGTCCTTAGTTATTTTTCTGATGGTTAAATCTAGCCCAGAATAGAATTGGCTAGCCATATGGATACTATTACTGTGGTGCGGGTCATGGCGACTCACTTATGTAGGCCAATGATGATCTATATCAGTGATTGTAACTCAGTGATTTAGTATACAATGTAGTGCTCGGGTCATCTTTCGGGATTACTTTTTAGTATAGTGGACTATTGGGGTCCACGTCCCATGTATCCGATTCGAAGATTTTCTATCGGATTGAAACTATGAGCAAATGTGAATAAGAGGAGTACAAATAATTTAAGTGAAAAATATGATAAGAAAATATGCAAATGAAAAATATGATAAATGTAACAAATGTGAATGAAATGATTAAAGTGACAATTATGAATAAAATATGAGAAAAGTGATTAAAATGAAAAATATGATAAACATGAAATAAGTGAAAAATATGAGAAAAATAATAAAAGTGAGAAATATAAGATAAATGAAAAAAAATATATGATAAAAAAGTATAATCATAATAATGATAAATGTGACAAAAAAATTAATAAAGTTGAAAAATGAAAAAATAGGTGGAAGATAGATATTAAATTGTGTAGTAAAAATAAATAATCAAATAAATAAATAAAAATAAATAAACAAATGAAAATTTAATAATGTTAATGGCATAATTGTAAATAAATAAAAATTTAAGAATTAAAGTGAAATTGAAGCTAATTAAATAAATAATTGAAATAAATAAATAAATAAGAAAAAAATGGATAATTAAAGAAATAAAGTAAAAACGGACTAAATTGAAGGAAATTGAAAGTTCAGAAAAAATATAAGAAATAAAGATCTTAAATAGTGAATTAAAAATAATTAAAAATAATGTATTGATAAAAAGAATTATATATTAAAGAGAAAAATTGAATAGTATATTAAAAATATTATTGCATGTATAATTGTATGAAAATATAGTTAGTGAAAATTTTTAGATTAGTAATCACCACTAAGCAATTAATGTTCAGCACATAGTTATTTGACTGCGTGCAGGTAATAGCAGGAAAAGCAGGAACAAACACAAATTTTGGAAGTTGATGGGATATTGATATAATTATATGTTATTATATAAAATGACATGTATATATAGGTTTAGATATGGTGTTGTATAGATAAAATTATTTATATATTCTGATAAATGAATATTTGTGAATTGTTATATGTGTGAAGAATTGTGGTTGAATGAAAAATATATTGCATTATATGTAGATTGTTGTGCCCAAAAATGAGCTACGGATTGTTTGCTTTGCAAATGAGTTAGTTAGTTTACAGTCGTTATACTGCCAAAATTTTTGGAAAAAGAAAAATAATTAATTAAGTGTTGATAATATTATGGTCATTAAATTAAAATAAAAAAATTTTCACATACATTGATTATAATCTTATTTACCCATGTAACGTACGTATAAAACAAGTGTTATAAAAGTGTTACAAGCCAAAGTTATACAATGGGTTTCACGTTTTTATACTTTTATTATATATTTCTTTTCCTACAGTACTAGTTGAGAAAACTTTGTATTTTGCATAAGTATTATGCTTTGTAAATAATATTTTTGTATATAAAGTGTGTAGTTATATTTTATCATAATATTTTATTATGTTGAATTTGAAAAAAAAAATTACATATTACTCTATAAGATATTTATGTTCAAGTTACTTGATTTATTAAATGTTTTATCTAAAAAGCTAACGTAGCATCCCTTTATTCGGGTACTAGCCGATGGCACTACAAGAAAATGGTGTATTAGCAATGACAAATATTCGTATGGATTAGCCACAGAAATACAAGTGATTCGAATTAAAAAAAATTAAAAATATAGAGACAAATTAGCAGCAGATTAGCAAGTAATTATTGCAACAAATTATTTTTGTCACTAGATCCATAGCTAAATTTTGAGGAAAAAGTGGCGGTTTGATTTATGATGCTTTAGCAATTGAATGGCGACAGTAATTTAGTGACGAAATATATTTATCATTGTTTTGTTGTTTAATTAAAATATAACGAGGGCAATTTTATTTCATCACTAATTATCTATATTAGCGATGGAAAGTCATCCGTCATTAATTAGTGACGGAAACTAATTCACATGACAAAAACGATACCTTGTAGTGCTTATATATAAATGAAACGACATTGTTTTACCATTACAAAAATGACACCATTTTTGTAATGCTAAGACAATGTCGTTTCATTTAATATATAATCTCTCCTTTTTTCCCCAACCTCCTCTCCCTCTCCCATTTCATGCATCTGCACACAGCGCCACCCCCTAACTCGCGCACGCCGCTCGCTACCCCTCCCACTGATAACAGCCCTGACCATTGCTCCCATGTCTCTACTCAGCTGTTTTACAGGAAAATTTCACAAGTTTTATTTACCTTTTTTCTCATTAATTTTGTTGTCATTTTCTTAGGTTAGGATTTGAGATTTTGGGTGTTCTTGATTTGGTTGGGTACTTCACTGATTTTATATTTCTAAAGTTTTTATTTCTATTTTTATTATTGTAGAGCTCTTGTATTTTCTTTTTACTATTTATGTTTCTGAATTTTTGTTTAATCAATTATTTTATTAATAATTAAATTTTAACATTAATAGGATTTGGCTTAAAAAAAAAGAATTTGGCTTGTAAAGTTAAAATGAAAATTTTGATAAATAAAAAGGCATCATATTTCTATATATATATATATATATATAATCATTTATTTAATTTAATAGATAGATAAATAATATTAATATAACACTTTATTCATGTATATGAGTGCTTTTAACAATAACTTGTATTTATAACTAACAAACCTTGAGTTAATCCACGTTATAGCAAACCTAAGTTTATATTAATTTTAAGACTATAATTATTTTGACTATAATATTAAAGAATTATAATTATTAAAACTATTAATTAAGTTAATTTAGATATTCATAAATTTTTTTTTATAGATCATGCATTTAAAAAAATAGTTATCTTAGTGGAATCCATTCGCTTTATGAATAAATTTGTCCACCAAATAATTTATAAATTTTTTAGATATTATAATTAAGAATAATGTATTTTGTTATTTTATTATTTTTTAAATATATTGAACTATTATGTTATTAATGTAACTGTAGAACCATTAGATGCGTATATGATTTTGAACAATAATAAATTAGACATGTATATGATTTTTCATAAATAAGAAATATTTAAACAACCTTCTTTGTCTATTAAAAAAGTTTAAAAATATATTATGCTTTTAAGATGAAAATGCAACCAACAATGGTAGAGAAATACTATATTTCTGAAATTTATATAATTTTTTTCATTCCTCTTTTGTTTTGATAACAAGTAATAATATTTTTTTTGTTATAATATGAATGGTCATGTTATAATATACTTTTTTTATAATTAATTTGACTATATTATTAAAGAATTATAATTATTAAAACTATTAATTAAGCTAATAGCTAATATTGATATAATATTGATATGAATAGGCACATTAATTATAATAACTACAACTAATATAAGCGGTTAAAATGATTTTTATTTGTTTGGAACTTTACTGTGTTAACTTGATTACTGTTTATGAAACTTTAACTACCATTTTATAAGCTGTGAAAATGCATTTTATAAGGGTTATTTTTCTAAAAATTTAATAGATTATTAGATAAACTACATAAAATGAATTACTAAATGTACAATCTTGTATATTTTAAATCATAGAAACCTGTTTGGTGACTCTTCTCACTTGATAGTGAGAGGTCACTGAATTGTTCATAGTAGACAGTTTTAGGAATATTGGTTCTACAACATGATATGGGTTTTCCTGTTGCAAAGATAACTACTTTCTTAAAAAATATTGTCTTCAAATTAAAATAGGATAATGAGTTCAAATCGGGAGTGGATATATGCAAGGTTTACGAAAATGTGGTTTGAATCAAGAATTCTTAGAAGGTCTAGAAAGTTTTATCAAATTTGCTTATACTCAACCAAGATGGATGGATAGGGACAAGATTAGGTGTTTATGTAATCACCGTAAATGCCAAAATTTTATATTTCTTGACACATATACAATAAGATATCATGTGGCAAAAAAATGGAATTGTACTGAATTATTTTAATTGGATATATCATAGGGAAATGTCTACGAAGGTAAACAATTATCATGATATTACAGGGGCAAGTCATATAGGTTTTAAAGATGCACCCAATTCATATCCCACTATGATTATAGATGCTACTGGACCTTAATTTAATGTGGATGACATGAAGGAACCTTCTAATTGATAAGCTCAAAAACTTTATGACATGCTAAAGGCTGTTGATAAGGAGTTTTGGCAGGTGTAAAAGGCATTCACAATTATCTCTTGTACCCCGACTAATGAGCATGAAATCAGATAACCATATGTTAGAAAAATTATTTGATCAGATTACCCAACTGATAAAAGAGATCATTCTAGATAATAATGTGGTCACTGAAAACTTTTATAGCACAGATAATAATGGGTTCTTTATGTTTTCAAAAGTAATTTGACCAACATATGATACAACCACTGATCAGTTGAACAACATATCTAACCAATTCATAAAGGATCTCAACATAGATCCATTCAGAATTGTCATTACATACCCAGGGTATTTTGTTAATGGATAAAAATTTCATACAATCAGATATGGTTCTGTTAGAGCAACCATAAATTTGTGGGGTGTGCATAAAAAGGTCAAATTATAGTGTTGATGAGAGCGATTATTATGGATAACTAGTTGAAATTCTTCAGTTGGAGTATCCTGGCATTTCATTCAATAAAATTGTGTTATTCAAATATGAGTGGTTCAATCCTATATCAAATGTGGGGAAGAAGTTGCATTTAGAATAAAAGCCTGTGGATATCAATCATAAGTACATATTTAATCTGTATGGACCTTTTATTTTATCTGTTCAAGCCACTCAAGTTTATTACTGTGCCTATCCAAGTTTAGGACGTGATAAGATTGAATGATGAGTTATTTGTAAAATAAAAGCTCGATCTAAAGTAGAAGCACCATCATCATCAAAAAGCAAGGAATTGCTTTACCATTTTAGGATGGTGAAATCAATTCTCACACTCCTATACAGATAGATGATGACCCAAAAATCTTGAGTGATTTGAATGGTGAGTTAATAAAAATTGAAGATGATCAAAGTGACACAGAAGAAGAGTTGAAACTTCAATCAAAATCAAATAACTCAAATGAATACTCATATGAAAGTGCTGGTGTTAGTGACACTTAGTAAATACTTTTTCAATTCTATAACATTATAATATGTACTGTTTATATTTGTTGTTTGATATGAATTATGTTTATAATTAGAGCTTTAATATGGATTATATTTCTTTCAGTAATGATATGAATTGTTATATGTAGATTATTATATTGAAACTAACATGTACTATGTTCCTCTATGATCACACTATGCATTTTTCGTATTCTATAAATATTATTGTAGATGGTGCACACCAATGATACGCATATACTATATGGACATGGACATGTACATGGATGAGACAGGGATAACAGACTTACTATTTAGCCATCATCATCAACTACTCCTATTCAAACATCTCCATTGTCATCCCCATCATATACTTCTACCATTCAGCAACCTCGAGCACCTACTCCTTCTATTCATCCACTTGTAACACCTACACCATCATCAAGGCCACCACCCATTGTTCATCCTCCTAACTCTTTGTATCTATCATCAACATCTATGTCAACATCAACACCATCATCTACGCCACTGACCTCGTCATCTATTATAGGATCCACTTCAGGTAGTCATAAGCCCATGATAGAGATAGTGGACGAAAGATATTAATTAATTTGATATTTTATATGCTTGGATATTTTGTTGTCTTTGTTGTTATATTTTTATGTACAGGCTGATTTCATCTAACCTATGCTTTAGTATGATCACGAAGACTTTCACTAAGATGATTGAGAGTGAGGGCTATATTAGGAAAAATGTGACTCCTGCAACTAAGCAGATATATTTTAATGAGTTTAAGGTACAAATAATACTAATAATAATGATGGTGGTGGTGGTGATTATGATTATAAAAGTTTTTCTTTTATTTTTTTAGAAATATTTTTTCCGGGATCCTCAATTTAATGGTTGCTTAAAAGAAGTGTGGGAACATTGTTAGAGAGGTGCCCTAAAGGCAATCACCTTAGACACTTAATGTACTCATTTATTATTAATAAACAAATATTTTCATCATATGGTATTCATTACATATGGTATTCATTGCATATGAATTGATATAGATCTTAGACCGTTTAATGAAGTCCTTGGTATGTAACACAACAAGAAGGAAATCATGATGAGATCATGATAATGAGAATCTTATCATGTGCAATTATATTTATACCTAAATTATCACTATTCATAGGATTAAATTGTATTTTTACCTAAATTATCACTAGTCATAGGATTAACAAGAAGAGACATTGTTAATATGGATAGACTAGCAAATATTATACTCATTGACTAGGTCAAACAACTAATCTCATAAGTTGAAGATATGAGATGTTTAGAGTTAACATGTAGATGCATGCTTGAGTAGTCAAATACATTGGATGATCTGCTATGAGACAAGCACATAGATGTCTATTCAATATCAGTGATAGTTTTATCATATCAATAATGCAAGTATCCTTAAATTTGAGATGCTCAAGGTTATCTTGGATACTGAATTATATACTTTGACTCTAGTCCTTGTTGTCTCTCACAGGTTGTTCATAGGGAGGTGATTAGATATAGCATAAGGTATTCAAAAATAGTTGAGTAGTTAATAAATGATTCACAACTCCTGATAAAAGAAGAGAATACTTATGGCCTCTTGTAGATATCATTACTCAGAAGTCTTTGGCCGAGGAGGATATGTCTTGAAGGTGGTTTTCAAGGACATATCTAATAGAGTAATAAGTCTCATAGACAATAACTAATATCATTTGGACTAGATGTGATATAGTTAGTCTAATGGTAGTTGACACGCAATCTATGCTCTAAACCAAATAAGTTATAGTTTTGTGAAATGACGAATTGCACGGTAATTGTCTATGAAAGATTAAAAGTAAAACCACTGACTTTCTAATTAATTGTGTGGTTATGATGTATTGCTAGATACCGCTCATGATTTGCTAAGTCAAGATAAATTGATGAGAAATCTAATATGGGGTCTAAAGTGTTTGACTCATAGAATCCTAATTGGATTAAGATTCCTCCCGAGACTTAGGCTACCAACATGACTAAAAAATCTATTAAGTCACACGCATAAAAAAAATGAAAAAAAAGTAAAATGGGTTTTGGATAAGAACCAAATGAGAGGAAAGATAATTGGGTCTTTTATAAGAGTTATAAAAATTGGTCAAATTCAATTTGGATTAGGATTGTTGACTTGGTCAACATTGAGCTAGATACCTTAGTATTGCCCAAAACAATAACCAAGAATGGGTGTTGAATTGGTTGGTAATTAAAAATTTTGCTTGAGACAATTTTACCAAAGAATAATTTATGAGAGAGAAAGAGAGAAAATTGGCATACAAGATTTACAATGGTTCGGGTATTAACAAATCCTACTCATCTCTCAAATCTCAATTAGGTATTTCATTAACACACAAAGTATTACAAATGGAATTTTGTCTAGCTCACTTCTAACTATGGTATTTATTTCTTAGCTAATACCTAACCCAGAAAAACACTTTGTGTTTTAATAGCTAACACAACAACCAAATTCTTGTATTTTTATGGCTCACACAACAACCCTTACAAATGTTTCACTCATAACCCAACTCACTTAAACTCACTTTTAAGAAAATGATTACAAGCATGAAATACTCACTAACTAAAAAGCTCAACAATTATGAGCAATTATGGTTCTTACAATAAGAATGGTGAAATAAATTAAATGCTCAAAGCTATACAAGATTATAAAATTGAATGCACATTTTTTCACTTAATTTTCTCTTGTTTTCTAACCTTTGGAAGTAATAAATATATTGTAGTTATACTTCTTCTAACAAAAATAGTTATTTGGGATGCATTTAATAAATGTTCGTTCAATAACTTTTCCATTCGCACCTGATAATTTTTTTCTTTCCAGGTTCATGGGCGTGACTGTTCTTCATAGCCATGAATGAAGTAGTGAAGCTAGCCATGAACGTTTCTATCAAAAAATGAAGTCTTTCAAGAGCGTAACATATTTCTTCATTAGAGTGACTTAATCAAGCTTCACGAATGGTCCAAAACTTTACTGCCGTGAAAGTTTGAATGAACAATCTTTGATACTAATTATTTCATATTCGATTCAAGGCCAAGAGCCTTGATGCTACTCCAATCAAATGTCCTAGTGGAAAAAATGGGTCACTTCTTGAGAGAATCAAACTTCTGATGAAAGTGTCGAGGTAGAATATTCATATAATGGTCGACATAGATCTCTAGAGTTGTGCTCTTTCTCTTCCCTTTGGAGGAACCAACTCTTGAAGCCATGTGGGTGGTCAAAATCCTTGACAAAAATGGAAAGAGATGAAAAAGAGAACCTTAGGTTTGATTGCCACCTAAAAAACTCAAAGTGGACTTGAAGAAATCAGATGAAATCGATGATTTGATGTATATATGATGAAACTGACAAAGATTTTTAGTGAAAAAATGTTTGAAGGGTCGGATTTGGACAGAAAAAGGGAAATGGGTGTGACTTTTGCATTTTTGAAGAGGGAGAAATGAGAGAAATAGTAAAATTTTAGGCTATATATCTACTGATTCATGGCTGCGAATGAATATTTATAGGCACGAATAATCGTATTCACGGGAAGACCAAATGGTGATCCATCATGTGACCAAAGACGTGAATACTTTTGCCATTTGAAGTATGTTTAGTTCATGGATGTGACATAAAATAGTCACAAACGTGAAAAAGGATATTCACGACATCAAATGTGACCCCAGGCATGAGCCAAAATGTGAATGCTTTTGTCATTTTGGCTACTATTTTCATGACCGTGAAGTTTTACTCACAGGTGTGAAGACCTAAAGTATGGAAAAAAATAACACATGATCCAAACAAAAAGATGTGATATGCATTTTCTTCCTAAGTAAATTAGGCATACTTTTTCATGACAAACAATCACTCATCATACAAATAAAACATGCAAATCATCAAATATATGAAATATTACTCAAGGTTTACAATTTGAACATCAAAGATACACAATTGACCAAAAATGAATACAATTCTTTAAACATAATTTTAAGATAATTTGCTCCCATCAAGCATACAAAACTCATTTTTTACTAAACAAAACCTTCCATCATTGGGAAGCTTGGTGAAAATATCAATAAATTGATTGTTTGTGTCAATAAATTCTAACACAAATCACTATTTTGTATATGATCTCTTATAAAATGATGCATAATATCTATGTGTTTGCTCCTAAAATGTTGAATGGGATTTTTAGAAAGGCTTATAGCATTCGTATTGTCATATTTGATGGGAATGTGATCAATCTGTTGACCATAATTCTTGAGTTGTTGTCTCATCTAAAGAACTTGAGTGCAACAACATCCCATTGCTACATATTCTGCTTCAATAATGGATAAGGCAACCGAAACTTATTTTTTTGCTAAACCAAGAAACTAAACATTCATCAATGAAGTGACAAGTTCCATATGTCCTTTTTCTATCTAGAATTCTTCCAAAATAATCGGCATCCGAAAAACCGATGATATGAAATGAAGTGTTTCTAAGATACCATAAGCTTAAGTGCATTGTGCCATGTATATATTTTAAAATCCTTTTCACAATATGCAAATGAGATTCTTTAGGACATAATTGAAATCTAGCACATAAGCATACACTATACATTATATCAGGTCTAGAAGCGGTAAGGTAAAAAAGATATATGATCATACCTCTATAAAAATTTTCATCTATAGCCTTACCTTTCTCATCTTTGTCCTATTTAGTTGATGTGCTCATTGGAGTCTTGGCACTTTTACCTTTTTCCATTCCAAATTTCTTTAATAGCTCTTTGGTGTATTTGGATTGGTTGATGAAGATGCCATTTTTGCTTTACTTATTTTGAAGACCAAGGAAAATTTTGAGCTCTCCCATTATGCTTATTTCAAATTCCATAGTAATACATTTAACAAATTCTTAACAAAGCAATTCATTAGTAGATCCAAAGATAATATCATCAACATAATTTTGAACAAGTAATATGTCATGCTTATACTTTTTAATGAAAATGGTAGTATCTACATGTCTTTTTGAAAAATTATTTTCTAAAAAAAATGCACTTAGTCTCTCATACCAAGCTATTAGAGCTTGTTTTATACCATATAATGCCTTAAATAGTTTAAATACATGATTTGGCAACATCTGACTATCAAAACTGGGAGGTTGTTCATCATAAACTTCCTCATCTATAAAATCATTTAAAAATGCACATTTGACATCCATTTGAAAAATTTTAAAGTTCATATGGCATGCATAAACTAAAAGAATTCTAATTTCTTCTAATCTGGCCACTTGAGCATTGGTCTCATCATAATCTATGTCCTCATCTTGGTTGTACCCTTTGGCAACCAATTTAGCTTTATTTCTACTTATATGACCTTGCTCATCCAACTTGTTCTTGAAAATCCATTTACTACCAATAATGGGATAATCCTTAGGTCTTGGAACTAAAATCCAAATCTTATTTCTCTCAAATTAGTTGAGTTCTTCTTGCATAGCAATCACCCAACTTTCATCACTAAGAGTCTTATCAATATTTCTTGGCTCAATTTGAGAGATGAAAGCTAGATTAGAATCTCAAAACCTAAAATTGGATCTAGTACTTACACCCTTGGTTGGATCACCAATGATTTTCTTCATGGGATGGTTTCTTATGAATTTTCATTCCTTTTGAAGCTTTTAGGTGTCTTCCTCATGAGCTAGAGGTAGTAGATTATGCTCCTCTTGTTGTTTTTATTCTTGATCACCATTATCATTTCTCTTTGAGGTTTCAATCATCCTTTTCATGACTAAGACCAAGCTTATCCATAGTACCTATAATATCATCAAGAGCATTACCTTTCATAAGATCAAGTTTACTAGATTCATAAAAAGCAACATGCATACACTCTTCAACAACTAATGATCTTTTATTGAAGACTCAATAAGATTTGCCAATTGTGAAGTATCCTAAGAAAATACTTTCATCAGATTTAGAGGCAAATTTTTCAAGGCTATCCTTGGTATTTAATATAAAACACTTGCATCCAAATACTCTAAAGTATGAGATAAATGGGGTTTCTTCCATTTCATAGCTCAAAAGAAGTTTTATTTAAAATTGGTCTTTTGGAAAACTTCGTTAGAAATATAACATGCGGTATCAGTGCCTTTGGCTCAAAAGTAGGTTGACAAAACATACTCATTAAGCATTGTTCTAGTCATTTCAATTAAATTTTATTTTTCTTTCAACAATCCCATTTTGTTAAGGTGTTCTAGGAGTTGAAAAATGATGAGAGATACCATATTCTATAAAAAAATTTCAAATTTTTCATTTTCAAATTCTTTTCCATGATCACTTCTTATTTTGGAAATAAAATATATTTTTTCATTTTGAATTCGTTTAGCAAAGTTTTTAAAGGATTCAAATGCATCACTTTTTTGAGCTAAGAAAATTACTCAAACAAATCTAGAGTAACCATAAATAATGATAAAAGCATAGTATTTACCTTCTAAACTAGCAATTCTAGTAGGTCCAAAAAGATCTAAGTGCAAAGGTTGTAAAGATTTAGAGGTACTTACTACACTCTTTGACTTAAATGATGTTTTGTGTTGTTTTTCTCTTTGACATGGTACACATGTCTTATCCTTTGCAAATTTGAGTTTTGGAAGTCCATCCATTAACTTTCCTTTACTAAGGCTTTGAATCAAGTTCATCTTGCAAGACCAATTCTTCTATGCCATAGCCATGATTCATCGCTAATTGTCATAAGACACTTAGAGGAAATGTTAGATAACTTGTGTAAATCTATTATGTAAGTATTGTCATCTCTATCTAATTGGAATATCTCTTGACCACTTGAGGTGGTCACAAGACATTCGTTAGAGGTAAAAATGACTTGGTTTTCCTTATTACATAATTGACTTACACTTAATAAATTATACTTTAAACCATCAACTAGTAAACTATTTTCAATTAAAGATATATTATTTAAACCAATTGAGTCAATGTCAATTACTTTACCCTTGCATTGTTTCCAAAAGTTACATTACCACCATCAATTCTTTTGATTTGAGTCAAGAGACTTTTATTTTTTATCATGTGCCTTGAGCATCCAATATCCACTAACCAAATATTTTTCTTTGATGTGGACTTGGGCCATAACTGCAAAATAACAATTTAGGTTTGATTTTTATGTACCCAAATAAACTTGGATCTTTAGGGGTTAACATTAGAAGGTTCCCAATGGGCATTCCTTATGAAACAATGTTTGTTTATATGCCCAAGCTTCATGCAATAATGACATTGTTTGGATTTAAATATGATTTTCCACTTTGCAATTGGTTTAACAATGACAAAAACATTTATGTGTTGTGGGTGTTTTCTTATGTGTTTGCTTCTTGTATAAGAAAGCATGATTGACCTTTTAAGGTTTTCCTTTTAGGCCATGTGACCCTTGACTACTCTTTCTTTGAGTAGTGGGTTTTGTGAGTGCTTTGCCATTAGCCCTCATGGCTATTACCTTAATAGTAGAAGTTTGTGGTGTGCTTGATTTAACAAAGACGATTTTAAAAGATTATGCTCTATTAAAACCTATACCATGTCTCACTAAGGGAGGTCTTTGAGATATTATTAGTTGTCTAAACCCTCTTCCCTTTTGTGAAATCTAGAAATAGAATTTCTAAGCTGTTCAACCTCATTTTTCAATACATTATTTTCTTTTAAGAGAGAACTTATTGAGGGTTTTGAGGAAATATCATCCAATGACTTCTTTTAAGCAGTCATTTGAGGTTTTTAGCTCTTCAACTACCTTTTGAAGGTCATTAAAATCAATTTTGAGTTTAAAGCTTTTTTTTTTTATATAAAAATCAAGTTTCATTTTGTATCTTTATATTTCTAGATTTAGTACTTCAACTATATCATCATCATCAATTAAATCACATAAATCATCACAATGTTGAAAAGTAGAGCATACCTCATCATTGGAATAATCCTTAATAGCCATGAAGCACAAGTTAGCCACCTTTTCTTATTCTTCTTCGATGAGTGATGTGGTTTTATAATCCTAAGTGGCTTTGTGACCCTTTTCTTCATCTTATTTATTGGATCTCCTCTTATACTTCTTGATCATGGGGCACTCCTATCTAATGTGTCCTTTCTTTCCACATTCATAGCACTTGACTTCCTCTTTTCCTTTGTTAGATAAGGAGTTTCTAGGAGGGAATCTTGAGGCTTTTTGCTTATAGTTCTTAATTGAATCATACTTGTGAGTGATCAACCTTTTGATTCTCTTTGAGAGCGAGGCTATTTAATCATCTCCTTTATCAACTAACTCTTCATCACTAAGAAGATATTTTCTATAAGCATTGAGGTTGAAACTTTAAGTGCTAGAAGCTTTATCTTCTCCTTTTCTCCTTGAAGCTCTTTTTTTTTTCTTACTAGAGCCATCTCATGAGTGATAAGTTTGCCAATAAATACATTGGTAGGAATTACACTCAAGTCTCCATTGGCTTCCTCAATACATGTAACCTTTGAGCCATAATCTTTCATAGGAAGACCCTTTAGAATCTTGTTATTTACATATTCCAAGTTATAATGCTTTCCAAGCTTCCTCATGCCATTGACAATAGTGAGAAGTCAATTGGTCATTTCAATTATGGTCTCATTGGGCTTCATCTTAAAAAGTTCATATTCGGCAATAAGAAGTTGAATCTTCTTGGATTTTACTTGTTTCTTGCCTTCATGATAATTTTCCAATGTTTTCCAAATGGAGTAAGTGATTGGACAATGTTGGATTCTACTAAACTTTTGAAGTGATAGATAGCTTATTAGAATGATCATGAATTTCTTGTTTTTTCCATTAGCTCTATTTTAGGGTTTGGTCCAATCATCTCTTGGAATGATCTCATTTTCTCTTTTGGTATTCCTTCTTGTTGGAGATGTCTATTCCTTTTGAACAATGTCTCAAACATCTACTCCTTCACTATCAAGATAAATTTCCATCTTGAATTTTCAATTCACATAATTTTCTCCATCAAATAAAGGCTTGAGATTGTGAAACCCTTCGTTGGCCATAATTCGATCTTTGCTAGTGCTTATTAGGCTTGAATTCTATACTTGGCTCTGATACCAATTGTTGCCCAAAACAATAACCAAAAAGAGGTATTGAATTGAATGGTAATTAAAAATTTTGTTTAAGACAATTTTACCAAAGAATAATTTGTGAGAATGAAAAAGATACAAGATTTATAGAGGTTTGGGTATTAACAAACTCTACTCCACTTTTCAATCTCAATTGGGTATTTTACTAACATACAAAATGTTACATAGCTCACTCCCAAAAATGATGTTTCTTTCTCGGCTAACACCTAACCCAGAAAAATTCTTGTGACACAACAACCAAATCTTTATATTTTTATGTCTCACACAACAACATTTACAAATGTTTCACTTACAACCCAACTCACTCAAACTCACTTTTGAGTAATTGATTACAAGAATGAAACACTCACTCGCCAAAAGCTCAACAATTCTGAGCAATTATGGTTCTTACAATAAGAATGGTGAAATAAATTAAATGCTCAAAGCTATATAAGATTAGAAAATTGAATGCACATTTTTTACATTTTTATCTTATTTTCTAACCTTTAGAAGTAATAAATATGTTGTATTTATACTTCCCCTAACAAAAATAGTCGTTTGGGATTCATTTAATGCAAAAATGTATGTTCAACAACTGTTCCGTTCGCACTTGACAACTTTCTCTTTCCAGGTTCATAGGTGTGACTTAATCTTCACGGGCGTGACTATTTTTTGTAGTCGTGAATGAAGTAGTGAATGTGGCTGTGAACGGTTCTTTCCAGAAATGAGTAGTCTTTTACGAGTGTGACATATTTCTTCATAGGCGTGACTTAATGATGCTTCACGAGTGGTCTAATGTTTCACTGCTGTGAATGTTTGAATGAACAATCTTTAGTACTAACTATTTCGCGGGTGTTACCCATGAGTCACAGACATGAAATGTGCTTTTTACATTTGTGGTAATTCTTCACCACGGGCATGACAATGTTCATTGGTGTGAATATTTACTTCACGGGCGTGAACCTTTGCTGATTTTCAATCCTTTGAACTTCAATCAACTTGCATCATGGTCATAGGAATATGTAACTTGTCTAATACACTTAGAACATAAAATGTGGTTAAATTCTTTATTACCAAATTATTTGTGATCATCAAAATGATAAAAATACCTCTCAAGGTTCAACACTTAAGGAAAATAAGCCAATTAGGGTTTTTCCTTTTCTAACCCTAAAAAGAATTATAAAGAGTATAAATATTTATTTTAAGGAGTCAATTTTGTGGCTGCCCCCTTAAGAAAAATAAGATTTATTTTTCTCATCTCATTTTTCTGTTTCATAAGACAATTTTCCATAGCTAACACTTAGGACTTTTGTCACCCCATCTCCTTGGAGGTTTTCTTCTTCTTCCTTCACGTGGGTACTCTTAGAAGCAATCCTAGTTTTGGATTGTTATGGTTTGTTACAACCCAACAAAGTAGGAAAAACTCATAACTTGGAAAATCAAGAGTTGCAAACAAAGGTAATCAACTTTTCTCATTAAATGGTATGATCCGATTTTAAATTACATAGAACATTCATTAGGTTTTGGTTTTGATTAAATTTTATATTTTGGCTATGTCATGTATAAGATGCATATTTAAAACCTAATAAGCATCAGATAGTTGATCAAAATTTTGACATGATTTATAAATGGAAGCGAAAGGGGATACAACCATTGCTAGTAGCATATGATATATGGTAGTAGTGGAGGGATTATTGAAGAACTCCAAAAGTAAAAACAAAGTCTGCAAGTAAGAATTGACACAACGAGGTTGGTGGATAGGGTACAAGTCCATCCAAACACACTAGAGGCTCAAAATTGACTATATATCACTCACGCGACTTGATAATACTTTTAACTTTTCAAATCTTTAATCTAATTTGTAATTTAGTTTTTTAATATTGCAATCTTGATGCTCTTATGTATGAGTTTTTATTTTTCCCATTAGTGAGTTATATTTTTTTTCCTTTAAGCTAAAGAATTGAGATAACAGCCTAATGTGTTTGAGATCTTCAAAAAGACTCACACAAGGAAAACAGATGATCAGTTCATTAATAGTAAGTCCAAGGAGATCGATGTTAGTATCACTTTAATTTTGTAACTAGTCAAATATTTTTTGTCTTTAATGTTGTAAACAACTCATAATCAAGTTACATGCATATTTTTCTACTATTTTATTTATTATTCCGTACCGTAATTCCATAACAATACATCTCAGGAATGTGTAGAGGCACGTGTGGCTGCTGCTTCTCAGCATGTTAAGGGTACCATAGAGACTCCACAGACATGTCTTATATATTTATGGAAGAGGTAGTAGGCCACAAGAAGTAGAGATTGTATGAACTTCGCTTTAAGACATCATCATCTATGTCAAACAGTGTAGGCTCTAGTTCCATTACCCCCACACTAATGAATAATACACAGAGGATTAAGAAAATTGAGGATGAGGTAGAGTAGAAAATGTAAAAAAAAAAATGGACGCATGTATCGGAGCTTTGGAGTCCCAACTGCAGGCCACGATGGAATTGTTACATAATCAAGGCATTATGTCACCAGGATAGTTTACTACAGTTTCTCCTGCTACTAATGATTATGAAAATGAGGATGAGTTTTCTAAAGAGTAGATACTTCATCTATTTTGAAATTCTAGTAAAATATAATACATGTTTACTTAACAAAAATTTAAAAATTTGACTAGCATTTTACAATTTTGTTGTATTTATATTGTTATGCAAATTATTTGTGCTAATTAAATGTTATAATAGCCAAACACTTTAAATAGAATGTTATTTTTTATTGTTCAACAAATAGGGTTATTATAGAAATAATTTATTTTTTTAAAAAATTAGCGATAGAATAATCTATCGCTAAAAAATTGTCCACGAAAAATAGCGACTATATAGAGACAGATGGAAATACATTGCTAAAAGAGTAATGTCATTCCGTCATAGATTTGTATCATTTGTCATCATATTGACTATGAAAATTGTGACAAATCTGTTCTTTTAACGACAAAATTTTTCGTTGTTAAATTTAACTACGGATGAACATTTGGTTGTTAACTATCTAACTTCCACCTATATAGAGATGGAAATATTCTGTCACAAGTCCATTGTTACTCATATGTATTGACGAAAATGCATGCTTTAGTGACGAATTTTTCAGTTACTAAATCAGTACTTTTTTGTAGTGTGGGTTAAAGGGTGTTACAATGCAACTCTAATTCAAAGTCAAATGCACTTACCATGGCTAATAAAACTATAATGGTTTTATGTTTCACAATTAGAGAAAATACTTTATGATAATCAATACCCTACTTTTTGTGAGAAATCATGTGGCACAAGTTGTTCCTTGAATCTAGTAGGTTCAATCCTAGAAATTTTTTTTTTTTTTAAAGATTCATTTGCATCCCACTGGTTTCATACCCTTTGGTAATGGTACAAGCTCCCAAGTTTTGTTCTTAGAAAGTGATTGCATCTCTTCATTCATTTCAATGAGCTATTTTGTTGCTTCTTTACCCTTAACTGCCTTCTTATATCATTGATATTCATCATAATCTATAGTTTCAACCACTACTAATGCATATGCAACTAGAGTAGAACTTTCAATACTTAAGTAATATGCATACCTAGCAGGCTTTCTAATTTTATTTTTTTATTATCTTTTTGTAGCTAGAAGTTGTGACTCATTATCCTGTACATCCATGGGTTGAATTTCATGTTTATGTAATATGTTGTTTGAATTTTCAATTTCAAACTCCACCTTCTGCATAACAATCAATTTTACCTATAGATTCATCAAGCTCCTTTTTATAGCTAAACATAACGAAGTCATTAAAAGTAACATATATGCTAATAATAAATTTTAGAGTTTTATCCTTTTCAGTGCACCACAATCTATACCTTTTAACCCCAACAACATACATTAGAAAAATGCATTTTATTACCTTAGGCTCTAGTTTTTCATCATTAATATGAACATAAGCAGGATAACCAAATATATGTAGGCAGAATAATCAAAGAGAGTATTGTACCATACCTCTTGAGGAGTTTTAAAATCAATTGTAGTTGATGGAGATCTATTCACTGGATAATTAGCAATGTTAACTGCCTCAGCCCAAAATTCCTTTAGAAGACCAACATTCAATCACATGCAGTATGCACGCTACAAAAGTGTTTATTTCATGTGTTTTGCAACTTCATTTTGTTGTGGTGTATGTCATACAATGTGGTGCCTTTCTATACCTTTTTTCTTGCATAACTCATCAAGTGGTGCATTCTAGAAATCTAACCCAATATATATTCTCAGTTTGACCTATTTTTTAGTATATTTTTCAACCATGGTCTTTCACTTCTTGAACCATCCAAACACTACATCTTTCGACTTCAAAAAATACACCCAAATCTTTCTAAAGTAGTCATCAATAAATGTAACAAAGTAATTGCATCCACTATGAGATTTAACTTGAAAGAGACCCCATAAATCTGAATGAATTTACTCAAGGATATATGTGGAATTGTGCTTACCTGAACTGAGCTTGACCTTGCATTGGTTGCCTAAAATAAAAGACTTACAAAACTTCAACTTTTCAATCTTTGGACCATTCAACAATCCCTTTTTGCTCAACAATGTAAGATCTTGCTCATTCCTATAACCCAATCTGTGATGTTACAACTCTATACAATCACTATCCAACTTTGAAAAAGATGAATCAACCACTATTCACGTCATTATACTGCCCATCAAAGTGTCGATACCATATTGGTATTTACCCTTCATAACCACAATAGCACCCTATAAGACTTTAATATACCCATCACCACCAATAAACTTGTACCATTGATTATCAAGAACATTTAAAGAAATTAGTTTTTTTCGAAGACTAGGAACATACTAGACATCAAAT
Organism: Triadica sebifera; assembly: GCA_023653625.1. Classification (NCBI taxonomy): domain Eukaryota; kingdom Viridiplantae; phylum Streptophyta; class Magnoliopsida; order Malpighiales; family Euphorbiaceae; genus Triadica; species Triadica sebifera. Next base: position 4,143,511 of record CM042910.1, read on the forward strand.
GTTCTGATAATTATATCATACATCTTGATCTACAGTGAACTATTACCCATGATAGAAAGCATTTTATCATCACCCAATGTCACAGTGTTATGCCATTGTTTGAAAGAATGAAACTAATTTCTGTTGAAAGTCATACGATAAACAACATAGTCCATCACCCATGTATTTGAAAATTTAGAAATATTGATAGTCAAAACATCACTACCCTTAAGTTCACTTTCATCGAAACTCTTCTGCATTATACTAGCGTTGGCTTTACCATCTGATTTTTTTTTCTTTACCATTCTTGTATTGCAGACAATCCTATCTAAGATGCCCAAGTTCTTTACAGTGATAACATCGAGGTCCTTTAGACTTTGACTTTGAATGTGAGTCATTTTTATTTCCATCATTCTTTTCCTTTCTCTAGCCCTTTTGACAACCAGACTCAAATCTTAACTGCATTCAATGGAACCCGAGGCCATTCTCTTCAACTTTTTAGACTGCAACACATCTTTAACATCACCAACAAAGAGAGTATCTCTTCCATATAATATAGTGTCAATAAAATTTTCATAATTCAACAAAAAACATAAGAGAATTATGACTTGATTTTACTCATCAATTTTAACCCTAACACCTTTATAAATCAAGGATGATTCAATTAAAATTACCAACATGGTGTTTAACATGTGTAGTCTCTGTTATCCTTAAAGTATACAAATGTTGTTTTTGATATAACAATTCGTTAAAGATTTCTTTTGGTATTTACCTTTAAGCTTTTTCCATAACAAAGTTGCATTTGTTTCATCAACCACCTCCTTTAAAACCCCATCATTTAGACTCAGTTGAATTAAAATGTGTGCTTTAGCCATAATTGCAGCCTTCTCTTCTACATCCATAATCGCTGGTAAATTTTCTTTCTCTTCCAATGCTACTGCACATCCCTACTAAACTAGAAGAGCCTCCATCTTTACCTTCCATAGTGTGAAATCATTCAAACCATTGAATATCTCAATCTCGAATTTGTGAAGTGACATCTTCAATAGCAGTGCCCAAAATTCCAACAACCAGACTCTGATATCATTTGTTAAGAATTCAACAACAATATAAAAGAAAAATAAACAAACAAAATCACAAAGATATATATTTAATGAGATTTGGTCAATGTCACCTACGTCATCGGGTAGGGAGAATCAATCTTATTATTTCGACTGTAAAGTGTAAGATTTTTTTTAAATTTTAAAAATAATTACATAATATATATATATATATATATATATATATATATATATATATATATATATATATATATATAACACCCTATCACAAGAGACGTGCTACGTGTTGCTGGATGTGTCTGTAATACCAATTACCCCTCTGTACACACCACCGTATACTAGGCATATAAGAAGTATTACAGTTCTGTATTTTTTTAAAAAAATACACATAAATAATATTAATTTTTTTGAAACATATATATAAACTAAAATCAAATAATAAGAAATAAATATATAAAATGCTCACACTTTACATATCATATTTATGCAATATATGTCACATCCCACATGAATTTAAGATTTTATTTATATAAAATTAGTCTTAAAATAGTAAAATATAAATAAAATATTAACCCGCTCGGGGTGGCTAATACTGTTGCTTGACTCCATACCGTGGGACCCACTATCAACGACACTATATTAACAAAGTTTGTCACTTTATCTTCATTTTAAATCTGCATGAGAAGAAAACAAACTCTCGCGCTGAGTTATACAACTCAGTGGTAGAGTAATTTATAATAATAATCATTTATAGGTAATATAAAATATGAAATTATTATCAATATTTTATAATATCATATAAAGTCCATTTCATTAATGTTATTGTAACCTCATAAAATTTCTTATCATACTTATATATTAAATCATTATAGATTAACTCCAGAAAAATGAGATGTACATATCATCTCTTCAACTCAGGAAAGCCACTGGATTAGAGAAAACAATATGAATAAATTATATCGCATGGTCCTAAAAAATTTACTGGACCGAATATATGTATTATATGACCATAGAAAATCCACCGAACCGTAAAACATATCATATGACCACAAATAATTCATCAGGCTAGTAAACCCTATTGACATACCAATAATTCCCAAAATCATTTTTTATACTAATATATGAACAAAAATATCAAATTCTCGTCAAATAGAAATTTCCATATGCTTACACAAAATATCATATCAAATAAATCCTTAACTGATTTTATATTTGAATTTCTTTTCATAAAATATGTTATAACAAATATTTTCATATTCATTACATAAATCAATTTAAAATTTATTTAAATAAAAACTCCATTAAAATCATACTTTAAATATTTAATGGCTAAAATTATAAATTATTGTACAGACATTAACTATTGCTTGTTGGTGTCCGTCGGCTACTTTCCCTAGTTCGCCCTTGGCACAAGTTCTGTTATCACGCTCGAACAATATATAATTTCTAATTAGCTACTGAACTATATTTAATTTAAATTATATTAAAAATAAAGTTTCGTGATAATTTTCTGTTATATTATATATCAAAATCTCTCATTGGTGTTATTTCTCGTTATTTAGGTTTGATGTGTAATCTAAAACTCCAATCGCCCGACATATTTCCTAGTGCGACCAAAATTTCAAATATTATTTTCTTCTGCAACATTTTATTTTCCTTATTTTTTATCGATTAAACTATTTTTCTCCATTTATTTCCATTTAACCTCTAATTTCCAATTTTCTGTAAAAGTCTAATTTTCACTCAAAAAATCCTATTAATTCAAAAAATACTTTAAAAATTCCAAATAAATTCTTATAATCACTTTAACTCATTTCCTTTAATTTTTCAATGAAAATTTCACTAAAATTATATTCAACAATTTTCAATAAATTTTTCCATATTTAGACCAAAAATCCAAAAATTCTACTAAATATATCTGCCACTTAAAAAAATTATTTTTCACTTCCAAACACTCCATTTAACTCTATTTTTATCATTTTGAGTCACAAATCCTTCAAAATAATTTTTTTAATATTTGGCCATAATTATGGAAAATTCCTAAAAATTTTACAAAAATTCCTAAAAATTATTTTCTTCAAAATTTCACCATATCTATTATCCTCAAGTCTCATTCTACTCTTTTTGCTATTTTTATCTAATTTTTTTCATAATTTTCCTACAACATCTTAATTTTTCTATAACACTAATTCAACTCCAAATTATCGTCAAATTTAAAATCTACCTATAAGAATCATTCAAAACAATTTAGATTCATGAAAATTTGAAAGAAAAGTGAATAAAATCTTACCTCTAATTTCTTGAAATTTTTTCCAAATTCTTTTAGCTCCAAATAAATTTATTTTCTTTTTTTATTTAAAATCTTTGCTCCTTAATGCTTGAATATTGTGTATTTAAGGAAATAAAATGAAAGATATAAAGAAAAGTGAGGGAGAAGGTTTGGTCACGGAGAAAGAAGAAGAAGATTATGAGTTTTTTTAATGACATTATTTACTTTTTTTTTGTTTTTTCTACTTTTATATTTGATTAATGCATGATTAATCTTAATTGAGCTTAATCTAAGCTCCTATTAGTCAATTAAAATTTATCAAAAAGATATCTTGGTTTTTATCTAAATTAATTCATAAGAAATTTTGACTTTAGACTTTTTCCACTAAATTTTTTAATTTTTTTAATTTAACCATTGAATAAATTTATTTTCTTAAATTTCATATATCAAATGAGCTTATTTTCTCAAATTGAATATACCAATATTCTCAGAAAAAATTTATCTTCAAAATGGTTTTCTTGATTTTGTAAAACAACCACTGATATGAAAATTATATTTTGCGATTAAATTTTTTTTCTAAATCATGCCCATAAAAGTTCATATGTAGTCTGATTTATAACTTATCACTTTTAAAAATTTTAGAATTCAATTGCGATCGCATCGATGCAATTATGATCGTAAATGAATATCTGTAGTTCATAATCAGAAAATCAGACCGTAAATTCGCATTAAGAACTGTATTTTTGTAAATCGGAGTCTTTAACCTTTAAATATCTCTATATAGTTTCACCTATGACTTTAAAAATATTATTTTATAAATTTTGGCATGCCTAATTTGAATTTTTACCGCGGGTGAAAACTCCACATTTTGGACTCAGTTTGTTGCCTTGATTTGTTTGTTAAGCACGAAATCGCAACGATACATCAATTCAATTCAATATTCGCATTAAACATCCTATTATCATATTAAAGTACATTTTTTACACTCATATGTCCGTATTTAGATTTTGATCTATACGCATCTGTACTGTGGTACAAACAACCACAATATGCATATACAGTTAGGGTCTAGATCATGGACATGACAGTTTTACATATATGTTATTGTGATACATCCATGATAGCTTATACAAGAAATCGTAACAATGTGTCTGCACTATTTTCTCACGATTGTGATAGCGTGTATGTCACATGTCCCTCACAGCCACACAGAGCCTTCACACCCGTATGTTTTATCACGCACCATGAAGGTTCATACGAGATTTTTCACACATGTATATTTTTCCACACATGTATGATATTCTAAAAGGCCATTGTATACCATTAGATCAAATGAATCTTGGTTGTCCATTAAAATAGGTAGGAATTAATCCTAACCCTCCATTTGGTAGGTGAAAATCAATCCAGCCATCCATTTTGGTAGGTGGGAGTTGATTTGACCATCCATTTGGTAAGTGGAAAACAATTTTAGCCATCCATTTTGGTAGGTGGGAGTTAATCCTAACCATCCATTTGGTAGGTGGGAATTGATCTCGGTCATCCATTGAGGAGGTGGATGCCTATATATAGCTTATGTAATTAATTTGTATTCATTCAAGTGATCCAAACAATTGAAGCAATCTTAAGTAATTCTTAAGCATTCTCCAAGTTATCTCTTCTTTTAAAGTTCTTTAGCATCTTTACTCATTCGCTAGTTGCATCTAACATTCGTAGGGGAGACTTACCAGCATTCAGTGAGGGAAGTTTGCTAGTGTCGCGCGAACATTGGTAGCAAAAGACCAAGCCTGTGACAGTTAGTATCAGAGCCTACGGTTCAAGTAAAGATGGCAGGAACTAGTGAGATCACAAATGTGGCAACCGAGGAGAGCCAACAATCAAGAAAAAAGAGATCAAGGTAGAGGGATGCCTTGGTAGACATGAATGCAAGACTCGTTAAGGTGGATCTTATTGTAGTTGAGAGGCAAGAGAAGTTCGAGGAGGCAGACCAACACATCATGGAGCTTGAAACGAGGAGAGAAGAGCTTCAAGGGGAGATGCAAGGTGCCGTGAACGTTGTTGTGACTACATGTCTTGACCAAGTGAAAATCTTGGAGGAATCCTTTCATGCGGAGATTGTGAGACTCAAAGAGGAGACTGTAAGAGTTGTAGCTGAGCTAGGCAATGCAAAGGATGAGTTGATCCTTTGCAAGAAGGTCATTACTCAAGGAGAAGTGTTGCCAAACCCATTGTTGTCTCTACTCCTTCGAAGGTGGACGTTCCTAGGCCAAAGGCGTATAATGGCTCAAGGAATGCGAAGGAGATTGACAACTTCTTATAGAGCTTAGAGCAATACTTCATGGCACTTGGCCTTGATGAGGGGAAAAAGGTTAATCATGTCTTGCATTACCTTATGGATACCACGATAGTATAGTGGATGAAGAGATGTAATGACATGGAGAAAGGAACTTGCACCATTGATACGTGTGATGAGTTCAAGAGGGAACTCAAGAGGCAATTCTACCTCACGAATGTCGAACATGAGGTGAGGGCTAAACTTAGGCATCTAACTCATGAGGAAAACATACGGGACTATGTGAATGAATTTTCTGAAGTGCTCTTGGAGATCCCCAATTACCCCGACAAGAAAGCACTCTTTACTTTCATGAATGGTTTGCAATATTGGGCCAAGCTAGAAATCGAGAGACGTGGTGTCCAAGATCTAGCCACTGCCATTTCCATTACTAAATCTCTTATTGAGTTTAAAAGGAACGAGAAGTCGAAGTTCCATAAAGACATTGGTGACAATGGAAAGAGTGGGGGAGACAACCACCGAAGCAAAAAGAATTCCCATAAGTATGACAAGGGCAAGAACATCAAAGATGACAAGGGCGGATGTAGGCCAACTATCCAATGTTTCTTTTGTGACGAGCCACATAAGGCAAGGGAATGCTTGAAGAAGGCCAAGCTATCTGCCCTAGTCGAAGAGAGGGATGAGTAGCAACAATGTGACGAGACGATGGTGGGATCCTTACAACTCCTTAATGCCATGAAGACCAAGGTTGAGATGCCAAAGTCTAACAGGAAGGGACGGTTATTCATGGAAGCCAAAGTTGGCCAACAAACCGTGAAAGCATTGGTGGAAACGGGAGCCAACCACAACTTCCTCGAAGTAAAAGAAGCCAATCAGCTAGGCATCAAATATACTGATGAGAGAGGATGGCTTAAATCGATAAATTCTGAAGCTAAGGCCACCTTTGAAGTTGCTCGTGGAGTGAAGGTATGCCTAGGTGAGTGGCATGGCTCGATGGACTTCTTTGTTATTCCGATGGATGATTATGCTATTGTGTTAGGTATGGAATTCCTGGATCAAGTCAAAGCCATGCTCATTCCTTATGCTAACATGATGTGCATATTGGAGGAAGGCAATGCTTGCATGGTGCCTTTAACAAGAGAAGCGAGCCCATAAGCCAAACGAATATCGTTCATGCAGCTGTCCAAGGATGATATGCTCCCTGAATTGCCAAAGAAACTTCCACCGAAGAGTGAGGTGGATGGGAAGATTGAGTTGAATTCTGGTGCAACTGCCTATCGAATGGCGTCTCCTGAGTTTGAAGAATTGAGGAGGAAATCGAAGGCTACTGTTATAAGTCCAAAAATTTCATTGGCGGATCATAGAAAAGCGACACTGGAGCAAGACCCACAAGCCAAGAGATCGGTGGAGTTGGTAAGTCCTGGAAAGACTCGTTAATTTTGGCTTAGGGGTAGGGAGCTCACCACCCAATGCTATCGAGTGTCTGTACCGATACTTTCGATTTTGACAAAGGTTGGCATGAGAGGCCGACCATGGCACAAACGCACCAAGCCAAGGCCGATAAGAAGAGGAAGAAATGGGTCAATGCTAAAAAGAGGCATTTGTAGCTTGAAGAAGGGGATACGACGAGGGCGTCGCCAAATTGAGTGGGGGAGAATGTCATGCACCGTGAAGATTCATACGGAATTTTCGGCACATGTATATTTTTCCACACATGTATAATATTCTAGAAGGTCATTGTATACCATTATATCAAATGAATCTTGGTCGTCCATTAAAATAGGTAGGAATTAATCCTAACCCTCCATCTGGTAGATGAGAATCAATCATAGTCATCCATTTTGGTAGGTGGGAGTTGATCTTGACCATCCATTTGGTAGGTGGAAAACAATCTTAGCCATCCATTTTGGTAGGTGGGAGTTAATCCTAACCATCCATTTGATAGGTGAGAATTGATATCGGTCATCAATTGAGGAGGTGGATGCCTATATATAGCTTATGTAATTCATTTGTATTCATTCAAGTGATCCAAGCAATTGAAGCAATCTTAAGTAATTCTTAAGCATTCTCCAAGTTCTCACTTCTTTCAAAGTTCTTTAGCATATTTACTCACTTGCTAGTTACATCTAGCATTCGTAGGGAAGAATGACTAGCATTCAAGCGAGGAAAGTTTGCTTGTGCCACGTGGTCGTTGGTAGCAAAAGACCAAGCCCGTGACAGCTTGCTCAAAGCCTTCATGCACATACCAAGTCTTCATGTGTGTGTGCTAAACAATTTTAATTTTTATACATTTGTTGTGATTTGTTGCTTTATTGTTATGCTATTTGTTTAGATAAGATTAATACATGAAAGAAACATTGTATATAAATTATTTAGCACTAAATAAGTTTTTTTTTTCATTTTGTCCCCGAATTTTTGTTGTGTTTGGATTCTTGAACATTAGTTTCAGTCCCATATTATGTCAGAGTGGCAAGTAGGGATTCAATAGAAAATAAAATGATGGTTTTGGTATCTAATGGTAATACATATTCGGTCCCCATATAAGCTATGGTATTTTTAGTATTGATTCTCTACTTGGAATCCATTTTTGTTATAATATAATTGTATATGAATCCGATCAAACACATTAAAAGTTTCAAAACTTAATAAAAAAACATAATGGTTGAAGAACAAAAAATGCATTTTTATTATGGCCAATACATGTATAGTCTCGTACTTATCATGTTTTGTTACTTTGCCCCTAAAGTTATTTTTGGTATAGACTGCACTTGTACCTTTTCTTTTTTTCTTTTTTACAATCAGCCTATTAATTCCTATTTTTGGTACAATTAATTTTATTAATATGAAATGTTGCTAATTTAGCAGGAGCAAAAATATTCACCAGATTACATACCACTATAATGGGTCAATACCATGTAAGATTAATGAGGCTAATTAAATAATAAAATGAAAAATTGAAAGTTGATTATAACAAAAAATAGTTATAAATAACAATTTGTGTAAAAAATAACTACATAGGGCAAATTAATAAAATATGACAGTGCAAAAAGCTATACATGTATTACGCCTTTTGTTTTCCTTTTTATTAAACTTACATTTTATCCCTTCCAATAAAATCAACTTAAACAATAAAATTAACTATTATTAAATGGTTCACTCTTATTTTCATAAATATTAAGAAAATTTAATAAATATAGTTAAAATTATATATTCATATATATTTAACATATCCCTAAATTAATTAGGCTGTAATGAAAAATTTAAAAAATAATAATTTATATTTTTTAATAATGTGATATTAAATAAAAATAATAATAGACATTAATAAATTTTTAAAGAGAACTAATAAATATTGATTATCTTTTTTAAAAGAAAAGTGAATTATAATTCATAATTAATAAAATATAAAAAATGTGTGTTTTTGGACACAAGGGAAAATTATGAAAGCCTAAATAAACCCCAACATATTCCGACCAATTCATCCAAATCAAAGATTTTTCTCCAAACCAACAAGGCGGTGACTGTGACTCGCACAAGTAAAAAACTAAACCCGAAACTCATCTCTCTTTCTCTCTCTCGGATCGCATATGCCAAAATTAGCTATTTCCCGAACATTACCCACCACTCGTCTCCCCATCTTCACTCCCCGCTTTGCACAGCACAATAATTCTTTCGAGCTTGCTCTACTTGACCCACTTTTGATCTTTCTTAATTGCTTTCTTCGGTTTTTTTTTTGTTTGTCCTTTTAATTTCTCCCTTGTTTTCATTCATGGGTTAGATAAATTTCACTTTTTTTCCCGCTTGGCTGGATTCTCGAAATGGAGTGGGATAGTAATTCGGATCTGAGCGGGGACGAGGACGAGGGATTCACACTTAACGATGGTGGTGGTCCGCTTCCTTTCCCCGTTGAAAATTTGCTTCAAACAGCTCCTTGTGGGTTTGTTGTCACTGATGCCCTCGAGCCTGACCATCCTATAATTTATGTCAACACCGTTTTCGAGATGGTTACAGGCTATCGAGCTGAGGAAGTGCTTGGGCGTAACTGGTTAGTCTTCCTAATTTATTGATATTATCATTCTTTTTTGCTCTCTCCTCTTTTTCCTTTCATTGCTGTGCTTATCTAAGTGTAGGGTTTTGTTGATTTAGTGAGAAAATGGTTCATTTCGATGATATGTGTGCCCTTTTTAGTGTTTTTTTTTTGAAACCTACTTCTCTATTCGGGGTTTTTCTTAAATCTTTTGTTTGAGGAAATTAATACTAATTTCTACCGACTTTTAGACTTAGGGTCTTGGGTTTTGTGTAGGAATGAATTTTTTTTGTAGGAAAGTAATGCAAGTGAGCTTAGTAGACTCTGCTGGGCAGTGGAATGGAATATGTTAATTTTCCTCTGCTCTAATTGTTCTGCTTGTAGTTTTATTTCACCACTGTCTCACTATCAAAACCTTCCTTTCCGTTTATAATTTCTGAAATCTCTAGAGAAATAAGAGTTTCTTGCTTCAAGTGTTTAAGTCAGCCAGCAACTGTATGCATTCTTTATCCCTTTGTTCAGCTATTAATTCGTTATCTGCACCAACTGAGAATTAAATCATAAATGTTTTAATTTTTTGGCTTTTTACTGTAGTTTGAATACCTGCATCGAAGGTAAATCATATTCGAGTGGAATCAGAAATGCTTAACTATAAACAAAATTGGCTCAAGAACTGGATAATATCTTAAACAATTGCAATAGGCTCTTGTTCAAGAGATTGTGGTTCCTAATTTAGGGTTGATGACCTTCATTGCTAGGCTTTAAGTGAGCATTTCTTTCCTAGTCAGGGGGTTGCATTTGTGCCTTTTAGTTATTGGCTTGTGATATATAGCATAGAACATTATGAAAGCATTCCATATGAAGTGAGCCTTTCTCATAATATAGTCAAAGGAATATAAACTTAATAGTTATTTGCAAGCATTAAGGATTGCATTGTGCTCGTTCTTTTTAAGCCATTTTATCGACCATGATAAATTTGAAGAGGTTATTATCCATCACATCTTGTAAATAAAGGTTTTGAGATGAGTGACTAAGAAGTATCAATAAATTAAAAATTGTCATGTAATTGTTGTGTTAATGTCTTTATCATCTAAAAGTATCGTTGCTTGTGCACATTGAATTTCCTAGAATATCTATTTATTATCCATATTTGAAGAGAAGAATGGTATGAATTTTAAAGGAAAATATAGCTGGATTTTGAAGCCAAGGAGTTCTGAGAAGATTGTATGGCATGCTGTAGCGCGTTTTTTATCTTATGTGTAACATAGATATTATTTGCATTCTTTGTATTAATTATTATGTAACACCAACTCAGTGTATGTATGAAGCATGTTCATATCATTGAGATAAGGGATTGTATGAGATTTTAAGCTTCAATTCAAGAGATTGCTGGAATTCATCCCTTTCATTTAAAGTTCAGTGTGCAGAGTTTTATGCTTATATTGACATTTAGTTTGAACAGGATTCTGTAAAATTTTTTTGCGGCATTATTATGGACCCAAATTCTTTTAGTTTTGGCTTCTATATTATATATGTTGAATTAAAGATTCTTATTTGCTTGTCAGAGATGAATAGTGCCAAATGAAGGATTTTGTGCTATGCTTGAATAATCTGCACTCCCTGAACTCATTAGATTCTTTTGAACCTGTATTACTGCCCATTTAAGGCTTTAATGGAGATTAATTGATGTATTATCTAAATCTATTGTCATTATATTGCATAAAAAAATTTCCCATATATGATAGGAGAGAGTACAGATTTGATAGTGGATGTGTTTAATCAGTTAATCGCAGAAAAAAAAAAGGACAAGTGAGTTGTTATCCTTAGGGTTTGTTCAAGTTTATGCTATAATGGTGACAAAATGACTCTGGTGTTCCTAGTTTTGGTTTGAGGAGATGAGTTACTTATCTGAACCTTACTTGAGAGTTACTTTTAGTTTGTTATTATAAAGACTTTATTAGAAGAATCAATCAATGCGTAATTGCTTTAATAGAGATGCATATTCCTCTGTCAATTTATGTTTTATATATTGTTTGCTTTCATGCTCTGAAGCATGGAAACGTCCGGTAGCTAGCGTTTCAGCGTATCGGAAACGACACCGACACCGACACCGACACCGACAGACACGGGAACGGGACGTTTCGGGGCAGTGTCCGAAATTTTCCCAAATTGGAGACGCGTTTCTGTAGCTGGAAACGCATTTCTGTAGATTTAATGCTACCGCCACCGCCACCGCCACCGCCACCGCCCTTACCGTCACCACCTTCATCCGCCGCCGTAAACAAGCGTGGAACACTACTTCAATCCGAAAGCAACTCCGCCTCCGTCAACTCCTCCTACTGCAGTGGCCGTTTTGCAGAGCTAGCAGGTGGAACGACGGCTGAGTGCGCTGCTATATGCTGCTGCTGTCCGTGTGGGTTAGTGAATCTAATATACCTCACAATTTACAAAGTGCCGGCAGGGCTTTGCCGGAGAGCTTTGAGGAGAAAGAGGAGGAAGAAGAAACTGATGAAGAAAGGGTGCTATTGTGGATTTGATGATACAGAGGTACATATGTATCCGACGACTAGTAAAAAAGAGTTGTCGTTGGAGATGAAATCCCGCGAGGAGGAGGAAGAGGAAGCGATGATGAAATTAGAAGAGCAGATGTGGGAAACATTTTACAGCAATGGATTTTGGCGAAGTCCATCTCATAAAGAACATCCACCCAATATTATAAGATTAGAATCAACCTTGCCTAACGAGGCTAAGCAATTGTAGCCTTCATGTTCATTTATTTATTAACACTAAATTCCTCGTACATATATTTTAATTTCAACAAATTTGTTTATATTTTCTTTTTTAGAGCATTTTTTTTATATTTTCTTAAGTTTGACGATAATGGTGAAGAATTAATGGGTATAGATTGGAATTCGGAATATGTTTGGTTTCTTTTACTTTCTTTTTTTCTAATTGGGTATTGGAGAGTGGTGATTTTTCAGATTTGATGATTGATTAGGTTAATGTAAATGATTGGGTTATTTTTTTTGGTTGGTATGGAAACATCCAGAAAATTCTAATATTGAGGAAGTGTCATAAAAGATAGATTCAACTTTTAATTTCTTATTTGTCATAAAACTTTTAGACTTTTAGTTATGAGTTATGACTTATAAATTATAATGATGAAATTTATCTTTCTTTTTTAAGTTTATTATCATAATAATTTTAGACTTTTGTTTTTTTATTATGAAAATTCTTAACTTTTGCTTATTTTTGTTTAATTTTATATAAAAATAAAAAATTAATAATTATATTCTTAAATTTAATTATTTATAAATTTACCCCTATATTTTTAATATTTACACATTTCCCCCACGTTTCCGTGTCCTATTTTTTTTTGAAATATCGTTTCTCCGTGTCGTATCCGTGTCCGTGTCCGTATCCGTGTCCGTGTCCGTGTCCGTGCTACATAGCTTTCATGTTTTCAGAAAATATATGTTACTATGGATAAGTAGGACATTGAATTTCTGTCTTTTGCATTCCATGGTCAATGAATTTTCTCCTTCATGTGGTGTATAATTGATTGAGATTCCTTTCCTCTTTCCTGCAGTAACAAAATTTCTTTTTAATGATTTAGAAATATTATTTACCAAGCTGCGATACTTGCAATGATTTTGACAGCATCCATTAGGGCTTTTTGAGATCTCGTTGGATGTCATCAAGCCACCATAAATGGTCTTTTCTGCCCAGACTATTCTTTTTAAGTAGACTATAATGCTAGTTTCACAATCCTATTATCACAAGTACTAAGAACATGTAACACCAGTTTTGATTTAATATAAATTCTTAATGTAATGGGATAGTGATCTCTGTTCTTGATAGTCATTTGTGACATTTTCATGCTTCTGCCTTTGTGTTTCATGGCCTATAAACATCATTGAAGACAACCACCACTGATTAGAGATGCAACTTAATCTCGTGTCGAATTGATGTCAAGCTATTTATACTGAACCTTCCTTTTGCTGGTGTACAATGTGTATCATTTTTATTTCTGTACCAATTTTATTCAAGAAATGAGAATTACAGCTTTTGGGGTTACTCCTTAAAGCTGCTAGAAATATATTGATCTACATCCTTCACCTTGGGGTATTGCAAAGTCAACCAGAAATATAAAATCTTAAAATTTTTTGGAAGGAATTTTGCTTTTCGATTTTGACAAAGACTTGGAAGCAGTAGAAAGGTTTTGAGGTTTTGATGTTTAGGGTTCTCTTTTTTGAGGTTCACCTGAAGAGTATGGTATGCAAATAGTTTTAGTTTGTAAACTGTCTTTAAGATAGAGAACCCTATCTTTCAAAGTCTGAAGTTAGAGGGCCTTAGATTTTCATTTGTATATACGTGAAGAATGCTTAACCACTGTATATGGGTTTAATATATAATTGCATTTAATTTTAGAGTTGATAGATGGCATGCTTTGATTTATGAGTATTATTAGTTATTATTTTCAAAAAGTAAGTGGTAAAAATATTCTTGATAATATTTTGTTATTTGATATTACATGTTAATATTTAAAGCACTATTAAGTAATAGGATTTTTTTTTTATATAAAGAAAATTCTAAGTAAAATTAGTTTATGTTATTATGCAAGATTCATGTCAATAATTTTTAATTTGAAAGTATATTGGTATAGTATCATATATTTTGCTAATTTACACCTTATTTTTTCTTATGGCCATCATTGTTGTATTTTTTTTCCTTCAGTTACAAATTACGGTAAAGTCCCAGAATATTTTCCTGGAAGCCTTGATTTAATATTCCATGTTTTTTAGAGCTTTGGTGATTGCCTAGTGCTGCTTCCATCCTCATATGTGATATTCAAAGTTGTCTGATTGTTGTGGCTTTATTAGTATTTGCATCTGCCTCTTATCAATGCTCTTACTTTTTGCTAGTTAAAAATAAACTGGGAGACTATGAAAGCAAAAGATCTGGTAGCATATCTATTATGTAATGCAATTTGTAGTGTATCTATTACAATATTAAGTGCTATTTAGATTTCTTAAAACTTTCAAACTAAGATAATCACAGGATTTTTTTTTCTTTTCGAAATGCTGCAAAAATGTGTATATATTTCTGAATGATCTTTAAGCAGTAAATATTGCATATGACTATCAAGGCATTAAATTACAGGGGTAATATATCATTATTTTCTTCACTGATAATTCTTGAAAAAGAAACTTAGAGTTTGTTCTCTTCAGGTTTTACAATAAAGTGTTTGCTTTAGATCCTCAAGCATGCAACTTTGTGGTTGCAAACCAATAACTTTTTCCATTGCAAACTTGCAATAGACAATAGCCTTTAGATTGCATTAGGTTTATATGAATTTTATATCACCAAGGAACTTAATGAAATATTTTTTTAATAACATTATCTTTGTGGTTATGTCAAAAAACATGTTGCTAGTCAGATAAAAAGGAATATAAGAAAATTGTTATGCATTTCTTTTTTTCCTTCTATTATTGTTGTTGTTTTAGCCTTTAGGGAGGTTAAAGGGTCTCTACCTCTGTAAATTTCTTGTAGTTTTTTTTTTATGCCAAATCAATAAATTTATGATGCATTTTGGACTTGAGTTTTTCTTTTCTTTTTTTTTTTTTTTAAAAAATTGAGAATAAAATAATAGCTAATTGAAAAAGGAAGTTGCACTTATTCTGCCTTTATTGCAGACAATTGTTAGGTACATGCACACAACACATGGTAACCAAATCACTCTGTTTTTCATGGGCTGTTTTCAATGCTTCAGAGTTTCCTGTATGGGCCTTCTGTTTGAGTACCACTGTGTCTGTTCTATCATTGCCTTAATGTTAATTTTGAAAGTCAAGTGACATGATATGTTTAGTGGTGTACTCTTATGTGTTTGATAATGTCATGATCGTATTTGTTAATATCTTTAATTTAGTATATATTTTCCTGACATTTTCTAGTTCCATGTGGTCTAACTATAGGAGTGCATGAACTTATTCTTCTTTTCACTCTTTCCATCACTCCCCCTTTCTCCTTCAAATGTGTGTGGTTTCCTGATTTTTTTTTTATTTCTTCACAATTTATGTGCTGATTATGTAATGGTTTTTTCCTCTTTTTTTTCAGCCGTTTCTTGCAGTGCCGAGGACCATTTGCCAAAAGAAGGCATCCATTGGTGGATTCTTCAGTGGTTGCAGAAATTAAAAGATGTCTTGAGGAAGGCATTGAATTCCAAGGTGAATTATTGAATTTCAGAAAAGATGGATCACCTCTAATGAACAGGTTGCGTCTTACTCCTTTATATGGGGAAGATGATACAATTACTCATGTAATTGGAATTCAGTTCTTCACAGAAGCAAATATTGACCTAGGCCCAGTGTCAGGTTCTTCAATTAAGGAGTCTGCAAAGTCCACTGACCGCTTCCATTCTGTATTTTCCACCTACCGTCCTGTCCCAGAAGGTGACCGCAATGTTTGCCGTGGGGTTTGTGGGATACTGCAACTGAGTGATGAGGTCCTCTCTCTCAAGATACTCTCACGTTTGACTCCAAGAGATATTGCATCCGTTGGTTCAGTCTCTAGGCGACTCTATGAGCTGACTAAGAATGAGGACCTTTGGAGAATTGTGTGTCAGAATGCCTGGGGTAGTGAAACAGCTCGTGTTTTAGAGACTGTGCCTGGTGCAAAGAGACTTGGTTGGGGTCGTCTTGCTAGAGAATTGACAACTCTTGAAGTGGCAGCATGGAGAAAGTTAACTGTTGGTGGTGCTGTTGAACCCTCACGGTGCAATTTCAGTGCATGTGCAGTGGGCAATCGGGTTGTCCTTTTTGGTGGGGAAGGCGTTAACATGCAACCAATGAATGACACATTTGTATTGGATTTGAACTCCAGCAACCCTGAATGGCAACACGTCCAAGTAAGCTGCCCTCCTCCTGGACGGTGGGGTCACACACTTTCTTGTGTTAATGGGTCAAATTTAGTAGTCTTTGGAGGCTGTGGAAGACAAGGTTTGCTCAATGATGTTTTTGTTTTGGACTTGGATGCCAAGCCACCAACTTGGCGTGAGATATCTGGACTGGCGCCACCACTTCCGCGATCATGGCACAGTTCCTGTACTCTTGATGGCACCAAGTTGATAGTCTCTGGTGGGTGTGCAGATTCTGGGGTGCTTCTCAGTGACACATTTCTGCTTGATCTGTCAATGGAAAAACCTGTCTGGCGAGAGATACCAGTAGCATGGACCCCACCTTCGCGGTTGGGTCACACCCTTTCAGTTTATGGTGGCAGGAAAATATTGATGTTTGGGGGTTTGGCTAAGAGTGGTCCCCTTCGATTCCGTTCTAGTGATGTTTTCACTATGGATCTAAGTGAGGAGGAACCTTGCTGGAGATGTGTAACTGGAAGTGGAATGCCTGGAGCAGGGAATCCTGGGGGTATGGCTCCTCCTCCAAGACTCGATCATGTAGCTGTTAGCCTTCCAGGTGGTAGAATCCTAATATTTGGTGGCTCAGTTGCAGGTCTTCATTCTGCCTCGCAACTTTATCTCCTAGACCCAACTGACGAGAAACCTACATGGAGGATCCTCAATGTGCCTGGGCGACCTCCAAGATTTGCTTGGGGACATAGTACTTGTGTTGTAGGAGGGACAAGGGCTATAGTCCTTGGTGGTCAAACCGGGGAGGAGTGGATGCTAAGTGAGTTGCATGAGCTATCGTTAGCGAGTTCTCTCATCTGATTCAGAACTAAGTGGCGAATAAGTGATGAAGCCTTCTTTGGGAGCTCAGATGAGATCTGTTGTTTCAGTCACTAATAACTCTTGATAAATGTTGCTTTTGGTCAGGACTTTTGTATTAGGTGGTTGTCGATTATTGCATTTTCTTGTACAGGGTTGTTCTGGCTACAGATGAACTTTAGTAAGGTGACTTGAAACTCTTATTTTTCCGGGCTTGTATGAGACCCTCCCCGCCACTCTTCCTCTTCACCATGCACATTGGATGATTCTTTCTTGTTAGGTTAGTAGTATATGATAGACAGGTAGGTATTTATCTAAATTAGGTTTAGTTTCTTGCTATGTTCCTGCTCTGCTTTTATTCAGTTCTGTAATTTGAACAAAATAATTGATAAAACAAAACAGAAAGGAAGTGCATGTGTATAATGAGCAAGGACTGATTGTGCTTGGGATGTAACTGAATAAATTGTGAGGATATGCTGTGTTCTCTCCAATGTTGAAAGTTAAAGGTAATTCCTTTCCCTTATTTGCAAATCCAATTTGTACATTTTTATAATGTTTGGATAAAATTCAATTATCGTTTGGATTTTAGTTTTGTAAATTTATTCGTATTTATATACTTGAAAATATAGGAACTAATTTAACTGTCATAAATTACATTTCTCTAAATAATAGTGTGAGCAAATGTGGCATCAATGAAATTAGTGGTTCCACAGCTGGGTATCATGTCAGAATTTTTATCTATTTTTGATGAAAAATATATAGAGAGATTTAGACTTTGTTTTTTTTTTATTTGAAAATAATTTGTTTTTTGAAAATATTTTTTATAAAAATATAATATTTTTTTACATTTGGATGCTACACTAGAAAAATAAAAAAATAAAAAAAGTGAAGTGATTTTTTTTTATTTGTGATAAGTCTAGAAAAATAACTTTTCGTTCTTAGACTGTAGAGTTGTTTTTTCTTATTTTTGAAATATTTTTGTTGGTTTAGAAATTTTTTTTACCTTAATTTGATTTATTTTTAGGAGATAAATCAAATATTAAAAAAATAAGTGAAAATATTTTTCGGAAAGATATTTTACAGAAACAAATGGAGAATTAGTTGTAAAATTTTCAAACAATTTGGGTCCATTTGCTAAAAAAAAAAAAAGAAACAATTAGAGAGGGAATTGCAAATTAAGTGATATCCAAATCTAGTTTATAAACTCAGGATGGCCTAACAGGTTTGCAACCTGGCTTCTAAAAAATTATCCAAAGGGCGCCAATCTTAATGGAGGAGTGGAGCAAATTAATGTTGATTGGGAATGTTGTCCATTGGGTTATTATAATTCGATTTATCACCCCAAGTCATTCGACCACTTCAAACATGTGTGAATTAAGGGTGTGGATTTAAGGAGAAAAAGCAACCGAAAACCTAATTAGGGAGAATCGAATTGTTTGGATTGTTCGGGTATTGAATCAAAATATAAGGAAATAAAAAAAATAATAATCAAACTGAAATTTGAATCACATTTTATAACAAATATATCTGAGTGGATTCTATTTACTCAAAACAATCGACTTAAATTTATTTATTTATTTTTATTAAGTTTGGTTATTTCTAATACTTTGAAGACATCGCTTATTTAGATTAACAGTTTGAGATAGATAATAGTCTATTGATAAAAAATATTTGTACGTGTTTAGTAAAAATATGCTAATTATTATTATTATTATTATTATTATTATTTATTTTTAATATTACTTATAATTAATGTATTACATAACATATATAATAATTAAAATTAAAATTATTATTATTATTATTATTATTATTATTAACTATAAGTAATTTATTAATTGAAAAATAATTAATTTTGAGACATAAATGTTCTGTAATTAATAAATTTTAAAGGAGTAATGTAATCTAAAAATTCAATTATTCAGATTCAATAAGAATACAAACGTTCAAGAGTTACTTCTTTCTGATTAAACTTGTATATCAAATTTGCATCCATTTTTTTAATTAAATTATGATATGGACATTTTATTGATATTTCAAAACTTTTTTGCTCACTCTCTCTGATTTTACTTTATTCTGTTGCCCCCTTCCTTTTCTTTTTTTTTTTTTCTCCTTTAATTTTTATATTACATGTACTCCATCCCTTCCCTTTTATCGGTCATTTAATTTTTTTTTATAAAAATTAAAATATTATTTAATATACAATAATTACATGAATAAAATAATTATATTACTCTATTTTAAAAAATTAAAAATAGTTTTAAGTATAATTAATTTATTAATAGAAAAGATTTATCCAAAACTAAAATAGAAATAAAAAAAAGAAAATTTTATTGGTAATTTAAAATATTAATTTGAGTATAATAAATTTTATTTTTTTTATACAACGTATAAAAATAAACGGAATGAAACGGAGAGAATAATAAACTATGAAATTAAGAGTTTCAACACTAATTTCATGTAAGAAAGAGTCAAAAAGGAGAAAGGGCCTCTCAAAGAATTAATGAAAAACTAATAAAAAAGATTAAAACATTACCCTAAGAAATAGGTTTCTTCTTTAAATTCTCCAAAAATGTTTTGTAAAATTTTGAGACAAAACCATGTGCCAAAATATTCCTCCCAAACTTTAAGTAAATAAATAAGAAGCTATCTATTTTTAGATATTTTTAATATTAATATTTTTATTGGTTAGTGATAGGAAAAAAATTTAAATATATATATATTTGTTAGATTTTTATTTATTATTACCAAATAATTAAAAAGTAAGTTGTCTTAAATATTTTTTTTGGATAAACAAACGCTAAAAAGAAAAAAATGGAAATAATAACGAAGGAAAAAAAAAAAAAGAAGACAGCACTTGTCAAAAGACAAAGATCTAACAAGTTGGTTTGTGTGCAGTGTTCACTTCTCACTTAAAATACCAAAACCCGAACTCTTTCGAATCTATCAAACGCTCTCTCATTCTTTCTTTAACGTCCTTCTTCCCCAAAAGAAAGAAACCCACCACTCTCTCAAATTTCCTTGTTATTCTTCTGATTCTTCTAATCAAAATGCCAATCAACAAAGACCCATCTACTCCCCCTCCCATGATCGGCAAAATCGGGCCCTACACTGTCTTCATGACCCCTCCTTCCACCCCTAAGCCCGCCGACCCCGTCTTTGATTCTCCTAAGAAGGTGGTTTCGCCGCCTCCTGTTCAGCCCCCTCCTCAGCAAATCCTTAAGTCCGTTTCTTCTCAGCCATCCGTTTCTGGGTTTTTCAGAAATGCTGTCACCAAAGTTCAAAACGGTGTGTAGTAACAGAATACCAATTTTCAGCGCATTCTTTGATTATTTACTTCTTGCTTGTTCTCAATTATCCCAGATTTAAAGGGTCTTTGTTTTTCTTTTTAATTATTTTTGCAGCACATTCGAGCTTAGATGAACATTTGGCCCGTTGGTTTGGGTTAAATCAGTCCAAGTATCAGTGGGCGTTGGATGATTATTATGAGAGCAAGGAATTGGTAAAACTTGTTTGCATCATATATATATTTTTTCACCAGTTTTCTTTTTATGCAGTTTCTGAAAGTTTTTAATGTATCCGTCCTAATTGGAGGACTAAATGAGTTAATGTGCTTATTCTTTTAGCAATATATTTATGCAGCATTTGATATAGCTTCTCTAATAAGTATCATTGCTAAATTTGGTTGGAGAAACTTATTTTGGAAGGCAAATGGGAAGTAGTTTAAAAGCAGCGTGTCACTTTTTTTTTTCTTTTTTTTTTTTTGGGGGGGGGGGGGGGGTTTGCTTATTCTTCATTCTAAAGATTATAATTGTAATCATTTCATTTCTAGTTTGTTGTGATGTTTGCTTTCTTATATCCATTCTGTAGCATGTTTCAAAAGATTATATTTGTTGTTCGATTTGTTTCTCATTGCATATGAATCTAATAACTAAAGCTACTTGATTGCAGTTTAGATAGTTGCTCTGAATAGACAAGATTTTGTCTACCCTTCTTCTTTGGGATTTAGTGTTGCTTAATAAATAAAGATCGCTTATGCAGCTGGGATAATTTAGGAAGAGAATCTGGTTCGGAGATTAATCAGTCTAGAATGAAATACAATATTAGGATGAGTTTATTTGTACTTTTGTTTGGTGGTGGTATTGGTTTTCTAACCTCAATTACGAAGCCGCTTTTGCCTGCAGATAAATTCACTTTGGGATAGCCTCTTTACAAGATGTAGAATGCTTTTCCCTGCAGCACTTTAGCTACATTATTAGCTTTGTCTACAGTGCGTGTGCCAATGAAATGTCTTTTTGGAAGTAATTAACATTTCATAAAAATTTCAGTCTACTGCAATGAGCTGTGAGATGGAATACTCCTGTGTGTAAGTTGCATTTAGTTTCAGGCGAGTGATTCCTAAGGAACCCAATTATAATTGTAGACGCTAATCCTCTTAATCCAAAAGACATTGCTATCATCATAACTAGCTTAAGATTCACTAATTTATGGAATTTCATTTACTTGTCTTTTGAATGCAGGCCCATAATTTTTTTTCTTTTTCCGATTCATTATAAAGTGACATAAACATTTCCTTAAATCCCCATGAAATCCATCTAATTTTAGAGTTGTTTTTGATATTGAATCCAAATCCATGTCTTTTGTTATCTAAGTTCTTACTGCATCATTATTTCCCTGCTCTCCTCAAATCTTAGAATTTGTGATGTCTAGTTTTTGTATTAATTCTACAATCTCAGTCGGTCATCTGAAGAAATATGCTTTTAGGAAGTTGAGGGATGATATTCAGCAAATAAGACACAAAAGAACACAGCCTTTGATGATGTGCTTGAAGAGAGAAACTGTTTCAGTAACTGGCTGCAACAACCATTTAGATTGGGGCTTATTTAATCTTTAATATGAAAGAAATCCTTGCAATAGATGGAGTATAAATGCCAGTCAAGAAGGCGCACTTGCCCATTGACGAACTATAATGTACAAACCATTTGATTATGTGCTTGGAGAGAGAAAGTGCTTCAATACTGGGCTGCAACAACCATTTAGAGAAGGGGCTTATTTAATCTTTGATATGAAATAGATCCTTGCATTAGATGGAATATGAATGCCAATAAGCTATTCTTGCCTATTGTGGAGTCTTGATTTTGAGTTGTGGAAATAGCATTTTTCAAGTGCAAGGAATGCTTGCATGTGATTGACCCAATATTGATCTTGCAATTCTTGGAGCCTTTGGCACTGCCTTGTAGTCATGAATCTGTCTGAAGGATGGCTACGTGTACATCCTACGGTGGGAAATGGTTATGTGATGATTGATAGAGCACAAATAGTAACTATCTGTAAAGGATATAAATAACAAATATGCATGTAAGAGTGTAAAGCGTGGACCTTGATGGTCATTGGTTTATCTCTTACCTTGGATTAGTGTCAACAAATGTTGTTAAATAAATGGCTCTAGGTTGTTTATTCATTTGGTAACTAAAATTATTGTTTGAATTAACAAATTATATGCACAACCTCAAACTGGGACTGAAGTATCCATGAAAATTTGCATTTTTCTGAAGAAAATGATGAATGTGGTGTTTGGATGTAATAATGGTTGAAACTGAAGATGCGATCATGCATTTATTTATTGGAGTTCTATTTTTCCACCAGATATTTTTGTTACTAGTTTATCCTTGAAGTTATATGACACTCAACCTTAGGCATGTAATATTAGGTGGATGAATTCCTTGTTAGACATTGTAATTTTGTCTGATTGCAGGGAAAGGAGGATGGAAAAGCTAAAGAATTATCAAGCAAAGTACAGAGTGTGTAGCATGGCAGGGCTGGTAATATGGCATTTTCGAATTAGCTTTCTCTTTTACTAAATGCTCATCATCTAATGTTTCGTGACTCGAAGATTCTTGATATGCAGTTTTGAAATTGTGTGGACGCATATTGAATTTACTGTTGTATACTGTATCTATATATCTACTATATGGAACAGCAGAAGTACACAAGGATGCGTAAAAGGGACTGTCATCCAAGTTTGTACGGATTTGCCTGTTAGCAACTCAGCTGCTTAATTGCAATGGGCTCGCCAAGTTTGATTGCCCATTAGGCTATTATAAGTAGGTGTAATATCATTAGAACTATTATTAATCTTTTTTTTGTGTGTGTGTGCAAAGTTCTTTGTTGGTGGAAACCATGGAGTTGCAATCGAATTAGAGTACTCTGAAGTCCAAACTGTTGAGATGAGATACATCGTTGTTTTATGTGTACTTGACTAAACCATTAACTCGGCAACTAAGTTATTTTGAATGAGTAGAGTTTACTAATCTGAGTTGGGATTTGTCTGATTGCCTTGCATGGGATAATTTTTATATTTAGCTGAAGTTGATGGATTTCACAAAGTGGATACTGATTTCTGAAGATTAGAAAGAAAAGCTATCTTCCTGTCCAAGTTGTGTCTTTTGCACAAACATTGTGATTTAGCATGAACTTCGGATTCAAATATAGCCAATATAAATATTATTTTATCACATTTTGGATCCTTCAATTATCATTTTTTTTAATATTGACTCCCTACATGGATGATTGTGCTCTAAAAATAAATATTTAAAAATTTAAAAGAATATAGCAGAAGTTTGGGAATTAAATAGAAAAAGAATATACAAATAATGAATCTTGTTTAAAACAAAATTAATAAAAATAAATTGTAATTGTAATTTCTTTCATATTACACTTTAGATGAGAAAAGAAGTTATGAAATAAGCATCTATATAAAATATTGCTTTCTTAAACCTAGTAATATAATAAGAAACATAATATTTATAACCTAGTAATATAAATATAGGTATGTGTTGGATGATAATGTTTATTTGTTTGTAAAATATGTAAGTACTATTAATGAGCACATTTACCAATTTGATGTGATAATGTACAAATCAATGGAAGCCAATGCCAACTTTTGGAAAAAGCTTTTTCAAAATAAATTTGATCAACTACCTACCATCATTTTTTGTATTTTCACATGTTTTATACAACTTTTAATTAAATACAAGAAAATTTGGCAGTTGAACATCGCATCCCTTGATTTCCTTGTTTGTTTGTGGTACCGGTGAATGTGATAACTCTTAAAATTTACAAGGGCGAAATGTGGTCATTATATATGTGCAATGATAACTCTTAAATTCATAATTAATTGTATGATTTTGCTTTAATCTTATTTAGAAATTGTTTAGCTAATCTGATTGTTTCCAGGTAAATTGAAGCTAAATTGGATTTTTTTAAAAAAAAAAAAAATTTTTGCATCAAAGACATTATTGTGGATAAATTGTAAATTGAAAAGGTCAAAGAGAGAAGATGAAGAAAAGTGGATAGATTATATCATTTTTTGCACAACAATGTGAATCGCATTCACACCCTGTGGAATTCTCCCAAGTTTTGCACTCAGCTCATAATGCGAGCCCATCACCTTTCCTTCTTTTGGCAAATTTTGGAAGACAAATACAATAAGCTTTGATTTTTTTTTTCTTTTTATTATTATTACTGTAATTGTTTTAGAGTCTTTTACTCTAATTAGGGTTTTATTCTCCATTTTAGTTTTAATTTTCCTTTTCCTAGCTCATAGAACTCTAAGTTATCAAACTTACCATCATTTCTCATATGCCAACCAATGGTTTCATACATCACCATCCAAGCAATGTTCACAATTTCCCACGTACACATTTCTTGCCATTTCATTTTGCATCCATCACAAAAGTTACACATTGATAATATAATTCAAACCTTCATAAAAAAAGAAAAAAAAAAAAAAAAGATACGAACCCCTTTGCATTCTACTTCATTTCAAGCATTGTACTACCACAAATTAAACAATTTAGGTCATGTCAAACTATACTTTAAGAATTCTGCACCTGGGCAGTAACTGTTTCAATTTGGACTAAATTTTCACCCTATTATTTTACTTAATTAGGAGTTTGAGTCTTCATAAAAGTTGTAGATTTATGTCTAAATTTTTTATGTCATTTTGAATCATCTCAATCCCAACTCTAAAGAGTAACTTGCAGTGCAGTTATTAAGCACTGCTCTATTCCAAACTACCATTCTGGCAGAGCCCTATCCTGATTTGCATCACATTTTTCACCTAATTATCAAAACATCTAGATCTTTTGGTTGGTATAAATTATAGTATTACATCTAAGCTTTACATATGTTTTGGAATCACCTCATCCAGCCCCTCAATTCCTCTTATTCTTTTCTTAATTTTCTTTTTTTGTTCTCTCTCTCTCTCTCTCTTTTTTACTAAAATTAACCACCAAACCTTTGATCTTATCAATTTAGTCCATAGATTATTTATTTCAAATTAAAATTAATCCTTTAATTGCCCAACTTTGTACACCGTATGTCACACACACAGATGCAGCTCTTAATTGGGCACCATATGATATGTAAATGTGCTAGCATTATAAATGGATATAAAAGTACATTATTTTCGTGATAAAATGGTTTAATTGATCTCTTATTAAAAGAGTAATGTTATTTGTCCCAACTGTATTAAAATATTGATACTCTAATACAATTTCAGTAATACAAATAGATAGATTAATAAAGTATAAATATTTTTAATGCATATTGGTATAGATTTGACAAATGACATTTTTCATATTAAAATTTTGGTCCCCAGCGTCATTTGTACCGTACTTCAAAAAAAAAAACTAGTTAGACATAATTATATTATTGAAGTCCATGTATTTTGTAGCTCATACTTTATAGGTTTATTTACACTTTTGCCTTTTTTATTTCAAATATATTGAAATATACTCTGTCTTTTTCCCTTTTGTGTGCGAGAGAGAGAGCAATTGAAGTGTATTTCAAGTATGCCCCTGATAATTAAAGCTAAATAATTTATCCTCTATTATAAGATGAAGTAAGTACTTTTTATGTAAAAAAACAAGTAAAGCATCTTTGACTATAAAATTTCTTATCCACATAAAAAAGGACAAATTGTTCTCATATTTGCCCAATTACTAGATACATCCACTTAGATATACATCATATATATATATATATATATATATATATATATATATATATATATATATATAATATCATGTAATTAAAGACATTGTCATTTGTAAAAAAAAAAAAATAGTGTAGTGGCTCAACTATTCTATATTCTTTTATTTGAATTCACATGTTAACCAAGAAATAAGAAAAAAGAGAGAATGTATTCTATTGTGGATGAGGAGGAACCAAGTTAAACGTAGAACCACAAGTGAGAAGCAAACCGCCCCCAAAACAAAACCCATTACTGTCTAATGATTATCATTTAATTTTTTTTAGAAAAAAACAATCATTACGGTCACTTTGAGTAATTTGTTTTATTTATTTTTAATATGATATCGAAATTAATTCAATTAATTCATAACGTAGATAATAGGACATCGAAAGAAAAAAAATAAAATATTTATTTAAAAATTTAAAAATAGTTATATATTTTAAATTTTCTGATTAAACTGAGTACTTTCTTGATAAATAATATTTTGTATCACTTTAATTAATTTTTGCATACCTTAAAGGTGGAAATCTAATAAATGTCAAACAGAGACAACACATGGCATTTCTTACTTAATCCAACGAAACAACACAACCCAAAGCGAAAGCAATTTTCCCACGCACACATATCCACAGTCCCCCACTTACACCTGATTACCTTAACTCCCCTGAATCAATAAAGACACTCATCCTTCCCTTTGACTCTATCTCTCTGTGCCTAATGTTTCCTTAAAGACTTTTTTTTTTGTCTTCTTTTCATTCTCTGCATGAAACAGAGTGCTCTGCTTCACATTCCACTGTTACAATGAAGTACATAAGAACAAACAGCTTGAAAAGGCTTTTTTCACTCAAAAGGCGGGGCCTTGAAGAAGGAATCGCCATTGATGAAGACAGTAATGGAGTCTCCAAGCTGGTTCATGTCCCCGCTGACCATTCTCCAAAACCCACTTGGAGATGTTTTTCCTATGAAGAAATCTCTCAGGCCACAAATGCTTTTAACCCAGGTTTCACCACACACCCACATATATATCCTTTGAGATTTTTTTGTTCTTCAAATTTTGTGCTTAATGTTTTGTTTTGTTATGTGGGTATCAGATAATTTGGTGGGTAAAGGAGGGTATGCAGAGGTGTATAAAGGAGAGCTAAAAGATGGAGAGAAGATTGCTGTAAAAAGGCTAACAAAAGCTTGTAATGATGAGAGGAAAGAGAAGGAATTCCTTATAGAAATTGGGACAATGGGTCATGTTTGCCATCCTAATGTTTTGTCCCTTTTAGGTTGTTGTATTGACAATGGGCTTTATCTCATCTTCTATTTCTCATCTAAAGGCTCTGTTGCTTCCCTTCTCCATGGTAATTACCTTTCTTTGATTAGACTATAATCACTTGGTGCCTTTGATTCCATTTGATTTGGGTTAATTATGTTTGTTTTACTATGTTACGCTTTTAAAATTCTCGTTTTAGATGAGAATTTGCCAGTAATGGATTGGAAAATAAGATACAAGATTGCCATTGGGACTGCAAACGGACTCAATTACTTGCATAAGGGATGTCAGAGAAGGATTATTCATAGAGACATAAAATCTTCAAATATTCTTTTGACAGCTGATTTTGAACCAATGGTAACGTGTCCATATGGAATCATTAGTCCATTTTACTCTATCTTGATTTTTATATGCATAATCCATTTGTTTAATATATTAGTATTGTTTGTTTGTTAATGTAATAGATATCTGATTTTGGGTTAGCAAAGTGGCTTCCATCTCAATGGACTCACCATTCAATTGCTCCCATTGAAGGAACATTTGGGTATGCACTAAATTCTGTTGAGCTGAAACCATTATATATATATAGTTAATAAAAATTAATTTGATTTATTTTTGTAGGCACTTAGCACCTGAGTACTACTTACATGGAATAGTGGATGAGAAAACGGATGTGTTTGCATTTGGAGTATTTCTGCTGGAAATCATTTCTGGTAGAAAACCAGTTGATGGATCTCACCAAAGCATACATAGCTGGGTATGGGGATAAGATTGCCCTATTCATTAGGGAATCCCTTTTTTTGTTTTTTTGTTTTTTTTTTTTTTTTTTGTGGATTGCGTGAACTTTTGGTTTTTATTAAAGGAAAATTAAGAAAAAGGGAAAAAAAACACACGTATCCATATAAAAGAAGGTAAAAAAAAATTAGTGAGCCTAGGGAGGAGTTTGAAATGTGGGTCCCAATAGCCTGTCCATGTCATATTGTCGTCCAAAAATGAATAGAAAATTGACAAATGATAAAATTGAAAGGA
Organism: Triadica sebifera; assembly: GCA_023653625.1. Taxonomy (NCBI): domain Eukaryota; kingdom Viridiplantae; phylum Streptophyta; class Magnoliopsida; order Malpighiales; family Euphorbiaceae; genus Triadica; species Triadica sebifera. The sequence goes on from CM042910.1 coordinate 4,172,184, forward strand.
ATCCTGGAATTAGGGTTCAAATTATTAAGAGAAAAAAATACGGAGTTTCAATTGAAATAGCATATATATATATATATATATATATATATATATATATATATATATATATATATATAATTTCGCTTTTTCATTAATTGATTTTTTTTTTCTCACATTGATTGGTAACTTAAAAATTGAATTTAACAGGCTAAACCAATACTGAATAAAGGAGAGTTTGAAAATCTGGTAGATCCAAGGCTTGGAGGGGCCTATGATGCCCCCCAATTGACAAGGCTTGCCTTTGCTGCATCCCTTTGTATCAGAGCTTCTCCCACATGGCGCCCCACTATGACCCAGGTAGCTACTTAATAATAAATTGGTGAATTTTATTAGATATGTTACATATTTACATGTGCTTTAATCTATTTGTTTTATTCTTGCAACCTATGGAATTTTTTTTTCTTTATGTAGAATGTAGAGGTTAATTTTATCTACAGTAATTAAAATTTATTCTATTTACCACAAAATTATAAAAGAATTTTCGGTCCCATAAAAATACTAAAACTTTTTCTACTTTTAAAAAATTCACCTCATAAAAGAATTTTCGATCCCACAAAAATACCTAAACTTTTTCTCCTTTTGCAAAAATCACTTTTGTTGAATTTAATAGTTGGAAAATTTTTCTATTGTCATGTCAGCTTACACAAAAAATATCACAAATGATACATAATTACAATTTTAAATGTAATTGTCATATTAGATGATCACATGACAGTAACAGATAAAAAAAATAACAAATTATCTTTCATTTATGCTCTATGTTGATTTCATTCGTGATTATTAAATTTATACTTTAATTACAATTTTGTTAGAAAAAAAAAATTATAACAAAAAAAACTTACATTTTGAAAATTAAAAAATTAATTTGAGTACAATGAAGACGAATTAAAAAAGAAAATTTCTTTTCTAACTGAATTGCACGCTCAACATTACGTAGCAATTGAGGTTAGAGTTATATTTATGTGTCATCCTACATACATGACATAGTACCACATCAGATTTTTCATCTATTAACTCAATAAAAGTGACTAGAAGTAACTTTTGTGAAAATTAAAAATAAAAAACATTTAAGTATTTTTGTGGGATGAAAAAAATAATAATTAAACCAGAATGTAGCATAAGTAATAATTAAATTTATTAAGTGGACCGTAATTTCAGAATAGGAAGAAGAGGTTCAAATGTCACACCATTTCTTGCTTTTTGCATTACAAAATTTTTTCATATATCATTATTAAAAGTAAATCAAACTTCATGATAAGGATCATTGCATCATCATGGATTTATGTCTTGTCCATGATTCCAATAATTACTCTTTGCTAAGTGATGATTTCTTCATTATTCACATAAGATTCCGGTTTTTATATATTTTGATATATAAATTGGGAGACAGCCATGCTATCTTGCCTCCTAAGATATACCACAACTTTACAAAATACTTTCCTAGATGACACCCTAAAGATACATGTGCACTAATCCTTTATCTTTATTACAATAAGTATTAATAGGGTTTATTCCATTATTTTTTCAAGTGATTATCTAACGTTCCATTTTATTACTATCTGCGTTCCAAAAAATAGTCTTACTTATTTTTTCACATATATTAAAAAAAGTTAAATATTATAGTTATATAACAAAATTTTTTCCGTTATCTTCATATTATACCCTTCATTTACATTAGATTAGATGACTAATTATTATTGAAGAATAAAATAAACCATGAAAATAAAAATTGCCATCAATAAATTTGAAGCAAATATTAAACCATCAATATTGAATATCACATGAGTTATAATAATTTTCATTTGAAAAATATAAAAATTTAAATAAATGATTAATTGTTGATTATAACACAATTAAATAGAAATATAAAAAATAATTCGCAAATTAATTGTAAGTGGACTATATTTTAGGATAGATTTTTTTTTTTTGGGAGGGAGGAATAGTCAGTAGGATTTAGTGTTTATTAAAAGAAAGAAAAATTGCAATTAATAATTTTAAAGTTTTTTTTCACTTCACCGACCAAGGGAGTGTTGGGCCTCTACAGCATTCTTCTTGAACTGTATCATTAAGTCAATTGTTTTCATTATTTAATCACCAAAAAAATGTGTTCATAGAGTGGTTTGAATTGTCGGCTTTCACTTGATGAAGGCTGGCTATTCCCTTGTGACGACTCTACACATCATTTTCACCGGTAGATAAGAAAGAATGCAACATTTAAGCTTAAGATTTAGTCCATTTTTAGGCGTTGGTAGCTAAGAATCCATTTGGGTATTTTCACAAAATTCCAATTAGTCAAGAAGATATTATGGCCTACCTAATCTAAAATGTAAAATCTTTAAGCTAAAATAGCCCCATAAATGTGCATCTCCCATGTGATTATAACTTATAAGATTAGTATCAAAATGATATAAATATATATATTATCTCTTACCCTTTTTTGGGTTCCTTTTCCATGATATTGATTTGGCTTTGTTCTTGAAATTAGACAAGTTTGTGACAGTTAAATGTCTAATTATTCAAGTATTTTTTAAGAAAATGAAGCATATATATGAAATATGGAATACTATAAACTTTTTGAGTAAAAATAATAATGTTAGTTTAGAATTTAAGAATCATTTTTTCAAAGTCAACAGTTTGATACACTAGGCAATGAAAATTTTGTTTTGTAATATATATTGACAGGTACTGGAAGTAATGCATCAAGGGGAAGTGAATAAAGAAAAGTGGAAAATGCCTAAGGAAGAAGAGCAAGAAGAATTCTGGGGATTTGAAGATCTAGAATATGAAAGCGATAGTTCCTTCACAATTTCTCCACAAGATTCAATCTCTACAACTTCTTTCACCTTAAAGCATTAATAGCGAATAATACTGTTAATATTATCTCGGGTTATAAAATTAAAATATTGTTTATAATAATTTAGGCAATGTTCTATACTCAAATTAAATTGTTTCGAATGATGAATTAGACTCAAAATTCATTTTTTAATTTTACATGACATTAGAATCACGACCCTTGCAGTTAGAGCTAGTTTGTCAGCATATACACAAATTCATGAGATAATTTTTCTAGATCTCACATAATCGTTTTGTTTATGAGACAATCTATTATGGTTCAAGTCTGGATAAGACTAGACATTCTCATTTTAAATAACATTAAAAAAATGAAAATAATTAATCATAATAATGCTATTATGATGCATTATTAAGGGCTTAAGTAAGTGTCCGTTTGGCGTGGAAAAAACGTTTTTAGAGAAAAAATTTTATTTTTAATTTTTTTGAATTTTAAAAACTGCTTTTAGAGAAAAGCAGATAAATAGATATTTTTCTCAGTAGCACGTTTGAGAAAAACAGTTTATAAAAAATTTAAGAAATCAGTTAATTAAATTAAAAACAATTATAAAACTACTTTTTGCATACCTAACAGCAATTTCAAACATTTTCTAAATTTTAATAAGTAATTTTATCGTGTGAATATATCCATATAAAAAAATAAAAATAAAAATTTCTATCAACATCAATATTTTTCTAATCAATGTCTATCAAAGAAGTTTGTAGTTGCAAGACAACTCATTTCATCAATTTTAAACATTTATTATTTTGCAAAAGATCAACTAATTAAGGAAAATTGTAGCACGAAAAAGTCGGAAGATACTGTAGATTTTTGGAAAATGTCAAATATATGGAGGAGAAAAGTTGTTTTCACGAACTAATAATTTATTTGCTAACCAATAATTTGTTACATGATAACATCATATTAAAAATTGGATGATTCGTAACAGACACAATGTTTTGATTCTATATCTACGCAAATTCCAATTATAAGATTTCAATAGTAATCTGGCTTAAATTCTATTTGATTCGACGGTTCTTGATAACTGCAAGCAAAATTCCTCTTTTTTTAAAAGGAAAAATTACAAAAAAAGAAAAAAGTTTTACTTAATTGTTAGCCCCTATTTGATTCAACTTCATCAACCAATTCATTTGATTTAGGAATGAATTTCATTATAAACTAGATTTACAAATGAATTTCCTTGTTATTGTAGATCTCATTTACACTACTCAGAAAAAATAAAATAAGTTAGATCTCATTTAATAAAAGTTTTAAAGAAAAATGTAATTATTAAAAACATAACTTTTTTGAAATATATTAAAAATAGATAGTAAATTATTATATTTTTTTTATTGCATAACAAAGAGTGAGAAACAAGAGAGAGAAAAAACATACTGAATGAAAGATAGTGAAAATAAGAGAGTATAAATCAAATTTTCAAATGAATTCATTTATTGTCCGCTAATAGCTGACTATTATCGTTGACTACTAGCAGTTAGCGGTTGACTACCACTATTGAACCAAACTATCCCTTAATTTATTTATAACCAATTCTATGAAATTTATTTATAAAAATTTCAAATTAATTCCTACCCAAACCAAACATGTAAAATTCACAAAATTTTAAAAATTCATTAACACTACAATGTTATATCAAAAAATAAAAAAGTTGATAATTATAATTATATCTTTGAAGAAGGATTATTTGACATGAGACATATAGATTGCATGAAAAATGGATTAGAGTCATCCTAAAATTGTTTTGCCAAAAATGATTGGGAAATAAATTTATAGCTAGTAATTTCCAGCAAATGCCTTTGCCTGATTATTTATTATTACACAATTAATATTTTAAGTTTTATTTAAATAATTAATAAAAACCACTTATTGTGGTGGGCTATTGCTAGTATTTTAATAAATTCGGATACTTTTTTTTTAATGACAAATTAAAATTTGAGAGTTACTGGGGGACAATTATTGTTAGGTTAATTTTCAATTTTCACATTAACTAATTACTCTTTCCGTCCCAAAAAATAGTTATACTTTCCATTTTCGTCTGCCTTAAAATATAGTCTCACTTACTATTTTCACACTATAATTAATTTATGAATTATTTTTCATATCTCAATTTAATTGACTTATAATCAACAATATTTTATTTAATTTTTTAATATTTTTTTATTGAAAATTATTTTAACCCATGTGATATTATTATTTAATATTTATAGTTTAATATTGTCATTTGTCAATTTTATTAATGACAATTTAGATTTTATATTTTTCATCTAATACAAGGGAAGAGTATAATAAGAAAAAATTAAAATGGGATGGAAAATGATATACTTTCCAATTGCTTTATGTTCTGGGTTGGAAAAATGGGAAAAGAACATTTTGTTGATGTTAATGATTTTATGAAAAGCATAAAATAGGATGTCAATTTGATACATCTTGTGTTTCTGTTGGCTTAAAAACTACAATTTGCATATCGTATACTACAAAACTCGATAAAAAAAAATAATTTTCATTTTATCAAAAAATAAAATAAAATTGAAAAGAACTTTAACAATGATTTTATCAAAAGTATAAAATTGGATGTCAATTTTGTTACATCTTCTTTTGGCTTAAAGGCTACAATTTACTACATAACTCAATAAGGAGAGTAATTTTCATTTTATCACTTAATTAAAAGGCTACATCTTCATTTTCAATTTTTTCAGATTCAGGTGCTCTTTATTATGAAACCCCATTATCAATTTTAAAATTGCTAATAGATCAAATTGATATGTGTTGATAGCTTTGGTGTGGGTCCCACCACATATAAAATAAAATAAAAAAGTCAAAAGTTGCGGTAATTCAATTTCAAATTGAATTCCTCCAGTCAATATTTTTGACTCTTTCAATTTGTGTTCACACAGAATATTTTTTCTATAAATAGACAGATTTCCTTTCATTTGAATTACAACAATCTAAATTTATTTGAGAGAATCTGAGAGAGAGTTAGACTTTTGGAATATTTCAAAAAATTAGAAAGTGACAAAAATAGTGAAAAAAATATTTCTCAGTGTTTTGGAAAATACTTGTGTGCCACTATTTTTGGGTTTATCTCAAAATTGTTGTATTACCTCTAGCATGTGTCTAGGGAAGACTCTCTTCTTGTACCCATTAATTTTTATTAGTGGAAGAAAAATATTCGGAGTGTTGTCCGTAGACATAGCCCAAATTAAAAAGTGAACCACGTTAAATTGTCAGTGTTATTTTTTGTTGATTATTTTATTTCACATTTATTTTTGTTATTTTACCCGTTGTGCCCAACAAGTGGTATCAGAGTCAGCCTATCAGTCTTATAAAATTCTTAATATGCTCTGTGGTTGCAGTATTGACTGATCTTCCACATCAGAAAATATTTTATTAGTTTACTGTCAGCTGAAGGAGTCTCATTTTGTTTTAAAATGGAGACAAATGACACTAAGATGATTAGCTTAAATGACACAAATTACCACATATGGAGAAGCAAAATGAAGGATCTCCTATTTGTGATAATACTATTAATTTCACATTCTATGAGACAGTTGGGTAATTGATAGTGGCGCTACCATTCACCCCACGTCTCAGAAGAAATTTTTCTCATTCTATACAGTAGGAGATTTTGGGGTTGTGAATATGGAAAATGATAATCTGTCAAAAGTTGTTGGCAGAAGAGATGTTTGTCTGGAGACTGTGAATGGTACCAGATTAGTCCTGAGAGATGTCAGACATATTCCAGATATTCGTTTGAATTTGATCTCTGCAGAAAAACTCAATGATGCAGGTTTCTGCAATACTTTCTCAAATAACCAATGGAAGCTTACCAAAGGTTGCATGGTGGTGGCTAGAGGCACAAGGCATGTTATCTTGTATGTGATGCATGCAAAGCTCTCCAATGACACTGTGAGTGCTATGGAGAAATACAGTACTATTGAAATATTGCACAGACAACTCGGCCACATGAATGAGAAAGGGATGATTATCCTTGTCAAAAGGAAGATGTTGTCCGGAATGGATGAAGTTCATTTGGAGAAATGTGCTGACTGTTTAGCAGGAAAGCAAAACAGAGTTGCTTTTAAGAGTACCCCTCCTTCCAGAATGAAGAATGTGTTAGATCTGATCAATTCAGATTTATGTGGGTAAATGCCAAAGTCACCGAGTGATGCTCAGGACTTTGTGAATTTCATTGATGACTATTCGAGAAAGATATGGGTGTATACTTTAAAGACAAAAGATCAGGTGCTAAATGTCTTTGAAGAATTTCATGCCTCAGTTGAAAGACAGACTGAGAAGAAGTTGAAATACATCCGGACAGACAACGGTGGAGAATACATTGGACTGTTTGATGCCTACTGCAAAGAACAAGGTATTCGGCATCAGACAACGCCTCCAAAAACACCACAGTTGAATGGTCTGACTGAGAGGATGAATAGAACTTTGATGGAGAGAGTCAAATGTTTGCTCTCACATACAAAGTTACCTAAAACTTTTTGGGGTGAAGCTTTACTCACGACTGTGTACGTGTTAAATCTTTCACTTGTATTCCTCTAAAGCTAGATGTTCCAGAGAAAGCGTGGTCAGGAAAGGATGTTTCATATGATCATCTGCGGATATTTGGTCAAAAAGCCTTTGTACATATTCCAAAAGATGAGAGGTCCAAGCTTGATGTCAAAACACGACAGTGTATTTTTATTGGCTATGGCAAAGATCAGTTTGGCTATAGATTTTATGATCCAGTAGAAAAAAAACTTGTCAGAAGCCGTGATGCTATTTTTGTTGAGAATGAGACCATTGAAGATATTGTCAGGACAAAGAAAGGTTTTCCTGATTCCAATGGTGACTCAACAGATTTAGAATTGATTCCTCCAATACCGGTGCCAATACAAGTTGGGGATGAAGATCATGTTGATCTGCCTGAAGAAAATAATGCTCCCATTGATAATCCAGAAGATGATGCTGAAGATGATGATGTTCATCATCAACCATCACCTGTGCACTCCCCAGTTCCTGTGAGAAGGAGCAATAAAACAAGACAACCGTCTACGAGATATCCAGAAAATGAGTATGTGTTACTCACTGATAGGGGAGAACCAGAAAGCTTTGAAGAAGCAATGACTGATGAGCACAAACAGAAATGGATTGAAAAGATGAAATGAAATCCTTGCATGAGAACAATACTTTTGAACTGGTGAAACTGCCAAAAGGCAAGAGAGTTTTGAAAAATAAATGTGTGTTCAGAATCAAGCATGAAGAGAACAGTTCTCATCCCAGATTCAAAGCCAGATTGGTCGTCAAAGAATTCAGTCAAAGAAAAGGAATTGACTTTGATGAAATTTTCTCACCAGTTGTAAAAATGACATCCATCCGTATAATGCTGGGGTTAGTAGCAAGTCTTAACCTGGAGGTTGAGCAAATGGATGTCAAAACTGTCTTCCTACATGGTGATTTGGAAGAGGAGATATACATGGAGCAACCAAAAGGTTTCAAACATAAGGAAAAGAGGGATATGTTTGCAAATTGAAGAAAAGTCTCTACGGCTTGAAGCAAACACCGAGACAATGGTACAATAAGTTTGAGTCTGATATGGGGGAGCAAGGATACCATAAGACTACTTCAGACCATTATGTTTTTGTACAGAAATTCCCTGATGAAGATTTCATCATTCTTCAGCTCTATGTGGATGACATGCTGATTGTTGGCCGGAATGTTTCCAAAATTAACAACTTGAAAAAGCATTTGAGTAAGTCTTTTGCTATGAAAGACTTAGGGCCAGCAAAACAGATTCTTGGCATGAAGATTATCAGAGATAGGAATGCGAAGAAATTATGGTTGTCACAAGAGAAGTACATTGAGAAAGTAATTCAAAGATTTCAAATGGACCAAGCTAAAATGGTTAGTTGTCCTCTTGCTAATCACTTTAAGCTGAGTTCCAAACAGAACCCTTCTACAGACGAATAGAAAGATGAGATGGACAAGATTTCATATGCTTCAGCAGTTGGAAGTTTGATGTATGTCATGGTGTGCACACGACCTGATATCACTCATGCAGTTGGAGTAGTGAGCAGATTTCTTTCAAATCCTGGAAAGGAACATTGGACTGCAGTAAAGTGGATTTTCAGGTATCTTCAAGGTACTTCAAAAATATGTTTATGTTTTGGAGATACCAAACATGTGCTGGTTTGATACACAGATGTAGATATGGCTGGCGATGTTGATTCCAGAAAGTCAACGTTAGGTTACCTGATCACTTTTGCAGGGGGAGTTGTGTCATGACAATCAAAGTTACAAAAGAGCGTTGCACTATCTACAACTGAAGCAGAGTTTATTGCAGCAACAGAAGCGTGTAAAGAGTTGTTGTGGATGAAGAAGTTCTTGAAAGAACTTGGATTGCAGCAAGACAGATATCAATTATTTTGTGATAGTCAGAGTGTTATCCATCTTGGAAAGAATGTCTCATTTCACTCAAGATCAAAACATATTGATGTGAGATATCACTGGATCAGAGATGTGATGGAGAAGAAGTTACTACAGCTTGAGAAGATCCATACAAAAGAAAATGGATCAGACATGTTAACGAAAAATCTACCAAAATCATATTTTGAATACTGTCGATTAGGTGCTGGAATGGTGGAGCCCCCACATTGTCGGGAGGGAGAGATTTGTTGATAGCCAAATTTTTTGAAAAAGTTTGGTGTGGGTCCCACCACATATAAAATAAAATAAAAAAAATTAAAAGTTGCGGTAATTCAATTTCAAATTGAATTCTTCCAGCCAATATTTTTAACTCTTTTGATTTGTATTCACACAGAATATTTTTTCTATAAATAGGCAGATCTCCTTTCATTTGAATTACAACAATCTCAATTCATTTGAGAGAATCTGAGAGAGAGTTAGACTTTTGGAATATTTCATTTCATATTTATTTATGTTATTTTACCCGCTATACCCAACAATATGCTCCACAACTAATGGAATAATAAAGCCTACCACCACTTAATTTCTTGCATCCCAATTACATTAATACAAGATAATTATTACACATTTTCACCTTTTGTGAAGATGAAGTTCTCAGTTATCAAATTATCAAATTAAGGTCTGAATTTTTTTAGAGCGCACCATATTTATAGATAAATTTTAGTCTTTTACAACGTATTAGATTTATATATAAATCTTAGTATATATTAGTAAAAGCCAATTAGTTTTATTGCCTTTCGGTAGATTCCCAACTTACTCAATAAATGATTTCGATTAATTAAGTTTGTTTATTCATAATCAATTATACTCACAGATTCACTCACTGATACACAACTTATCAAAACATTTCTTCACATACTATAAAATGAACGAAAATTTGAATTCATATCTATTTTTCGCCACACATGCACTCAAAGCAACTCTTACACATCAAACCAATGTTTTTTTTTCTTTCAAAATAAGCTACTCCTCACTAGTTTTGTTGATAATCAAGCACATTAAATAGCTAGAAATGACATACATCATTAGTAAATTAGTTATATTTTTTAAAAGTAAAGTGGCTTATAATTCTAGACAGTCAATATATATATTTATATATATATATAGGCTAATTCTAGAGTGCATTTGATTTATTTATAAATATGTCTTCTGACCTGCTATTATAGATAATAAATAGGTAAAAATTAACTTGTTATCTATATTTTTTTATTTAAAAATATATAAGAGAAATGCTAACAATATTTTTTTTCAACATTTTTTTTAACACTCTTTTCTCTATTGATTCACTATTTTCAATAAAACACATGTAATATTTTTTAGACAAAATTAAATATAATAAATTTTTCTCTCTCATAATAATAACTAAAATATTATAATATAATTTTTTTTATTTATCATTCTCTCTCATTTCTTCTATTGCTTATATCTCATGTCACCTTTTTTTACAAATTTTTTTATTAAAATTTAAAAAATACATAGGAAAAATTATGAAAAAATTTTGGATTGATTTTTATATTAAGAATAAAAATAATTTAAAAATTATTAATAGAATAAAAATAGAATAAATGATAAAACAAAAATTTTTTGATAATTAAGAGATAATAATTTTATTTTTAAGGAAATAAAATACCACAACAAATTATAATATAAAATTTAATCAATTTTCTTTTCGTTTTAGATTTTTCATTGCTCAAATTATTTTATTTTTTCTATATATTTTGTTTCATTTCTCTTAATATATTTTTTTGGTTTTAGATTCTTCATTGCTTAAATTATTTCATTTTTCTATATATATTTTTTTGTTTCCTTTATGATTTTAGTTTTCTTTTAGTTTTTCTTTTTGTTGGTTTTGGAATTAATTTTCACGAACACTATTTTTTTCAGAAAATTGTGTTGCATTAATTTTAATATAAAAGCCATAAAAAATATTTTGCACTTGGATGTATAGCTTATTAATTAATTTTGACTTAATTGTTTTGAAATTAAAATTATTATTTATAATATCAAATAGATAATAAGTATAAAACTACTATATAAAGTATCGTTTATATTCTCAAAAACCAGTTAAAAAAATATTTTATTTTTCTTAGTTTTAAAATTTTAATAAAAAGTGTAAAAAAGAAAATAAAAAGTGGTGTGAGATATGAGGAAAGAGAGAATAGAGACTGATAAATAAAATAAATAAATTTTAATATTTTAGTCATTATTCTGAGAGAGAAAATGAAAAACTATATTTAATATAATCTTATCTAGAAAAGAGATTACTTATTTTTTTTTTATTGAAAATAGTGAACCAATAGATAAGAGAATATTAAAAGGGAGTGTTGAAAAATAGTGTTAGCATTTTTTAACATGTAATTATTAACTAATTAAAATCGGCTTATAACAAATGGACTTGAATCTTATATTTAGGATTTAATCTTATATTTAGAATTTTCTTTAAATTGTATAGTTTTCATTTAAATAAGTGACTTATTATTTTTAGCTTACAAATTTATTCATACATAAAATTTATTTTGAAACCTAAAAAATTCAGATTTCGTATCATAATAAATATTTTTTTCTTCCTTTTGGCTTATAAATTAATTCATTATATAAAATTTTTTAAACCTAAAAAAATTCAGATTTCACAAGATAATGGTAATAAATATTATTTTCTTCATTGGAGCTTATAAATTAATTCATTATATAAATTTTATTTTTAAATCTAAAAACATTTAGATTTCATAAAGTAATAGATACATTATTGTCTTTATTTAATCTTTAAAAAATTAATCATTAAAAATCTGAACATCTCTCTATATATTTTTTTCTTTTTTCTTTTTAATTTTCTCTCCATTTATTATCTAATGACATATATATATTTCATTAAATATTCATTCATTAATGCACTAAGAGTTAAAAACTTCTACCTTAATCAATACAATTTTTTTACTAGATATATGATTTAAATATTAAGAATTTCAGTTTCTAATATGTTGAATCTTGAGGATCTTAAGGAGTATTTCCATCATTTTGATGTTAGCAAATAAAATAGCAATAATGTATTTAACAATGTTTGTGTTCTAAATTTGTTGAACATGATATATCTTGAATAGAATATGATACAAGAATGAAAGATAACTTTTGAAAATCAAAATAAGAAGAAATAACATGTTCACGCTCGTGACTATTGATGTTACGCCTGTGATATAGCTTAGTGTCAACTCTCCAACATTTAAAATTCACAGCTATGAAGGATCATACCAATCGTGAATAATCAAATCAGTCACACCTATGAAAGAAAGACACATTTGTGAAATAAAATGTCAAGTTCTTCCAGAGAGCTTTGCGCCCAGAGTCACCACTTGAACCACAACTAGGAAAAATATTCACGCCCGTAAAAGTATAAAGTCATGTCCGTGATCAAACACTTCAAGTTCTTCCAGAAAAGGTTCACAGTCAGAGTTACCACTTGGACCATGACTTGGAAGAACATTCACAACCGTGACACATATAGTCACGCCCGTGAATAAGGACAGAGAAACATGTCAGACGTGTAGTTAAGAGCTGATTCAACGGCTATTTTTGCATTAAATACACCCAAACATCTATAATTCGCTGAGAAAGTATAAATGCAAGTCATTTATGAATTTTAACAAGTAGAACAATAATTACTTTGAATCTTTAATCTTGTTGTAGCCATTGTGCATTCATTATTTTCAACAAAATATTTATTCTTTATAAAAATCTAATTGCTCATAATTTTTGAGCATTATAGGTTGGTTAGTGTTTTCAATGTAATCTATTAAGTGAATTTGGGTATATTGGGTTAAAATTGAAACACTTAAAATGGTTAATTGTGTGAGCCATAAAACACAAGGAATTGATTTATTGCATAAGTCATTAAAATACAAGAGAAATTCTGGGTTAGGTGTTAGTCATTAAGAGAAACATCATAGTTTGGAGTGAGTTTGTAAAAGTTCCATTGTAACACTTAGAGTGTTAGTAAAACTCTCAATTAAAATTAGATAGAGGAGTAGAATTTGTTAATACTCGAACCTTTATAAATCTCATATTTGTTATCTCTTCATTGCTACTCTATTTAATTTTATTCTGTATTTAAAGTTAAAAAAATTTTATTTTCATAACCAATTCAACCTCTCTTCTTGGTTCATTGTTTGGGCAACATAATATATATAATATATAATAAATTATAAATTTGTTCATTACTTTTGTAAAAAAATATGGTATACAAAAATACAATTTTTTTTTTATAAAAAAAAGGTATGGGGTGTCTTTTTATATTTATTTTAAGCCTAATAAATTTATAATAAAATGTAATTTTAGTTTACATAGTCAGCTGGTATATTCTCCTAAACTGATATATTCTAACTTAAGTATAATAGTATGTATGTATTGTTACAGTAAACTCAATCTCTAAGATTCTACAATTTATTATTTTATTGATGGAGAAAAAAAATTTCATATAATAAAATATTTATATTTATAACTATTAATTTAATAAACAATAGAATTAGTTAATTAATTTTTAATATATTTTTATTTTTAAAATCAAAGTAGAAAATAATTTAAAAAAACTTAATTAAACTATATAATTATTTCTTAAAAAATTGATCGAAATCAAAATATTTTTAAAATTATTTATTTAAAAAATTTATCATAATTTAAATGAAAATATGAATAATTAAATTCAACTTTGTTGGTTATATATAAATATATATATATATATAATTAATTAATTAATTTTAGTCAAAATCACCTTTAGAAAATATTATACTATATATACTAAATTGATAACATATTTTAGAAATTTTTTTATTTATATTTTTATTTGTAAATAGTTAGTTAATGATATAAAATAAAATGATCATAATTATCAAATCAAATGAAAGATAACTTATTAAACAAGTTGCAGATTAAACTATTGAAATTTATTTATAACTTTAGTAGGTAACATGTAATTTCATTAAACGGTCAAAATTAAAAGTAAACGATCTAATGGTTTTAAAGTGTAACATTTATCTATAAACTAAGTGCATTCTAGAAGAGCTAATATCTTTATAATTAAAATAGAGAGTATGATTGCTCATTGTTACTCTTTTAGGAAAAGGATCACATCATGTGATCAAATGATACAACAATGATACTTAGGTAAATTTTCAAGGTAATTAAGTAAGAAATATGATATGGTCATTCAAGTATAAAATTTTGCGAGATTATTTGCAAGAGTAGTGTTAGTTACTATCTTTACAATCCTTTTTTTTTTTTTTACTTTTTTTATTCTTTAAGTAATACAAATTTTTATTTTTTTCCATATACATTTCATAACATTAAAAATTAGGTGTATATATGGGTGGTAATAAGTTCGGATTTCGTGGGTATCTGCATTTATTCGGTCTCATTTAAATACTAATTGATAGTCCTATTAGAATTTTGACACGAATTTAGATAGTAATTTTTAATTCCATCACAGATTTAGGTAAAATACAGGTAGTGAATTTCGGGTATCCGCTATCTGATTATATATATATATATAATGTGTGACCAAAATGATTGGTGAAGGGGCCTAAATATACTCGTGGCTTGCTTCTAAAATTAAATTTGTGTTTGTTAAAAGGACGAAGTAATGGAAAAATACCAGAACCAAAATCGTGCAAATTTTTAAAATAATTTGTGTTTGTTAATTATTTGTATTGTTACAAGAAGACAAGTATTTATATGTACACAGAGATAAAATGAAAAATAAAATAATACAAACAATTAACAAGTTAATCCCATGCAACATTGCACGGCATTATCCCGACTAACGTAATAATATAATGTATATATATGTGCAATAATTTATTGAATATAATGATATAATTAATTATATATTTTTTTGGAAGTTAGAAAGTTATTTTTTGTATTTTTATTATTTTAATATTATTTTTGAACAATTTGATGATTTTTTTAAAATTTTGGTGTATTGAATTGGTCTTTATATTTTATTATTTTATTCTGTAATAAATTTTATGGTGAATTGTTTATATATTTTTAAAATTTTAATTATTTAGTTAGTTTGAATTTTATTTTTTTAATTTTTTTAATAATAAACGGATAATTATATGAATTTATATATTAATCGGATAATATTAATTGAATTAGGGACTACAAATATTAATATTATAATTGTAGGAATATACATTATCATTTTCGAATTTGAATAGAACACTTTTCATTCACCCATTGTCACCGTTAAGTATATATCATTTAAAAAATAGAGAGAGGAAATATATAGAAGATATTTAACATGTCGTTACTTGAGGAGTGTTTCCTATTTTTTTTCCTTGTACATTCCTGAACATTTGAATTGACTATATATATATATATATGTATATATATGTATATATATATATATGTATGATAGAATGCAAGTGGAGAGAACTCACAGCTGGAGCTCTTTTAGTGTGAAAACTGACAAGACCATCTCCACTAACAAGAACATTAACAAAATAATTTTGGAAAAAAAAGTTTTTTTTGCTCTAAATTATTAAATTCTTTGCTATTTAATTTTTTATTATATTTCATTGAATAAATAATATTTATTTTAATATATATTGACTGCAAAATAAGGATTCATTAGAAAAACATAAAAATAATTCAAGCTCCAATTCATATAGTGTTATTTTTTACATATTGGTTTTTCAAGTTATTTTATTTTTTCAACTAAAACTCTACTTAAATTCAATATATGATAAATAAATATTTAAAGACTCAAACAAATACAGTGAAATTTTAGAAACTAAAAAGAAAAACTAATAATGCAAGCATCATAAGATTTATTAAATTAATATATATATATATATATATATATATATATATATATATATATATTATTTATATTTTAATATAATTAATATTTAAAAAAAATATTTTAACATTAAAATAAAATAAAAAATTTTAATAAAAATCTGGGAAGAAGGCAAGATCGGGAATTCCATCTCCATGTGGTGTGGGGACATGGATCCAAAAAAATTTTCTGGTATGGTATGAGGTAGAGTTTTGGAATTGGAGACAAGAATGGAGAATTTTATCCCAAATCCACCTCATTATCATGCTTACAGATATATTTTTAAGATTAATTTTATCTCAGTCACTAAATTTATATCTCTAATTATAATTTAGTAAAAAAATATTTTTTATAATAAAACAATACCTAATCTTTAAGAAGTTAACTCAAAAACCATGTTTAAACTAAAAAAAATGACATAAAATATCACATGACACAAAAAAGTGAAATAAAATACCACATAGTACTAGAAATGTAAGATGAAATGTCAGGATTAATTTTATTGATAGTTACCGAACTTTCGTTAATTTACAGTAAAATAAATATATAATTTTTTATTATACTACTGCTACTAAATAATTTTTTTCTACTAAAATCACTTTTAGATATTGAAAGTAACTCAACACCCAAAAAGCTGAGATAGAAGCCAATGTGACACTGGATTTTGCCACATTAGCAATCACTCATGTCACATGGACAAGATTAATTTCATGTCTTTGAATTTATACTGCAATTAAATTTCAGTTATAAAAGAAATTTCATTTTTAAATTTTTCTTTATTATACTTGAAATGTTCTGATAGAGCTTGCAATTTCTAAGGCGATATGATTAAACAATACGAAATAAAACAAACTTAAATATATATAAGTTTGAATAAAATGAATAAGTATTACAACTGCATCAATACGTTTATGACACGAAAACAACAAGATCATAAACTGATTTTACCTGTTTAATATGTTAAGATATAATTACACACATTTAGACACAATGCAAATAAATTGTTAGTTCTATATTCAAGTATCTTTTCATTCAATTGTTAAAAGAGGAATTAAAAAAATATCTCAAAGTTCTGGGTACAAATGATGATAAATTGAAAAAAAAAAATTTCTGACTAAAATGAAATTATAGTATAAATTCAATAATCGTAAATAGAATTAATTTTAATAAAAGTTAGTGATGTAACTGCTAACGTGACAAAATATATCGTCATGTCAATAGCCATGTCACATTTCAGCTAGTGAATTAGCAAAAGTTGCAAAAAGTGATTTTAGTGGGAAAAAAATATTTAGTTACTGTGGAATGATAAAAAATTATATATTTATTTTACTGTAAGTTAGCAAAAATTTAATGACTGTCAATAAAATTAATCCTAAAATGCCACATAATGACCAGAAAGATGAGGTGGAATGACACATAATTTTTGAATTAAATTCTTAAAATTTAGATATTTTTTTTGTTATAATTTTTTTGATTAAATTACAATTAACATTTAAATTTAGTAATCGCAGATAAAATTAACTTCATATTTCTAAAATTTAACACAATATTTTTTTTTATTTCTATATTATAAAACTAAACAATCTAATGCTTACGCTATTAATAGAAAGAAAAATTAAGAAAGCAAAGTTCTAAATTTTAATCGATTGAAAATACGAAATGGCTCGATATATCCATCTTATATATATATATATTAAAATTCAATTAAAAGAATCTCATGAACCCTTAAAATTTAAATTAATTGATTCGTGGGTCAGAGGTTAAACTTAAAAGGACTTTGGATGCTGGTAGTGCAACGCCAATAAAGATGAAGACATGGAGTTCCAAGAGGTGGGCATAAAGATGAACAAAATGGGGATTGGATCAATTAATTATTAAGTCTATAAATAATAATTTGAAGAGAGAGAGAGAAAGAGGGCGGTAGAATGTTAGATAAACAACCCTTGTTTAAAAATGCAACGGAGGTAGGTAATTCTTTACCAACTTCCTTTACATCTACTTAATTAAGTATTCCATATTTTTATATGTAATGTGTTGAATTTAAATAAACTTTCTAAGAGGTGTTCTTATGTTGAGTTTATTAATCCCAGTAGCATTATATGTCTATTTTATTTCTATCATCAATTATGATATTAAGAGTGCGTTTGATATTGTTGTTATGTGTCAAAAAAATATTTGAAATTGTTTCATTTAATTGACTTTTTAATATTTTTTATGAACTACTTTTTTCAAATGTGGAAAAAAAATATAAATTTACCTATTTTTCTTTTAAAATCTTTTTTAAATTGAAAAAATTAAATAATTTTTTCCATAAAATATTTGTTCCAAATGCAATGCCAAAAAAGACTAAGTATATGTAGATTAGGTAATTTATGAAAATTAAACATTGATTCATAAATTTTATAATGGTTATAATTAATTTTTTATTTTTCCAATTCAATTATATTTTTTAAATAAATAATTTGAGTTAAAAGAGAGCGAATTCATTAAATATTGGGATGACTCCATTATTTTCGTAGTTTTTTTTTTGTCATTTTCACGCTTTGAAAACATTGACGCAAATGTAATCAACATTTTATATTAAAAACAATTGTTATACTACATAATAGTTTGAGTTTTCATGAATTTTAAATGGTGTTTTTCCATAATTAAGTGATTGTAATTATAATTTATAATAGAATAGAAGCAAAATAGGGTTATATAATTCAGATTTTATAGGTTTGGCGATGGGTAGGGAATTTCCGTTCCCTATGGAGGATCTGCCCCAAATGGGATGAGAATTCCCCTTTTTATCTCCTCAGGAGAGAAAGATAGGGAATTTTTTCTCTATTGAGTGGGCCGGGGCAGAGACAAAAAAGATAATCCCCATGGGAATCTCCGGTCTAGCCCCATGGAGATTCAAAAATTATAAAAAAATTAATATAATTTATTATATATAGCCAATTTTCTTAATTTTTTAAATAAAAATTATTGTTATATGTTTAATTAAGTTTGTGTGGATTATCAAATTTATATATTTTATATACTTTTCATATCAAAATGTCATCAAGATTTCACATTTATTTCATTTTTACCAATTTACTTTATTATTAGGTTGGAATTATTTTTGATATCTAACTATGTTAATTAAATTATTAATCAATTACTTCAATTTATAAATTCAAAAAATAAACCTCAAAAATTAAATAGAAGAAAATAACTCATTGATTGAGCAATACAAGCTATACTTTTTCTTTTTATGAATCCGATATACACACTAGTTAGCTTTCGTAAAATATTTATATTAGTATGTAGTGACATACAACTGAATTTTAATATTATTTTTAACAAAGTACTCATTAGGAAATGAAATATATATTGCATTTTCTAATTTTTTTTTCTTTTTTCATATAACTTTAGTGTAGACATCATGTATTGAATTTTAATATTATTTACAACAATGTACTTATAAGCATTTGAAATATATATTATGTTTCCTAACTTTCATTTATTGTCATAGAGACAAAAATATTTATCCATTTTTTGGATAAAAATAATTAATTGTAAAAAAAATAATTTATGACAAAATCCATTGTAAAAAAATGAAAGTAAATAAAATTTCGTTACTATTGAAACCAAAATTATCAATTTTGTCACTATTTAAGCTTAATTTAATCAATTTAAGTTTACTTTATCCATTGAATATCAATTCAATCTAAATAAGTTTATTAATTAATTAAACATCATTTTATCAATTGAAATTTAAAGTAATTCAATTGAACTGATTAAACGGTAGTTTCATTGATTACCCCTATTAACCAATTGAAGTTCAATTTAAACTCAATGTAATCAATTTAAGTTTTCAATTAATCAATTAAATCCCATTTTATCAAATAAGTTCAATTAATCAAATGGAGTTTAATTTTATTAAATTAACAATTAAATTGATTCAATTGAACTTCTATAGATTTAATTGGAGTTTAATTAATTAAATTAAGGTTCAATTAATCAAATTAAAATTATTAATTAAACCTAAATTCATTAAATTGAGGTTCACTTGATTAATTGAATATTTTGAACTTTATTGGTAAAACTATTAATAACTTTAATTGGGGTGAAATTTAATTTTTTAACTTAAATTAAACTTCAATTAATTAATTTAAACAATTGAACGTCAATTTAATAAATTCAAGTTCAATTAATCAACTTCAATTTAATAAATTAAAGTTCAATTTTTTAAGAGCTCAATTTAATCAATTTAAATTTAATTAATTAGTTGAACCTAATTTTAATCTAATTAAGTCTAATTAATTAATTTCAATTTAATTAGTAGAAGTTATATTTACGTTCAATTTAATCAACTTAGATTCAATTATCAATTTTAGTTTAATCAATTGAAGTTCAATTTAATTTTAATTTAATTAATTTAAGTTCAATTGATGAATTGAACCTCAATTTAATCAAATTAAACTTAATTAATTAATTGAATCCCAATTTAATCTACTGAAATTCTATTAGTCAATTTATATTTAATCAATTTGAGTTTAATTTAATTTAATTAATCAATTAAACTCTAATTTAATTAATTTTAATTCAATGAATCAATTTCAGTTCTTTTTAGCTATCTAGTAGTAATATAATAATCCAAAGGCCAGGCTGCTCTTGCTATCCTCTGTTTTAGCTTTAGTTTTTGCATATTTGTACGTGATGCTTGTTTATCTTTTTCCATCAATGATAGCAATTTCGATTTGGTCTCTTCATTACAATTGACTGGCTCTTGAAATGACAATTATCTTGATATTACCACCATGGCTTTAAATTCATGGACTTGTATAAAAATACTCACTTGATGCAGCTTAACATAAAAGTCTCAGAATAATGATATAACCATAATATCAGAACTTATCCTAACTTAAATTGAATTAATTATAAATGTCAAAGATTAATCAAGTTTAATTGAATATAAAATATAACAAATTAAAAATAATTGTTTAAAGTATAATATTTAAACAAAAATTGCTAAAACAAATAATTATTTTACACCTAATTTAAAAAGAAAAATCTAATAAGAAAATTATGTTAATTATGGAAGAAAAATGAAATTCATAATGGGCCAATGGGTGAGAGAGAGAAAAGAAAATGATGTATTATAATTATAGGCACTAATCCCATATCTATAGAAGTAAGAAACATGCTATAAATAAACAATTGTGAGATTCTTAGAGTTTATAAATTCAACCAAGTTAATTATATAGTTGGCTTATTTAATCAAATTTGGCCGGTTTAAATATATGGTTAGCCATAATTTAAAATCAATTAACTATATGTCTAGTTTAATTAATCATATTTGATTAGTTTAATTATATGCTTGACCAATTTAATTAAACTTGATTTAGACTGAATAATATTTATGAGAGTGAAGTGTTGAGTTTTTAACGGTTATAACTAGTCAATTGCAAATAAATTGACAGGTTGACAAATAAATGGTTTAATAAGTGATTTTTTATTGTTGATTATATAATTAATTTTATTATTTATTATTTTTAAAATTATAAAATTGAATAGTGGAGAATGGAGATCCCTATAGGGATGGTGATAGAGATTTATTGTCACTACAGGAATAGGGATGAGGATGAATCTGCCACCTCCCGCCCATTGCCAAGCCTAATATTTCATGTGTTGCATTCTTTTAGAGATTTCAAGTTGGGTTTAGGTTGATTTAAAATCAAAATAAGTATGGGCTCCAAAATTAATTTTCATGTGCAAAATTTGCTTTAGGGCTTCCGCTTAAATTAAGCAGGTTTTGAGTCCAATCCATTATTTTATATATTAATAAAATTAATTTGAAACTAGCTTCAATATTTGGAGAATGAAAAGATAGATTCATTGAATATTTGAAAGAGAAAACTTGGTTTATATACCCCAAAGCTAAGCGAGAAAAAAAAATTGCTCCTAACAACCTAAACAAACTTTCTCTTCTAATGCGAAATAATGCGTTTCATGATAAATAGGAATAATTAAACAAAACGGTGCATTTTTTAGCAACATTCAGTGCATTTTCTTGTTTCAACAAACCTTTTTTCTGCTCAATACATTAACAACTCACTGCTCTGCTCATAATTCCTATATCTCTTCTTCGAGTAGGAGCTTGAGCAAAAGAAGTCAAGCCTAACTTGCAGTAAAACTGTCAAAAAACAGGAGTTATGAGAGCCTTTGTAAAGATATTGACAATTTGTAAATGTGAAGGTACATGATTGGGTAATATCATACCAATTTTAATATCATACCAATTTTATATTTCTCACGTACCAAATGACAAATGATGTCAATATGCTTTTGTTATGGAATACCATGTTAGCAAAAATATGTATGGCCACTTGATTGTCACACCAAAGAGTGATTGGTAATTGAGATGGCACACCAAATTCTCGAAGGAGATAAGTAAAACATTGAACTTCACAAACATTACTTGCAAGACTTCAATATTCTACTTCTACTGAGGATGTGAAGGCATATGCTTGGGGTAATATCATATCAGTTTTATATTTCTCACATACCAAATGACAATCAATATCGAGGTGCTTTATTCTTTCATGGAATACTAGGTTAACAAAAATATATATAGCCGCTTGATTGTCACACCAAAGGGTGACTAGTAATTGAGGCGTCATACCAAATTCTTGTAAGAGATAAGTCAAAAACTGAACTTCACAAATAGTACTTGCAAAATTTTGATATTTTGCTTCAATTGAGAAGAAAAAAATAGTATTTTATTTCTTCATCTCCTATGAAACAAAAGCTGAACCAAGAAAAATATAGTACCCAGTAACAGACATACATGTATCTCTACATGAAGCCCAATCTACATCACTTTAGGCTTGCAATTGAAGAATATTATAACTCGAATAAAACAAGCCTTGATTTGGTTAGCCTTTTAAATATTTTAATACATATAGAACTGCTTGCTAATGGGACTCATGTGGGGATTGGACATACTTACTTAGTTGTTAAATGACAAAAGTTACATCAAGATGTGTGAAACTAATATGCAATAAATGACCAGTGATTCTTCTATAAAGCTAAGGATATGATAATAAAGGCATATCATTATCAACCAATTGTGTCCCTTTGACTATAGGAGTTGACACTGCTTTGGCATTGTCCAAGACAACATCATGGATTATATATAGTATGTACTTATGTTGGCTAAGGAACAATCCATTAAAAGACTTAGCGATCTCGAACCCAAGGAGATATTTAGCTGGATCTAGTCCTTGATTGTGAAAGTAAAATGCAAAAAAGCTTTGACCCTTTTAATATTTGCTTTTGATGTTCATGTGAGGAGAACATCATCTATATAGACTAGCAATGCCAGAAATATAGTTTATCCATGCATGGTAAAAATAAGGATCATGATCAGATTGTTGAACACCATGACCATGCAATTTGGATATGAATTTTGTGTTCCATAATCGAGATGCCTGCTTTAAACTATAAAGAGATCATGCCAACTCGCAAAACTGGCCAGGAGCTGCTCCAGTGTAGCCATCTGATGGAAGCATGTAGATTTCTTCATCAACATAGTCATAAAGAAAGCATTATTGATGTCTAATTGGTGAAGTGGCCATGAATAAGCTGTTACCAAAGCCAAAAATAACCTAATTGTTACAATTTTTGCAATAAGAGAAAAGCTTGATTTATAATCTATGCCCTTAATCTAGCTGTAGCCATTTGCTACTGATTGTGCCTTATACTTATCAATGGCTCCATCAGGCCTAGGTTTGAGTTTGTACACCCACTTGGAACCTATAGTTGTTGTAATGCCCGCTAATTAGAACCTATAAGATATGATGATATATAAGAGAGAATGGGTATATTAAGGTTTAAAAGTTAATAATGGTTATGGAAGTGTTTTTATGCCCATAAAAGTGTCAGTCATACCCGTATGGTCATAAATGTTAAGACTATACTCGTTCTTGTGAAAGATTTTGTCATGGTTGTGACAGGGTGATTCATGTTTGTGAATTATTGTTCATGCATGTGAATCTTGGTTAGTTTGGAGCATGTGAGGCAAACACTATTTTTTTCTCTACCATGCCTTGCACATGCTACATAGCTACTACCTATACCCTGAAATCTTTCCTCACATGCTAAAGCATCTTTGTCCCTCATCTTTTTCCTCTATTCTTTCTTTTTACATAAGTTAAAAAAGATCTAAAGCTTATATTTAAGCTTGTATCATAGGGGTAAGTAAGAGTGGTTTTGTGGTTTGATTTCTTATTATATGGTCTTATAAAGGTGTTTATGGTGTTATAAGTATTGGTAGCAGAGGTGAGGACCAACAAGATCCTAGGCAAGCTTGAGGAAACTTGAAGTCTTAGGCTCTATTTTAGAGGTATGTACATATATGCATTTAAATTCCAATTCTTGCATGTTTAATATATTTTATGCTATGAGATTATCTGAAACATGGTTTATGAAATGAATAAGTTTTTGATTATGAAAATGCATGGCTATGATGAGAAATGAGCGTTAATGTGCTATGAAAATGAGTTATGAAGTAAATGTTAATGAAGACACATTTTGACATGATTTTGTTATTCAAATGCTTTCCTTTATGTTATGGTATAATTATGGCATGAAAATGTTGTTGAATATTGATAGGAGTGATTGACATTGGTCAATCTAAGAAGTCCTTGCATGATATTTCAGTATGCTCTATTTTTGGCTTGGGTTTCTATTTTGAAAACTCAGAATTTCATGTTCGTGACACATGGGTTATGATCATGAAATCTTAGCCTAAGCACATTTCACACTCTTGACATGAGAGTCACATCCATGAAATCTTGACCTAGAATTGGCCCAGCTCTGGCAAAACCATTCATGGTCATGTTCATGAATTAGTTCATGCCCGTGAATCTTTGAAAATTTCCAATATGTAGTTTTTGATGAAAAAAAAGCTTTATGATCCTTTGTTTAAATACATGTTATAAGCTATATGAAGACATGAAATCCAATATGTGGATAATGTAAATGATCTTGTGTACATGGATATATGAGGATACAAAATAAGTGTTATGCCTTTGTTAAATGCTTATGAGAATTCACATAATAATGGAAATAAAAAGGGATAAGTTATAAGATTCTTAAATGCCAATTTCTCTAATATAATATTGCTATAGGAGAGATTCATGTCATTAAGGGGATTTATGGTACCGTAGGCATATGATATATGGTTTTCTTTTAAGGATAAGATGACTTAAGCTATAAGAGTTTCCTTGATCCTATGTTGCATGCAACTTATTTATTTTACTCAGTCAATATGACTTAAGCTAGGAGATCACTCTTGACTTGAGGAGCTCAAATGAGCACACATGGACATAGTTAGTGGCAGGGTGACTTAAGCTTAAAGAAAGTCTCTGTTCATAACTCATATCCAGATAGTCTAGGTTTAGAATTTTGGGTGAGCTATTAAATGAAATGTGATAAAGTGTGATATGATAATTGGAAAATGATTATATGTTACACGATTTGGTATGATTTCTCCTATGAGATGAAATATGAATATAGGGTAAATTGTTTATTTTTCATGCATTAGAGTAAACAATTATGAACATGATATACTAGTATGAGTTGAATTATTATGACGTGATTTGATTGAATATATGTATAAATTTTTATGTCTATATGTATCACTAAACTTTCAGTAGCTTAACATATGTGTATTTCCTATATGCAGGTTTGGGGCCTAGTTACTAGCATACTTGTCTTGGGTCAGTGATATTGTTTTTCATGTCATCATTTTATTTTTGTACATGACATATGGTTATGGGTTGTTTGCATTTATACATATCTTATCTTTCAAGAAATATGCAATTTTGATTTTGGTCATATATTTTTGTAAACATTAGGTAGTGTAGCCCAAACATGGTTTTATGATGATGCTAATTTTTGGTGATCAAAGAGTTTATGCATGCTTATCGGTTTTATGCAAAGGATTAATATGGTAATCATTAACTCGAGAAAATTTTGTAAGCAAAGGAAGATATTTTAAATGCATAGGTTTTCACTATAGGACCATGTAACATCTGCTTATTTAGTTGGGATTAATCCTAATTAACTAAAAAGACATTACAACTGTCTTGCTAGGTGGCAGTGTAGTCAATTCCTATGTTTTATTTTGTTCTAAAGCCTGCAACTCCTTTTGCATAGCCTAAACCCATTCCCTATGTTGTCTAGCCTTTTTATAATTCTTAGGTTCTTGAACCAATGAAAGTTTTGCTAAAAAACACAAGTGTGCATCAGTAAAGTGTCTAATTAGGAATGAAACAGTGGTGTCATGATCAACATAACTAAAATTAGTTTCAAAATCATTGAGCCAAGTTGGCCTCTTTATAGGTCTGATGCTTTTCCTTGTTATTAAGGTTGGTGGAGAAGATTGTCCCCACCAAGCACTCAAAAGTCATAAGATTGTTATAGCTAGGTGGAGAAGAAAATATAACCTCAAATGGTGTTTTCCATCTAGTATGGTAGCAGGAAGCCTATTAATCAACTATACAGAATGTAGAAGAATTCCTCCCCAAAACTTAGATAACTCTGACTGAAATAATAATGACCTAGCTAGCTGAAGCAGATGCCTAAGCTTCCTTTCAATAATGCCATTCTGTTGTGGGGTGAATATGCAACTTCTTTGATGTATGGTTCAATAATTTGATAACAAAGTTTGAAAGTCTTTACCAACAAATTCATAACCATTATCTATCTTTAATGTTTTGATTTTCACCTTAAATTGTGTTTCTATCATCTTGAAGAATTTGGTTAGGTAAGAAACTGCCTGAGATTTATGATTAATAAGAAAAACCCATACACCCCTACTGCAATCATCTACCAAAGTTAGGAAATAGTGTGCCCTTTGTATAAAAGATTGTTTATTAGGTCCCTTAATGTCTTCATGAACAAAAGCATAAGGTTATATGGTTTTATGGTACTAATAGGAAAAAGAATTCTACCTTGTTTGGCCATGGAACAAACTTCACAAGGAATATAATTTGAAACTAATTCTTTATTGAGAAAATTCAAATGATAAAGTACAATTCATAAAGATGACCTAGCCTAAAATGCTAGGATTACAAATCATTTATTTAAGATTTATTTACAAAATGACTTTGGGAATGTAAAATATTTGAAACATTATTAATAATTGCCCACCACCTTGCCAAAAGCAATTGGCTTGCTACTTTTCAGGTCCTGCAAAACACATTCATAATTAGTAAAGAGAAGTTTGAAAGAATTGCATTTTTTAATTTATGGTAATAGACAAGAGATTATGATTAAAATATGGTAAGTTTAAAACATATGTCAGTTTTAAGGTATCTTGCAGGGGGTATGACTTAACATTGTCACTTTCATTGTTAAACTATTCGGTAAGGATCTATTTGACATTGTGTTTGGAAAAAAACACTTTTAGAGAAGCAGATATATAGATGTGTCAATGGTGACAACTTGGTTTATATAGATAGAAGCTAAGTAGGAAAACAAAATTAAAAAAAAAAAGACTTCTAACAACCTACACAAACTCTCCCTCCTAATATGAAACAGTGTGTTTCATGATAAATAGGAAGAATTAAAGAAAACAATGCATTTTCTTGTTTTAACAACTTTTTGTGCATTTTCTTGTTTTAACAACATTTTCTTTGCTCAACAAATTAATAACTCACTGTTTTGCTCATAATTGCTACAAAAATTAAAGATGTGAAGAAAATTTTTTTAGACGATAATATCTTAAAGATTCATATTTATGACTAAAAATTATTATTTGTTTTTAAGAATTTATTAATTGAAGAAATAACATGAAAGATTATTATAAAAAAATAATAATATAATCGGAGGAATACATTAAAGAAATAGGAAAAATATTATTTTTGATGTCTAAAAAAGAAAAATTGAATCTATTAATTTCCTATGTACAAGTCAATATTTTATTTCTAATTCAATTATATATATACTTTGAAGACCATTATGAGTCGATAAAAATAAGTAAAGAGGAAATAAAAGAATATGTAGGTTACTCTCCCAAAAAGACATACATATTCTGAGTTATTAAATTCTCTTATGCTAAGAAGAAAACCATTAGAGATTGTTGGGGATTTGAGATGTGATTGATTTTCAGCGACTCTAGTAGCCACCAGACATATTATAGAACAACAAATTACAGTTTAGAGGCAACTGAGGATTTTATTGCTTTTGCAATAAGGTTAGTCTATTTTCTCAAACAATGGTATCAAAGCCTTGTTAAGCCATGATTTTCATATCATATTATCTCTATATGATGAATTGTGTGTCTTTAGTTTTTACTAGTCACAAATAGATGCATCTCTCTATTTCTTTCATCATGGGTCAATTCAAATTTTTTTCTTAATTTGTACAGATGATATAGTTTGTTTTGGGTTCAAATACAATTCCTCATCTTATGGAATGACTACAAAATAGTTTGCAATTAAGAATTTGGGTCAATTTTGTTATTTTTTAGGCATTGAAGTTAAATGGCATAACAAAGATATACGACTTTGTCAAAGTAAATATATAAGTGAATTACTTCAATGTGCCAAAATGAGTACTTGTAAGTCGATATCTACACTTGTCATGGATAAGTTATATCATGGTGATAGTCTTGATTTTCATACCCAACTTTATTGAGGAGTACTGGTTATGTTGTGTTTGTTGGTTGTAATTTAACTTCATTGAGCTTAAGGATGTATAACTTGGTTTCTAGCTCTTCTACAAAAATTGAATATAGGGTTGTTACTTCTATAACATTCGAGGTCATTTGGTTTTCAATGATTACTTTTTGAGATTGGTTTCCCATTGCCTACTCTTTAGTGTGATATTAAAAGTGCAACATATCTCATGACTAATCCAGTTATTCACTTATGAATAAAATATTTGGAGATTAATTGTCATTTTTTCTTGATTGTGTTTGCAACTAGTTATTTATTGTGATATATTTGTTCTCATGATCAGTTAGCCAATTCTTTAACCAAGCTGTCAATGATTTTTTATTTGTTTCATGATAAGTTGATTGTGTTATCAGCCCAATTCAACTTAAGGGAGAGTAATAATGTATGTTATTCTAACTATTCTAGAATTATAATTTTGTTTTTATTCGGATTCTTATTTAGAATTGATTTCCTATTCGTGTTTGCATTCCTATTTAGCCACAATACCCCTTATATAAATATGCATCTTTTTGTATCAATTAAGTCAAATCTTTCAATTATCTTATAGATGATATCCTCTTTTAATAAAAACAATTGAATCAAGTTGAACTTATGTTACCATTTTATTGAGTAGAAAAATCAAAATTTTACATATAAGAAAACTAATGATGAGATCAAAATTAAAATAACTTTATGAACAAATAATGATTAAACAATATTGTTAATATTATAAAAATATGATATATTGATATCTTGATAGATAAGAAAATAAAAAGAGATGAAATAAAAAAATTCATTAGATCAACCATTAAGAAAAAGAATATAAAACCAACTTTACGAATGTAGCTTTAAACATTAAAAAGTTGTGCTCATGGCGTCCTCTAATGAAGAAACTCCAGCCGTCGACACTGAAATTGAGAAAGACCTCAAGAAGATTCCTCCCCCTTTTCCACTGGATGATAGAGCTCAGAAAAAGTCATGTACCAATCTATCAACAGAGTTACAAAAATGTGACCATGATAAGGAATGAAATGAAAAAAAGGAACTCGTATGCAGAAGCCTTATCGAAAAACCTTTATTCAAGGGTTGTAGAACATTTAGATGATGATGAGCTTGAAATTGGTTTGTTGGAAGAAGGTACTGGACTACAAAGAATAGTGAAGACAAGATGGAATAGGATGATGCAATCACCTTCACTGATAATGAATTTTCTTTTGTTCTCAATCTTTCATATTTTTTTAAGAGTCATATTAATAAAACCATGCAGTAAATCAATAGTAGTACGTTTATTAGGATGGGACATTAGTTATGAAAGATTAAATGAGAAAATTGTGTTGTTATGGAAGCCATCGAGAGGGTATAAGTCATTGTTCTTAAGAGGAAATTTTTCCTTGTTCAGTTTGATCTTGAGGAATACTATAATCATGCTTTGCTTGATGGGCCATGGATGGCTATAGGTAGGTATATTATTGTGCACCCTTTGGTATCCTGAGTTCTTAACAGAATCTAATCAGATTACAAAGGTGGTTTCATAGATACATTTTCCAGGTTTGCCCATACATCTATATCACAAAAAGTTCTTAAGGCTATTAGTAACAAACTTGGGAGGTTAATCAAAGTGGATTACAATACTTCTAATTCAGATAGGGGTCATTTTGCCAGGATTGCTGTGAAGCTAGATATAATGAAGCCTTGAAAGCATTTTTTTGAGTTTAGAGGTAAGATGTTCTATATTAAGTATGAAGGCCTCCCACAAATATGCTTTAAGTGAGGATTGGTTGGTCATGTTGATAACAATTGTGAAGGAGATAAATATGTTAATGAGTTAGATGATGATCATTTGGGAGAGGGAATTTTGCTTGACACTAAAAAAGGGAGTGACTGAAGAAATCCCAACATTAAATCATGTATTTGGACCTTGGATGATGGTACAAAGCAAGAATAGGAGGCCAGGGATTAACAATAAAAAATATTCCCTTCAGGTAGATAAGAAAATGACTCTCAATAGGGGTTCAATGGTTTTGAAATAAGGGACATCTTAGTCACGCTTTACCATGTTGGATACAAAAGAGGATGAGGTTGATCGTGTGGATAATCCTCTATATGATGCATCTGATGATGTCAATGTTATACAACAAGATGGTTTTGTTAAGGGAGCCATAAGGGAGGTTGTTGAGTCATCACGCAAGGTCAACTCAAATACTAAAGGAAAAATTAAGAGTAGGAAAATGCAGCATAATGTGGGGGATGATAATGAGATAAGAACATATCCAGGATACTAGTGAAGTCTCCATAGTGATACAAACTAATTTTATGGAGACAAGTAAGTCAGAGGATGGCATGGATGCAAACACTAACATTGTTAATATGAATGATAAGGAAAACTGTGATCCTAATATGGACATTGAAACTCCCACAACTATTTAGATGTTTCAAAAAAGTGGATGGCTTATCTGATAAAGAGAATATGGTCACCAATATTCTCAACAAATTGACCTATGTTGTAGTCAAAGTAACATGCCCTATTTCTCACTCTTCTCATAATGTGCCTAGCTCTATTAGAGATCGGTTAGTGAGTAAAGGAGGTAAGGTTGTTGTTAGTAAGTTTAGTGGGGGAAAACCATCAGATGGTAGAATAAAAAAAAACAAAAGTAGTTCTCATCTTATTTCACATAACAAGTTGGCTAAGAGGCTAGAATTAAAGATGGGGCATGAAAATCATTCTTTTTTATGAGGTAGTTAACAAGGTCATTGCATCAACATTGCTTAATGATGGGATTGATTCCCTATAGATTTAATTTTAGGTTGTTTATTTGTTTTTTTTGTTTATGGCAGATAAAAGAGTTGTTTGAAATTGCCAAGGAGATACTTCTAGTAACATAGTGGGTGATATTAAATATTTGATTAATCAATACTATCTTTCTTGTGTTATTTCCTTAGAAACCAAAATTAGTGGGAGTATGGTAGATAGAGTCATCAAAAGATTGGGTTCTAATCACTCTTTTAAAGTAGAGGCGAAAGGGTTTGCTGGGGGTATTTAGGTTTTCTAGATAGATGATATTTGTATTCAAATTTTATCTTTGAATTATCATATTGTTAACATAGGAGTCAGTTCTTCCTACTTCTCGAGTTTTGTTTGCTCAGCTATATATACAAATCATTCTTTGATTTTGAGAAGATGCTTTTGGTATGAAATTGCTCATTTTTTAGGTTTGGTGGATGGTCATTGGTTTATTATGCAAGACTTTAATTCCTTTCTTCTCTTGCGAAAAGATATGAGGTTTAGTTAGCAATAGTAGACCTTGCTCTCTCCTTCAACAATGTATGGAGAGTTGTAATTTGGCTGACTTAGGTTTTCAAGACTCGAAGATAACTTGGCAAAGGGGGTTAGTAAAGGGAAAGGTTGGATAGGGGTATAAGAAAAATGGATTGGCAGATAATGTTTTTAGCAGTAGTTGTTCACCATCTTCCTTAGATTGCTTATGATCATCAACCTATAGTGGCAGTTCTCAATGTTGTTATTGATTTCATATAAAACGAAGCTCCTTTCTTTTTTAAGTCCCTTAGATCCTTCATGAGGGGTTTAACTCCTTTGTTTAGGAAGCCTGCGCTAATTCTGGGGACATTGTTTCAAATATTAAGAATCTTTCTTGCAAAGTTTAGATTTGGAATAAAAACGTTTTTTGGAATATTTTTAATAGGAAGAAGAGGATTATGGCTCAATTGTAAGGAGTATAAAAAGGTTTGGATTTTTGTCACTCAGATGACCTTGTTTAGCTTAAAAAAGATCTTAGGAGAGATTATGATATTTTATTGCACCCAGAAGAAATTTATTGGAAACAAAAGGCTATGGCTAATTGGATCATGACATGATATTTGCATTTTCCTATTTTCATACAAAGTTTAAAATGAAGAAAAAACGGTTTTGAATTCATAGGTTGCAGCTTCCACATGGGTCATGGTGTAACGCCTATAATTAGAGCCTAGTAAATAAAAAAGGATTAAGAAAAGTTAAGTATGTGTTTAAGAGTTGGGGTGTATGGAGAGAGTTGAAAAGAAATAAGAAACTAAAATTTCGCATTGTTCACGCTCATGACCATGCTTTCACGACTGTGAACCGTCGTGAGATAGAATTCTGGGTTTAAGCTAATTTATGGCCTGACAGTGGTTGTCACACCTATGAACACTATCAAATATAAAATCTTAACATTTCTTCTTTCTTTCTCTCATAAACTAAACCTAAAAGTAAACACTATAACCCAAATGTTATTCTTATATATGACCAAGTCTTGTGTTCTCTTTGGTTCCTAGACCTTAAACACCAAACCAACATCAAAGATCAAAGTTTAAACAAGTTATTATGGGAGAGAAGCATAAAAAAGAGGTGTTCTAGAGGAGGCCAACCCATAAGAGGAAAGAGTGGAGTTGAATCATTCTTCCCAGCTGTGTTTCCTTCAATCTTGGTAAGGAATCACGTTTC
Organism: Triadica sebifera; assembly: GCA_023653625.1. NCBI lineage: Eukaryota > Viridiplantae > Streptophyta > Magnoliopsida > Malpighiales > Euphorbiaceae > Triadica > Triadica sebifera. The sequence goes on from CM042910.1 coordinate 4,205,558, forward strand.
TCCTTCTTTTCATAAGCTTTCACAGTCTTTTGCTATGTAGAACCTGTATATGGTAGAGACTCATTTCCATATGAGTTAGGGTTTTGGGTGATCATGAGGTTCCATGGTTAAATACCTCCCTTTAAGTTTGATTAAGGTTATAATATATGTTGGTAAGGGGTTATATGATATTAAAGTTATATAAGAAGGTTAAGGTTAGGTTTTGAGCTTTACAAATTTTAAAGGATAATTTTTTATTTATTCATAGAAGTTGATGGATGCATGTTATATGTCATTTGGAGTTGAAAAAGGAGGTGGTGAAATCCATCAAAAGGATAGGCAAGGTTGAGAGAAGCTTCGTTTTTTAGGCTTAATTAGAGGTATATACATATATGCATTTAAATTCCAATTTTGGCAAGTTGTATGTGCTAAATTCTTTGAATTCCTTAAATGCTAGTTGATTGTTGATATGAAATTAAGTGATGCAATGAATGCCATAAGGATATGAGACATGATTGGAAATGCTTGAAAGGAACCATGTTATATGTATATCATATGTGTTTTAAATGGAATGCCAAGTTATAATGATGGAAAGTTAAAAAGAAATATGTTAAGGTTATAAAAGTGGTAGTTAAACCACAAATGCATGAATTGGCAATAAATGCATCGATAGGATAATTTAGGTTGAAATATGTTCTTGTGGGTTTAAATGATGCTTTAGCATGTTTTAATGCATGATGTGATGAGAATATTGATAGAAAAGGGTTGTCATGAGACAATCCTTAGAGCTTTGCATGTGACTTATAATGAATGTTTGTCTTTAATGTTGTTAATTGCTAAAAAATCTTGATTCATTCTCATGACGAGATATTCATGATCGTGAATCTCATCACACAAATGATATCATGCCTATGACTATTTCTTCACACTAGTGAAGAATGTGCACAAAAGGGACATAAGCTTTCATGACCAAGTTCACGATTTGGTTTACGGGTACTGTTACCTATGAATAAGACTTCATAACCGTGAACAAATAGTTCACACCCATGAAGCCTGCTTTAAATGATATGTTGTATGTTTAATGTTTATAATGCAATGGCAATGTTTATGCTTTCATGATGATATGTTTAAAGTATGCTTCTATGAATATCAGTACACAAATGTTACATGATGAGTTTCCACAATAACAAAGTATAAAAGTTATAAGATGTAAATGTCATAATAAAGTATAATAAGGAAATATGAACAAGTAAAGCCCAGACTCGATGCTAGGACTAGAAGTAGGATAGGTGGCATGCCATTAAGGAGGTTCGGTATCGTAATGATTATGATATAATGATTTTATACTCGTCAATATAGCTTAAGCTCTGAGAGTGCCATTGACTTAAGATGCCTCAACTGACATATATATTTATACTCATCAATGTGGCTTAAGCTATAAGAGCGCCATTAATTGAGACGCCTCGACTGGTACACATGATTATAAATAATGGCAGGGTGGCTAAAGTTCGGAGAGTGCTCTTATTCACAACCCGTATCTGAATAGTCTGTGTTGAGACTTGTTGGGCAATCAATCATATCAAAGTGATTTAAGAATATAATAAAATGAAAAGAGGTTAAAAAACACAAGTATACAAAAATACATAGTTAATATATTTCATTTTATTAAAAAAGGAATTATAGTTCTCTTTTATATAATTCAATGTTTAATGAGTTAATTCATCCCATAAGGTAATAAGGTAAGTACCTTCATGATATTAAGATTTCACTGTTATGCCATGATATTTTATATGTTGCCATGAATTTGTTTAGTGTATGATTACATGTTGAATTTTTATGTCTATATGTACCACTAAGCTTTAAGTAGCTTAGCATGTGGGTGTTTTTCCATGCATGTCGAAGTTTTGTAGATAATGCTTAAATTGATCCAGAAAAGGCAGCCCCAATATCAGAGATAATAGTTCAAACCCAACAAGGTTTGGTGTTATACATTCAGGTCGTGCTTTTGTATTTTGCATTTGACATAGGGGATGAGTTTTTTTTTACAGCATACATGTCTTGTATTTTTGGGATATATGTAGCTTTTGTAAAAGAGACATGTATTTTAATACACATCAAACCTTCCCAAGTATGTTTCTTTTTTACATATATATGATGATGTTTTTTCAGATCAAAGGTTTCTCCATGTATATATATATATATATATATATATATATATATATATATATATATATATATATTGCCATGAATTTGTTTAGAGTATGATTGCATATTGAATTTTTATGCCTATATGTACCATTAAACTTTCAATAGCTTAGCGTGCGAGTGTTTTTCCATACATGTTAGAGTTTTGTAGATAGTGCTTAAGTTGATCCAGAAAAGCCAGCCCTAACATTAGAGACAATAGTTCAGACCCAACAAGGTTTGGTGTTATACATTCAGGTCATGCTTTTGTATTTTGCACTTGACATAGGGGACGAGTTTTTTTTTTTTTACAGCATACATGTCTTGTATTTTTGGGATATATGTAGCTTTTGTAAAAGAGACATGTATTTTAGTACACATCAAACCTTCTGAGTCCCAAGTATGTTTCTTTTTTACATATATATGATGATGTTTTTTTTAGATCAAAGGTTTCTCCATGTATATATATATATATATATATAAGAGTTGTTGTAATATTGTTTCATATATAAATGAAGTGTTTATGAAAAAAGGATTTTCCAAAGAAAATAAAAGTTTTAAAATTTCACAGGTTTTCTGCACATAGTTTTCTATAGCACCCACTTGTTTAGTTGAGTTAATCCTGGTTAGGCGAGAGGACACTACATTTAGTTTGTATCAGAGCTTAGGTTTAGGCATTTGTGAACCTAAATGAGTTAAGGGTTATCATGGATACATAATATATCTTATATGTCTTTGATATGGATTTTCTCTATCGACTTGTAAGAAAAGCATATGATGTTACTGAAAGCAATAGTTCTCCTAATTTGAGGGCTGCTAATTGGCCTAGTGCTTCAAGTATACAAGGTTCAGGTGGTGCCACAGTTTCTCAACATCCACCTATTGGACAAGCTGATCTAGATGCTATACTGATCATACAACAGATGGCCGATATTTTGAAACATTTGGCACATGCCATACCATAAGCACTGCCATAGCCAGCTCCACAGGCACCAAAGAAGAAGATAGATAGGTTCCGAAAGTATGGCACCACTGATTTTCATAATAGAGGTGAGGATGATCTTGACACCGCCGATTTTTGGCTAAAAAAGATTAAAAGGGTCTTTAAAGAGTTAGAGTGTGCTAAGGAACACAAGGCCAAGTATGCAGTATTGTTGCTTTAAGAACATACATATGAGTGGTGGAAAACGGTTCTAAATAAGCCTTAAACCCCAGAGCCTCTTACTTAGGGGTACTTTATTGCAGATTTTAAGAAATAATATGCACCCCTAGTCTACATAGATGAGAAAAGAAGGGAATTCATGAGTTTGTCCTCTTAGGAGTACTTTATTGCAGATTTTAAGAAAGAATATGCACCCCTAGTCTACATAGATGAGAAAAGAAGGGAATTCATGAGTCTGTCCTCTTACTTAGGAGTACTTTATTGCAGATTTTAAGAAAGAATATGCACCCCTAGTCTACATAAATGAGAAAAGAAGGGAATTCATGAGTTTGTGGTAGAGAAACATGATAGTCTTAGAATATGCAAAAGAATTCACATAGTTAAGTTTATATGCCACTAGTCTTTTAGGGGACGAGAGTGATAAATGTCATTGTTTTAAGGATGGGTTGAATGATGACATAAGATATTAGGTCATTTCTCTACAACTTAAGGACTTTTCAACGATTGTGTCAGGTACTATTAATATAGATAAGAGAAGGAAAAGAAGAGCATATGAGAATGCTAGAAGACCTACAGTTAGTATGGCACATACTACTAGCAAGAAATGCCGATTCTTTTTAGGACAACCCTAAGGTAAGGTACGGAGCAGAGGATAAAGTCACACTCAATCTAGTTCGTTCAGGAGGGGACCACCCATTAAAACTACATCAGCCACTACCCGCACTCATACAACTAGGGATTTTGCTCTGATTTATGGGACATGTTAGAGGAATTACAGTGGAGAGTGTCAAGTGAACACATGGGCTTGCTTTAGGTGCGGAGCCCTATATCACATGAGGAGGAATTTCCATTTGTTGGAAAATGCTACACATATACATACAGTAGTGCCAAAACTAGTTCATAATAGGAATCTACCATGAGAAGGTCGTGCAGAACTAGCCAGGTTGTTTCAGAGACAGTGAATAGGCCAGGACCTAGTAGAGCTCCAGCTAGGGCATATGTGATGAAGGCCCATGAGCTCTAGGGACAAATGTCACAGTGGGTATATTTTCTTTACACAACTTAAATTTATATGCTTTGATAGACCTAGACTCTACATATTCTTATGTGTGAACAAATAAGCCTAGTCAGCACAATATGACAATAGACAAGCTATAGTTTAAGATTGAGGTCACCGATCCTTTAGGTCATAGTGTAGTTATGAACTGGGTATACAGAAGTTGCCATTTGGTTATGCATGGGAAAAAGTTTCCTGTAGATCTTATAGAGTTTATGTTTCATGAGTACAATGCCATATTTGGTATGGATTGACTTTAACACACCTTATCCAAACAGCACATGCCCGGATAAGGAATGCTACATTGAGTTCTTCAAATCACTATTTTAATAAATGCTAGAAAGTCATACATAATTGTTTTTTACTCTTAGCTCCTATATATACTAGAAATAATGTACATTTTATTTACATAAGATAATAATTATAAATATCAAGTTAATTCTTAACAAACTAGGAAAGTTAATTTACAAATATGAAAGTATATATTATGAAAAACAAAATATAAAAGTTCAACAGATTGTGACCCACTATTTCAAGATCAGCTGCTTTTATTAACTAGGATCACCAATTACTTTATCTACAACCTTCAGCTATCTTTCTATATCTGCGGGAAAAGAAAACTCTCATGCTAAACTCTAGGCTTAGTGGTGCATATAAATAAGACAATATACTATGTTATGCAACAAGCATTGAAATGTGTCATTTTATGCATTAACATCTTTTCATGCTATTCTTCCCCTCATGTCCCTATTTCATACGATTATGAGCATCATGCATACATGTATAATGTTATTTTCATTTATCTTTAATTATAAGTTACTCTTTTCGTTTTTTTAATATTCTATATTAATTTCGTATTATTTTGAATTATCTTTCAACTTAACTTCATTAATTCGCCCATATCACTCTAAATTGGACTGACTGGATATGAGTTATGGATTAGGGGTGCTCATAGAGCTATAGCCACCCTGTCCACTATTTGGCTCATCTGAGCTTCTCAAATCAATGGTGCTCCCAAAGCTAAAACCACATTGCTTGAGTAATATATCATCATATATGAATTATTAGACCAAGGGCACTCCGATAGCTAAAGCCACTTTGTCCTCGATTTATGTATGCTCAATTGAGAATCTCAAGTCAATGGCGCTCCCAGAGCTAAAGCCACATTGATTGAGAAATATCTTATATAGTACGGTATCGATCGTCCTCATAATGACATGTCATCTATCCTGTTTCTAGTCCAGAGTTAGAGTAATAAGCATATCCATAATTCCACATTATTTATATATCTTTACTTAATTACATTTACAAACATATCAACATTCTTATTTTACTGGATAAATAATATCTTTTCATTTACTTACCTAAATACTTCATTAGTTAACAATATTCATAATTGCCAAAAAACGGAGCAATCACTGTCGTGATTACTCATTCATGCCCGTGAATTAGTTCATGTTAGTGATTCAAAGCCATGAACACTTTTAGAATGAATAGTTCCATTACCACAAAGAAGTCACAACCATGATACAATTCACCTGTGAACTTAGCAAGTTCACGCTTGTACTATTTGTAAGAAACATGCATATTCACTTTTCTTATTCATTTCCAGTTGCACCAAGTCATAACAAATACAAACTCATGCATTTCTAAAGTCCTTTACTGAACATATCATGTTCTAATACATATAAATGCCTTTATCATAACTCAATTCTCTAACATACATTACTTAACACAACATATCACAAAATCTCATTCTTTATATCTAAACTTATGGTTTCATGCCTTAATCATCATTAGTGCAATTCAATCATTAATTATCATGTTAAACATGCATTATTCCAAACAAAGATAGGTTATTTCCTTAAATTATGAACAAATCTCTATTTTCCTCCTTCAGTCTTTTAGGTAGCTTTCTCTTTACCTTTACTCCCTTTAGCTTTTTCTTCGTCACTTAGAACTCCTACCACATCATAAAATCATCATCAAAACCTTATTTTCTCAAAACTCTTGTGAGACCCTAAACTCTCTCTCATGAAACCCTAAACTCTTTCTCTACATAATCAAGCTCTAAATGAGCTCAAGACCCGAACTTCCTTAAGAAAAGATGAAAGAGAAGAAGAAAAGCTTCTTACCTTTACACTTTTCTTCACTTGATCAAAACCTTGGATATTCTCTCTCTCCACTAAACTTGTTTATTCCTCATCCTTCTTGCTCTTCCAAGCTTCTTTAAGACTTGTAGATCCTGAAAATCACTTTGTCTTGTCCTTTTCCCTTTCTTCTCTCTCTTTCTCTCATAAGAACTCAAGGTTGGTTATGGAGGATGGTGAGGGTGGTTGGCATGACTAGTTTGGGCAGAAAAGAAAGAAGATAAGAAATAAGGAGAAAAAGAAAAGGAAGAAAGAAGAAAGGAAACAAAAGTCCTCATATGGGACCCACTAATTTGACCATTTCTTTGATACTTAGCTTAATTATCATATTAATCTTATTCCATCATGCTATGGTTGGCCAACCCATATTTGATGTCCAATTTTAATATGTTAAATAGTAAATATCTCATTAAATCCTCAAAATTTTGGTAAATTGCAAATTGACCCCAAACTTATCAAAATTTTCAATTTAGTCCTTTACCATAAATCAACTTCTTTAAGTTTTCTAAACACTTTATTAGGCATATATCATAATTATTAATCATTACTTGATTAATCCATGTCAAAATCCGAATTTAGACTGTGATCAATCAAACGCGTCAACTTCCCGACACGTGTGACTCGGTGCCTAAATTAGTAGATATGACATTCTCTCCCCCTTAAAATAAATTTTGTCATCAAAATTTACCAGTTCATTCTGGGTTGAACAACTGGGCATACTGCTTCTTCATCACTTCTTCACTTTCTCACATGGCTTCTTCTGCTGTATGGTTTCACCATAAGACTTTAATTAGTGGAACTCTCTTGTTCCTGAGAACTTTCTCTTCATATGCTATTATAACACTGGTTTCTCTTCATAAGACATGTCTGTTCACACGTATATCTCTTTAATCAGTATAATATGAGTCTGGTCTGAGCCATATCTCCTCAACATCGACACGTGGAACACGTTATGAATTCTTTCCAGCTTTGGAGGAAGAGCTAATTGGTATGCCACTGGTCCTATCCTTTCCAAAATCTTTTAAGGACCAATAATACTTGGACTCAACTTCCTTTTTTTTGCCAAATCTTAATACCTTCTTCCAAGGTGAAACTTCAAGAAAAACCTTATCACCTACAACATATTTTATGTCTTGCCTCTTTAGGTTAGCATAAGACTTTTGTCGATCTTGTACCACTTTTAATCTTTCTTTGATCACTCTAAATTTCTCTTTGGTCTGTTGAACTATCTCTGGTCTGATAAACTTCTTCTCATTCAACTCAGTCCAACAAACTGGGGTCTAGCACTTTTTTCTGTATAAAGCCTCATAAGGAGTCATGCCAATGTTTGTTTGATGACTATTATTGTAGGCAAACTCCATAAGAGATAAATATCGATCCCAACTTCTCATCATGTCTTCTAATAATTGAATAACTCACTTTGATTGTCCATCTGTCTATCGATGAAAGGCTATGCTGAAACTAAGTTGAGTTCCCAAAGCTTGCTGTAAGCTCTTCCAGAACTGCGATGTAAACCTGAGATCTCTATTAGATATAATAGATACAGGAACTTTGTGAAGTCTCACTATCTCATTCACATAAATATCGGCTAGCTTGTTCAAAGGATAGTCCATCCAAATTGGTACAAAATGTGCTGACTTCGTTAGTCGATCCACTATCACCCACACTGTGTTATGCTTCCTCTGAGTTACCAGTAAACCAAACACAAAATCCATCGTGACTTTTTCCCACTTCTATTTTGGTATGGAAATCGGTTGTAGTAATCCTGTGGGTACTTGATGTTCAACTTTCACTTGTTGACAGGTTAGACACTTAACAACATGCTCGGTGATATCCTTCTTCATCCTTGACCACCAGTACTATACTTTCAAATCTTGGTACATTTTGTTTCCACCTGAATGCATAGTATAAATTGTTTCATGAGCTTTCTTTAAAATCTCTAACTTTAACTCTTTTATACTTGGTACACAAATTCGAATCTTGAGATACACGGTACCATCATCTATTAAAGAAAATTCTGACTTTTCTCCATTTTTCACAGCTTTGAATATCTTTACTAGCTTTTTATCTTGCTTCTGATCAATTTTAATCCTCTGCATCAGAGTTGACTCCACTCGCAAGTTGGCTAACATCTTTCTGCTTAAGGCATCAACCACCATATTTGCTTTTCCTAGATGGTAGTCAATCACACAATCATAGTCTTTAATTAACTCCAACCATCTTCGTTGCCTTAGGTTCCACTCTTTCTGCGAAGGCAGGTACTCAAGACTCTTGTGATCTGTATAAATATAGCATCATTCTTCATATAGATAATGTCTCCAGATCTTGAGAGCAAAGACTATCGCTGCAAGCTTTAAATCATACGTCAAATAGTTAAGCTCGTGAGACTTGAGCTATCTAGAGGCATATGCAATCATTTTTCTCTCTTGCATAAAAACACAACCTAGCCCATTGTGACTTGCATCACTATACACAATATAATCTTTTCCTAGAGTAAGCTTAGTTAAGACTGGTGCTGCAGTCAATGTTGCTTTGAGTTTATCAAAACTAGCCTGACACTTGTCTGTCCATTCGAATTGGATGTCTTTCCACAACAATCAGGTCAAAGGAGTCACTATGGATGAAAATCCCTTCGCGAACCTTCTATAATATCTGGCTAATCCAAGGAAACTCCTCATTTCAGTCACATAACGAGGTGGTTTCCAATTAAGAATAGCTTCAATCTTACCAGGATCAACTCGAATACCCTCTGTTGATACCACATGACCCAGAAAAACTAACTGATTTCAACCAAAACTCACACTTAGGTAGCTTTGCATACAATTGTTTCTCATTTAAAGTCTGCAATACTATTCTGAAATGTTGAACATGGTCTTCTCTGTCTCTAGAGTATACCAGAATATCATTAATGAACACCACCACAAGCTTATCAAGATATGGCTTGAACACTCGGTTCATAAGGTCCATAAACACTACTTGTAACATCCTTGACCTTCCCCACATGCATATCCACATGCATTTTATTTGAACATATGCATCTTCCATATAATCCAATTGAACACATGCATTTCATATATATTTTCTTAGGAACAAGTTCATGGAACGCACTAGCTACATGTCCTAGTATTTGGCAATTGTATCGAGTCACACGTGTGTACTTATAACCTAATGAGGATAACAAAGCATTAGAAATAAATTGAATAAGGTGACTAAATTAAAGTAAGCGAAATGACTAGATTAAGATTAGTAAACATTTACATTGTTAATTTAGTTAAATCGGGCCAAATGATTAAGATATATTACTGTGTGAATTAGTGGAATTATAAATATATGTAAATAATAATAATAATAATAATAATAATAATAATAATAATAATAATAATAATAATAATAATAATAATAATAATAATAATAATAATAATATAGACAAAATAAAATGAGAATAAAACAAAAGGAAAATAAAAGAAAGGAGAAGAGAAAAGAGAAGAGATGAAGAGAAAAAGATAAAAAGATAAAAACAAAAAGATTGGCTTTATCTTCCTCCCCCATTTCTGCCTCCTCACTCCATCCCGTTTTCTTCTTCATCTTCCTCCATTCTATAGAAATTAAGCACTGACTTGCACCCCAATTTTGATATCAATAGAAATTAATTATGGAAAAGATTAAAACACAAAAGGTGCTCCTTTATGTCTTAGATTTATGGATATGTAAACCTTTTTGCAAGATGTTGTGTATAGGAAGAAATATCTGCTCTCTACTGAAACTGGTTAGGGTGTGAACCGTAGCCAAGATAGATATTGTGTTCTTTGGTTTTGAATATGTTAAATCCATTATTTGAAGTATCTCAAAACATAAAAGTTGTATATGTATGTGTTATGTATTTGTATACCAAATTTTAGGTTCGCATGTCTTATACATTTTGAGTTATGGTAATGGAACCATGACTATTCCATGGTTTGAGTTGCCTACTGAGTGTACTGGGCAGATCCAACAACCTGTTTGGCTAATTTGATCTCGTTAAAGCTAGATTCTGTAAATTATCAAAACATGCAAGTTATAGGTATATGGCTTAGCTAACGTTTGGTACTAATTTCAGCTTAATATGTTATGTATAGACTAAGTTATGGCCTTTGGAAGTAATACTGGTCCGAAAGCCAATTCTATTGAGTCAAGAAGGGGGGTTGAATTGGTGTTTAAAAATTTAACTTTAAAGTGCATAAATAAAAAGTTAATTTAGGAGGGATGGAGAAATTTGAAACAAGGATTTTTATAGAGGTTCGGATGTTAACAAACCCTACTCCTCTGCCCAATCATAATTGGGAGTTTCATTAACACACTAAGTGTTACAATAGAGTTTTACAAGCTCACTCCCAACTATGGTGTTTCTCACAATGGCTCACACCTAACCCAGAAATCCCTTGTGTTTTGATGGCTCACACAATAACCAATTCCTTTTGTTTCACAAGCTCATACAAACAACCTTTACCTTGTGTTTTACAGGCTCACACAAATAACCTTTCTTTGTGTTTTAGAGGTTCATACAACTAACCCTTACAAGTGTTCTACTCTTAACCCAGAAATACCCAAAACTCACTTGAGTAAATGATTACAGAGAGACACACTTACAAATCTTTATTGCTCAATAAATGATAAGCAAAAAGACTTCTTACAGAGAATAAATATCAAATGCACAAAATGGCATACAACAAGGTTTTGATTCAAAATATTTTCAATTCATTTGTTCTTTTGTTCTCCTTGTTCATTCTCTTGTTCTCTTTTTCTTTTGGATGCATAAATGACATTTTTCTCTTTCATCATACATAGGCGTGACTCTCCATGTGCCGATTGTGACTGTTCTTCCAAGTCGTGACTTAAGTTGTGACCTTGGCCGTGAAGCATTCTGAAAGGTTTTGAAGAGTTTTGTCATAGGCGTGACATTTATCTTCACGGGTGTGACAACCTTCCAAGCCATGGTCCAAATGGTGACTTTGGTCATGAAGCTCTCTGGAAGAATTTGTCATGTTTGTTCACGGGCGTGACATTTCTTTCACGAGCGTGACTGAAAAGTTCATTCACGGTTGCTATCTTCCTTTATGTCTGTGAACTTTAAATGTTGGTTTGTTGGCGGTTAGCTTCATCACGGGTGTGACATATAGGGTCACGGGTGTAAACATGCCACTTCTCCAATTTTTATCTTTTGAAGATTAATCTTCCATTCTTCATTCTTGCTAACATATTTCATACCCTGTTCAATAGACTTAGAAAACAAGTATGTTAAATACAATATTGCTATTTTCTTTGTTATCATCAAAATGACAAAAATACCCCTCAAGGTTCTACAATTCTGTAAATTATCAAAACATGAAAGTTATAGTTATATGGCTTAGCTAATGTTTGGTACTAATTTCAGCTTAATATGTTATGTATAGACTAATTTATGGCCTTTGGAAGTCATACTGGTTCGGAAGCCAATTCTATTATGGACCAGTGAAATGTTTCTTATAATTTGAGGACCATAGAGACATAATTGATGAAAGTTGTAAACATAAAAATATTCCATTTAAATCCTTATAGGTTTCTGTAAGGTTTTATTAAAATATGACTTATAGATTATAAGTTATGATGAACCAAAGTAAGTACCCTGAAACTACCTAAAGCCAAAAAACAAGGCAGAAAATAGAACACACTTAGAAATTCCACCAAAACTTGTACAATGATCCAATTGGTCTGAAATTTTAATATGTTACATAATTATATGTTACTTTTAATTAGGAATAAGAATTAGATTAATTGGTCAAGTATAGGAAAAGGTATAGGCTAAACAATCCTACACTGCCTCATAGGAAAAATCTTAACTATTGATATGAACAATACATATTAATTTGTTTAAGCCACATTAAGTCTCCCTAATCATGAGTTAATCAGTTATGTTTTCATATTAGGCTCACAACATATTGGAAACCCACAAGGAGTGGATAGACAATAAGTTAGGGGTCGGAATCAAAGAAGAAAGGTGAGTCTAATTATCAATTGAATTCTTTAGTGCAAATGAATGTTGCTTGCTATGTGATTCATATGATTGTCGTGATTGGTCCTTGATAATATGATGATGGATAATTTGTGACATTGTGGTACATACAAATGGTATACTTGTGGTATATTTGAGGTATATCTTTGACATATGTGATATATATACATGGTATATGTATAGTATATACAAGGTATATGCATGGAATATGAGGCATATATGCAGTATATGTATGTTATATGTGATAAGATACAATGGTTGATGAATGCTTAAGTACAAGTGCATACGCATATGGACTTAAAAGTCGTCGTGACTAGTTAATTGATATTGTAAAGCAAAAGAAGAGGCCTATGGCCCAACAAATGTGCAAATGAAACAAATGATCAAGCTAGCTAGAAAATGCAAATATTCACATGGAAAATGTTCACATGGAAACCCTGGGCAATGTCTGTTTAAATTAGTCACAACAAAATGAAATAATCAAAATATTTGCATACGTAAGGAGTAATGATTATATATTTCAACTTTATATGATACTGATGAATGGAATGGAATACATGGTATGTATTGGATTTGTGATTTATTACTATGAGTTGTTTGGTACTTTAGAGCTCATTTGATGGTTATTCTCACTGAGCCACAACTCATCAATTTGCATCATTTTTTAGGTAAAGAAAAGTGATAACTCATTTTGAGTAGCGTATAGAAGACATGAAGCATAGGTCACTGGTCGAGCCTCATCACTCTCTCTCCTTGCATTCCAGACGAGCATGAAAATATGTCATATGTATTTTGTATTTACGTGTTTGAATATATATAGTCATTTTAGAATGGGTTTTAAAAATGTATAAATGAAAGCAACTCGTAAATACTTATGTGAAAAGTTTAAGTTTTAATATATGTGATATATCGTATTGGGGCGAAAGCCTCAAAGTTGACTTGCAAAGTCATTGAATGATGTTACAGGATATGAAAAATATTTACTACCAATGTTAACAGGGTATTTTGCCTTTCCACTCTGCTATGTGTGATTGCTTGATATAGGGATAAGTTATACTTAATTGCATAAGATGTGATATTATATTTTTGGTATTAGAGCAGGGATAGGTTACATGGGAACATGCATACGCATAAGAGCATGATAACATGTGCATCCTACATATTGAACATTATGTAGTGACATAATTCTATATATTTTAGGGACATCATAAGACATTATTCATCAAGGAGGGAGAGGCTGGCCCAAATACATTCTTATGAGGCATAAGCTCATTTACATAGAGATCAACCAACACTAGGAACTATAGCTCCAGTACATGCATCACAGTCATCTCATGCAGAAGTACCCCATGAAAACCTAGAACAAGAAGTATATGGTCCTTAAATGTACAAGGAAAGACGTTATGACAAGCTGAGGAAACATGGTGCAACTGATTTCAATGGCACAACAGACCCAGCAGAAGCTGAGACATGGCTGAAAAGGACATAGAGGGTACTGAATATGATGATTTGTACCCCATATGATAAATTTGATTATGCAATATCCTTGCTTCAAGGAAATGCTTATGAATGGTGGGAGACAGTCCCCGATAGTGATGCACAACCACCGGTTCTGATATGGAATGATTTCCTCCTAGAATTTCAGAACAATTACATGCCTAAGGCATATAAAGATGAGAAGAGAAAGGAATTCTTGAATTTAAAACAGAGGAACATGTCTATTGCGGAGTATAAAGTACAGTTCAACAAACTTTCCCACTATGCCACCTTCATGGTCTCTAATGAAAGAGACAAATGCAAGAAGTTTAAGGAGGGCCTCAAATATGAGATCCGAAATAGAATCACAACTACTGATATTGATAGTTATGCGAGACTCAGAGCTGCTGCAATTAGAGCTGAACGATTAATGGAAGAAGCTAGGGAACAACAAATTAAAAGGGCAGCACATGAGTTCTTTAGTGAATCTAGCAGAAGGTCGGGAAAAAGAGGTAGATATATTCCTGCACAGTCTGGTAACAGAGGTAGATACTCGATCTCTAGAGGTCGTACTATAGCTTTTTTTTACCCAGGCAGAGGGCAAAACCAATATATTGAATAGAGGCCCATATGTACTCATTGTGGTAGATAGCATATGGGCGAATGTAGAAGACTCACAGGAGCATGTTATTTATGTGGATTGATGGAGCACATGTATAGAGACTGTCCAATTAAAGCCAAACTAACAGAGACCAACAGAGGCAGAGGAGTATCTGAGACTACAGTTGAGGCACCGAGGGTTTACCCTACTAGTGGGACACAAGGCAAAGGAAGAGGTAGGGGCATGACTGGTACGATCTGAAGGTCAGAGTTCTAGACCCCCTACTTAGGCTAGGGTGTTTGCTATGACTAGACAGGAGGCGGTTGACGCTCCTGAAATAGTTACCGGTAATATTTATATTTATGATATGTTAACATATGCATTGATTGACCCAGACTCCACTCATTCATTTATATAATTGCATATGGCATCTAAACTGCATCAAATGCATGAGCCTTTGGGGATTGACATAAATGTGAGTACTCTATCGGGAACAGTAGTAGTTGTGAATAATGTCTGTCGTGATTGCTTGATATGCATTGATAGAGCTGAGTTAATAGTTGATATGATTTTATTGCCAATATATGACTTTGATGTGATATTGGGAATGGAATGGTTAACTAGACATCATGCAATAGTGAATTGCTTTACTAAGGAAGTAATTTTAGAATCACCGAACCAACCAAGGGTTATATTTTTGGGTGAAAGAAAACTTGTACCTATATGCCTAGTCTCAGCTGTAAAGGCATTTCGAATGATCAAAGGGGGATGTGAAGCATATTTGGCATATGTGACTGATACTAGAACCACTGATAGCTTGCTTGAAATATACCAGTGGTAAGGGAATTTGCTGATGTATTCCTAGATGATCTACCTGGTTTACCACCAGATAGAGAGATAGAATTCACTATTGAACTAGTACCAGGAACAACACCAATATCAAGGTCGCCTTGCAGAATGGCCCTAGTTGAGTTGAAAGAACTAAAGGCCCAATTGCAGGAGTTACTTAACAAAGGGTATATTAGACCTAGCGTATCACCTTGAGGAGCTCCAGTATTATTTGTTAAAAAGAAATATGGAACAATGAGATTGTGCATCGATTACAGGCAACTGAATAAAATGACAGTGAAGAACAAATATCCGTTGCCCAGAATAGATGATCTGTTTAACCAGTTGCAAGGAGCCCAAATATTCTCAAAGATTGATTTGAAATCAGGCTATTACCAGCTGAAGGTAGCAGAAGCGGATGTTCCAAAGACTGCCTTTCGAACCAGGTATGAACATTATGAATTTTTAGTAATGCCATTTGGGTTGACTAATTCTCTAGCTGCATTTATGGCATTAATGAATAAGGTATTTCAACCATATCTGGATAGGTTTGTGATAGTATTTATTGATGACATATTGGTGTACTCAAATAATAAGGGAGAACATGAACAACATTTAAAAATTGTGTTGCAAACTTTGAGGGAGAAACAATTATATGCCAAATTGAGTAAATGTGAATTCTGGTTAGATAATTTGGTGTTTCTTGGACATGTGGTGTCGAGCAACGGCATAGCTCAAGGAAAATAGAGGCCATGGTAAATTGGGAAGCTCCTAAAAATATTTCAGAAATGAGTAGTTTTCTGGGTTTAGCCGGATACTATTGTAGATTTGTTGATGGATTCTCCTCAATTGCTAGCCCTTTGACTAAATTGTTGAGAAAAAATGTGCCTTTTAAGTGGACTCCAGAATGTCATAGGAGTTTTGATGAACTAAAACACAGGCTAACTTCAGCACTAGTGCTACATATTCCTACGGGTACAGGTGGATTTATGGTATATAGTGATGCTTCTCACCAAGGCTTGGGATGTGTATTGATGCAACATGGTAAGGTGGGAGCTTATGCATCTAGGCAACTGAGACCACATAAGATCTAATATCCAGTGCATGATTTAGAACTGGCTGCAGTCGTATTTGCATTGAAAATTTGGAGGCATTATCTATATGGTGAGACATTCCAAATCTTCACAGACCATAAAAGTTTGGGTTATTTGCTGACACATAAAGAATTAAACATGAGGCAGAGACAGTGGTTAGAGCTATTGAAAGATTATGACTGTACAATTGAATACTATCCAGGGAAAGCCAATGTGGTAACAAATGCATTGAGTAGGAAGGCTAGTAGCATTGTGGCTCACTTGCATGTATCTTCTTTTTCGTATTTGATTCAATTGTGATCTATGAATGTTGAATTAAATATGCATGATAGAGGATCACTGATTGCTACTCTTCAAGTCAGACCTATACTAAAGGAGAGAATTAAAGAAGCACAAAACAAAGATCCTGAATTATGTGAGAAAGTTGATATGATAAGGCAGGGAAATAATATAGAGTTTCATTTGTAGAATGATACACTAACGTTAAATTCACGCATATATGTTCCAAACACTGAGAACTTGCGTCAGGAAATAATGGAAGAGGCACATAATGCATCTTATGCAATGCACCCAGGGATGACAAAGATGCATCACAGTTTAAGGCCTCATTACTGGTGGCCAAGAATGAAGAAAGACATAGTAGAATATGTTTCCAAATGCTTGACATGTTAGCAGATTAAGATTGAACACCAAGCACCAATTGGTAAGTTACATCCATTGGCAGTGCCAGAATGAAAATGGGAGAAAATAACGATGGATTTTGTCTATGGATTGCCAAGAATTCGACGGAAAAATGATACAGTATGGGTAATTGTTGATAGATTAACCAAGTCAACACATTTTCTACCTATCAGATTGGGGTGTACACTCGAGAGTTTGGCAAAATTATATGTGAATGAGATAGTCAGATTGCATGACATTCCAGTGTCCATTGTGTCTAATAGAGATCCACAGTTTACTTCAAGTTTTTGGATGAGTTTACAAGATTCATTGGGAATAAAATTGAATTTCAGCACCGTATTCCACCCACAGACTGATGGACAATCTGAAAGGACTATACTGACATTGGAAGAAATGCTTAGAGCATGTTCTATGGAATTCAGAGGTGTTTGGGATGAATATATAGCATTGATTGAATTTGCTTACAACAACCAGTATCATAGCAGTATCCAGATGGCACCATAAGAGGCATTTTATGGCAGAAAGTGTCGAAGCCCTATCATATGGGATGAAGAAGGTGTACGTGCATTAGAAGGGCCAGAGATAGTACAAGACACAATGGATAAAATCAAAATTGTTAAGAATAAGCTAAAGGCAGCATAAGACAGATAGAAAAGTTACGCTGATCAACATAGAAAGGAAATGGAATACGAGTTGGGTGAAAAGGTATTTCTACGAGTATCTCTATGGAAAGAGGTAATCCGATTTGGCAAGAAAGGTAAATTGAGCCCAAGATACATAGGACCTTATGAAATTCTTGAAAAGGTTGGTCCACTGGCATACAGATTGGCGTTACCACCAGAGATGGCTCAGATTCATAATGTATTTCATATGAGCATTCTTAGAAGATACATGTCAGATCCTACACATGTACTTAAAGATCAAGCCATTGAGATTGTGGAGGACATGAGTTATGTTGAGGAGCCAATAGAAATCATTGGATACAAGACTAAACAGCTAAGAAACCGAGAAATACCTTTGGTTAAGGTATTATGGCATAACCATTTACAAGAAGAGGCAACATGGGAAATGGAAGAGAATATGAAAAAGCAATATCCACACCTGTTTCCAGGTATTAAATTTCGAGGACGAAATTTTTAAAAGGAGGGGAGAATTGTAACATCATTGACCTTCCCCACATGCATATCCACATGCATTTCATTTGAACATATGCATCTTCCATATAATCCAATTGAACACATGCATTTCATATATATTTTATTAGGAACAAGTTCATGGCACGCACTAGCTACATGTCCTAGTATTTGACAATTATATCGAGTCACACGTGTGTACTTATAACCTAAATGAGGATAACAAAGAATTAGAAATAAATTGAATAAGGTGACTAAATTAAAGTAAGCGAAACGACTAGATTAAGATTAGTAAACATTTACATTGTTAATTTAGTTAAATCGGGCCAAATGATTAAGCTATATTATTGTGTGAATTAGTGGAATTATAAATATATGTAAATAATAATAATAATAATATAGACAAAATAAAATGAAAATGAAAAAAAAGGAAAATAAAAGAAAGGAGAAGAGAAAAGTGAAGAGAAAAGAAAAGAGAAAAGAGAAGAGAAAAGAGATGAGATGAAGAGAAAAAGATAAAAAGACAAACAAAAAGATTGGCTTTATTTTCCTCCCTCATTTCCACCTCCTCACTCCATCCCATTTTCTTCTTCATCTTCCTCCATTCCAGAAATTAATTCTTCCTTGTTTCACTTAGTTTTTGAGACAAATTGATCCCTTGCAAGTTTGTTCTTGGTAAGTAATCAATTCTTATTGCTATAAGGTTGATTTGAGTTGCTAAGGTTCATTAATAGGCACTCACTTGCACCCTAATTTTGATATCAATAGAAATTGATTCTGGATAAGATTAAAACACAAAAGGTGTTCCTTTATATCTTAGATTTATGGATATGTAAACCTTTATGCAAGATATTGTGTATAGGAAGAGATATCTGCTCTCTACTAAAACTGGTCAGGGTGTGAACCCTAGCCAAGATAGATACTGTGTTCTTTGGTTTTGAATATGTTAAAGCAATTATTTGAAGTATCTCAAAACATAAAAGTTGTATATATATGTGTTATGTATCTGTATACCGAATTGCAAGTTTATATGTCTTGTACATTTTGAGTTATGGTGAATGGAACCACGATTATTCCATGGTTTGAACTGCCTACTGAGTGCCCTGGGCAAATCCAACAAACTGTTTGGCTAATTTGATATCGTTAGAGCTAGATTCTATAAATTATAAAAACATTCAAGTTATAGGTATATGGCTTAGCTAACATTTGGTACTAATTTCAGCTTAATATGTTATGTATAGACTAAGTTATGGCCTTTGAAAGTCATACTGGTCCGGAAGCCAATTCTATTGAGCCAAAAAGGGGGGTTGAATTGGAGTTTAAAAATTTAACTTTAAAGTGCGGAAATAAAAAGTTAAGTTTAGGAGGGATGGAGAAATTTGAAACAAGGATTTTTATAAAGGTTCGGGTGTTAACAAACCCTACTCCTCTCCCTAATCGTAATTGGGAGTTTCACTAACACACTAAGTGTTACAATAGAGTTTTACAAGCTCACTCCTAACTATGGTGTTTCTCACAATGGCTCACACCTAACCCAGAAATCCCTTGTGTTTTGATGGCTCACACAATAACCAATTCCTTGTGTTTTCCAGGCTCACATGAACAACCTTTACCTTGTGTTTTACAGGCTCACACAAACAACCTATCTTTGTGTTTTAGAGGCTCATACAACTAACCCTTACAAGTGTTCTACTCTTAACCCAGAAATACCCAAAACTCATTTGAGTAAATGATTACAGAGAGACACACTTACAAATCTTTATTGCTCAATAAATGATGAGAAAAAAGACTTTTTACAGAGAATAAATATCAAATGCACAAAATGGCTTATAACAAGGTTTTGATTCAAAATATTTTCAATTCACTTGTTCTTTTGTTCTCCTTGTTCACTCTCTTGTTCTATTTTTCTTTTGGATGCATAAATGACATGCATTTATACTTCCATAGCAAATTATAGTCGTTAGAGTGCATTTTTTATGAAACTAGCCGTTGCACCAACCCTAATAATCGCGCCTGACATTTTTCTCTTTCATCGTTCACGGGCATGACTCTGTGTGTCACGATCGTGACTGTTCTTCCAAGTCGTGACTTAAGTGGTGACCTTGGCCGTGAAGCATTCTGGAAGATTTTGAAGAGTTTGTTCATGGGCATGACATTTATCTTCACGGGCATGACAACCTTCCAAGTCGTGGTCCAAGTGGTGACTTTGGTCGTGAAGCTCTTTGGAAGAATTTGTCATGTTTGTTCACGGGCATGACATTTCTTTCACGAGCGTGACTGAAAAGTTCATTCACGGTTGCTATCTTCCTTCATGGTCGTGAACTTTAAATGTTGGTTTGTTGGCAGCTTCATCACGGGCGTGACACATAGGGTCACGGGCATGAACATGCCATTTCTTCAATTTTTATTTTTTGAAGATTAATCTTCCATTCTCCATTCTTGCTAACATATTTCATACCCTGTTCAATAGACTTAGAAAACAAGTATGTTAAATACAATATTGCTATTTTATTTGTTCTCATCAAAATGACAGAAATACCCCTCAAGGTTTAACAATCTCCCTCTTTTTGATGGGGACAAATAATCTAGCAATATTTGCTTTTGAGAAGTCTCCCCCTCAAAAGATGCTTAGGATAAAAAATGATGATGTGCAAGAATTGTAGAGAATGATGAAGTGTAGCATTAAAATAAACTTTCTAGTTTTAAGTATATGCAAGTTATATGCAAAGTATATCCAATGTATACCAAAATTCTCTTTAAAGCATCAAGTATATGTATGGTATATTTAGAGTATATCAGGTGCATATTCATTTATGTAACTTGCATCAAGGTATATGCAAAGTATACTTAAGATATATTTAAGGTGTATAAAGCTCAATTGCATACTTGCATATTGATTTTGAATCAAATTTTAAGTATTGTACTTAACTTTGCACTTAACTCAATATATTGCTAGTTTCTCCCTACTTAACTCAATATATTGGTAGGTTCTCCATTTTGATTCAAAATTAAGTATTATTGCTTGCACTTATCTTATATTATTGCTAGTTTCTCCCCATTTTGTCATCAACAAAAAGAATGCCAATAAAGATAAATATAATGGAAAAGCATAAGCAATCATATTAAGTGAAGAAAAAACAAGTACAAAAACAACTAAAAGTCAAAAAGGAAATTAAAATTTCCTACAAACAAACAAGAAATAAACATAGCAAGGCTAACATAAAGCCTAACATCTATCCAGACATCCTATCCCTAAGACGACCAACTTCTGCCTCAAGGCTGTCCATCTTAGACTCCATGATGTCCTTGAGGTTCTCTAAACTCTCATCCATGGAAGCCTGCAGTTGCTCAAATCGTGGTGCTAGGAGGTCAACCACCTGCTGAGCCAAATTTGGTGTGGGGGCAGAGGATTTTCCGATGTCTTGCTCAACGTCAGGAGGTGCCATCTCAACTCGAGCCCTTTTCTTTTGCTGGATACCTTGGAGGCCAACTTTGAAGTCCTCCAAGTCATTATCTTCCCAAATGATCTCACCAGCAGTGTTGATGAAGCGGTAGTAGATGTTGTTCTCAAAGACAATTCGAACAGTCGCTTCCATCTTCATGAAAGACTCGACATCCAGTCGGTCTCGATGATGCCCTAGGATGAGATTGTAGTGATGTGCATCCAGCTTCAGATATCCAAGCTTCAAAGCAATGTGGGTCACATACCCACCAATAAGTATGTCTCCAGAGGGCTTGGAGGCAATAGACAGGAGATGGTTTGCAAACCATTGAGATAATGCCACTGTGAGGCCTCTTCGGGCCATCTCTAGGAGAAAAAGCTCAGACTTTCTAATGGTGTCATTGTTGTCTCCTCGGAAAAATATGTTATAGGTTAGAAACCTATGTAGATATTTGTGCACTGGGGATCGGAGGTGAGTGCTCTTTGTCTTTTTTACGTACCAACTACAATCTAGACCAAAGTGAGTCCATGCTTAAGTTGCATAGAATTCTTTCAAGTGACAAGCTTGGAGTTGCTCTGTCATCGCTGTCTTGAGCCTGAGAGTACGTATTGTCTGCCACTCAAATGATCTTGAGGAAATAAGAGGCCTTTTCTTAAGCACAGAGTACCTAGGATGGCAATGCTCTGGAATTATGTTCATTAGGTAATCTAAATACCTTCTAGGAGCATGAGATTTCTTCCTAGTACCCTTTGATGAACCGGTTTCCGTCTTGATTTGGAAGAATAAACTTTGGAAGAGTAGAAAATTTTGACAGAAATTTGAGAGGAAACCCTAAGGAAAGATGATTTGTGATGATGAAGGAGGATTTTAATGGTATTTATAGAAGAAATTTGTGACTAGAGGGCCAGAATCTTTAATGTGACAATGAATGTTAATAAATGAGAGCAGTTGCAAGAAGTTGTAGAGTTGAAATGTGAAAAATAATTGGCAGAAACATTATATAGCCGATCTATTCACGGGCGTGAAAAACGTAGTCACGAGCGTGAAGTGTCATGTTCACGGTTTGCTGAAAGGGTGCTCTACCTGTGAAGAAATGCGTTAAATTGGTCATGGTCGTGACATTTGAAGCTCACGGGCGTGAATGATGAACTTTCACGGTGGTGAAAAATAGGTCAAGGGCGTGAAGTGTTGATTTTCATTACTTATGACCGTGAAACAAAGCGTGAAAGCTTCTATAAGTTTTTGTGTAGAAATGTTCACGGTTGTGAAAATGCATCACGAGCGTGAAGAAGGCATTTCACGGGGGTGAATGAAGTCGTGAACATAGGCTTCACTACTGTAAGTCATGAACCAAGTCGTGAAAGCTACTGGTTCTTTTGGTGACTTAGTTCATGGGCGTGAACATATGTCACGGTCGTGAACTACCTAAAATTCTCATGAAATAAAATTAAGTTCTAAAATAAGACTAGAGCATTTCTATGAAGATTTTATCCCTTATAACATAAATTTCCATCAAATTTACTACCTTATATCTGGTAAGTTGATACAAAAACAAGATTATCACTTAAGATTTGACAAATTGGCAATCACAAAGTTAATCCATCAATCATACCAAGCTCTCTTCTTATGAAATTATATCTTTCCTCATTTAGAGACTTAGTGAATATATCTGCCAATTGATTTTATATGCTTATAAATTGCAATGCAACATCTCCATATTGAACATGATCTCTAAGGAAATGGTGTCTAATGTCAATATGCTTACTTCTAGAATGTTGAATGGGATTATTAGAGAGATTTATAGCACTTGTATTGTCACATCTAATAGGTATATGGTTCATACTATGACCATAATCCTTAAGTTGTTGTTTCATCCAAAGGATTTGTGTACAATAACATCCTGTTGCTACATACTCTGCTTCAGTAGTAAAAAGATGAACTAAAACTTTTTTCTTGCTAAACCAAGAAACTAAGCACTCTCCAATAAAGTGACAAGTACCTGAACTACGTTTTCTATCTAAAAGACTACCAGTATAATCTGCATCTGAATATCCTACAACATAAAAGGATGAATTTCTAGGATACCATAAACCTAGATGCAGTGATCCATGTAAATATCTTAGAATTCTTTTTATTTCATTTAAATGAGACTCTTTTGGACAAGATTGAAATCGTGCACATAAGCATACACTATACATTATGTCGGGTCTAGAGGCAGTAAGATATAAAAGTGATCCGATCATACCTCTATAGAGATTTTCATTAATGCTCTTACCCTTTTCATCCTTGTCCAATTTTGTTGATGTGCTCATTGGAGTCTTGGCATTCTTGCATCCTTTCATTCCAAATTTCTTAAGTAATTCTTTGGCATATTTGGATTGGTTGATGAATATGCCCTTATTGCCTTGTTTTATTTGTAGACCAAGGAAATATTTAAGCTCACCCATCATGCTCATTTTGAATTCCCTAGTCATACACTTAGCAAACTCTTGACAAAGCAATTCATTAGTAGAACTAAATATGACATCATCAACATAAATTTGAACAATTAGAATATCATGCTTTTGCTTTTTAATGAATAATGTAGTATCAACATTCCCCTTTGTAAAGTTATTTTCTAAGAGAAAAGAACTTAGTCTTTCATACCAAGCTCTTGGGGCTTGTTTCAAACCATATAAGGCTTTTGAAAGTTTAAAAACATGATTGGAAAAATCATAGCTTTCAAAACCTGGTGGTTGTTCTACATACACTTCTTCTTCAATATAACCATTTAAGAATGCACTGTTCACATCCATTTGAAAGAGTTTGAAATTCATGTGACATGTATATGCTAAAAGTATTCTTATGGCTTCTAATCTAGCTACAGGAGCATAAGTCTCATCATAATCT
Source organism: Triadica sebifera (assembly GCA_023653625.1). NCBI lineage: Eukaryota > Viridiplantae > Streptophyta > Magnoliopsida > Malpighiales > Euphorbiaceae > Triadica > Triadica sebifera. Next base: position 4,230,263 of record CM042910.1, read on the forward strand.
ATTCCTTCTTCCTGATTATATCCTTTTGCAACTAATCTAGCCTTATTCCTAGTTATTGATCCTTGTTCATCTAATTTATTTCTAAATACCCATTTGCTACCTATAATTTGATGATCCTTGGGTCTAGGTACTAAGGTCCATACCTTACTTCTCTAAAATTGGTTGAGTTCCTCTTGTATAGCAATCACCCAACTTTTATCATTAAGAGCCTCATCAACATTTTTAGGCTCAATTTGAGAAATAAAAGCAAGGTCAGAGGCTAAATGTTTGAAATGAGATTTAGTATTTATTCCCCTTGAAGAATCACTAATGATTTGCTCCTTGGGGTGATCTTTTGTCAATCTCCATTCCTTTGGGAGCTCTTGCCTGTTTTCCTCTTGAGCTTGAGGTGGAGAATCATCTTGATGTGAATTTTCTTGATCATTTTCTACTTTTCCATTTCCAAGATCAAGTCTTTCCATAGTTCCTACAACATCATCAAGAACACTACCTTTCACAAGATCAAGTCTACTAGATTCATTAAAAACAACATGCATAGATTCTTCAACAGTTAATGACCTTTTATTAAATACTCTATATGCTTTGCTAGTTATAGAGTATCCTAAAAAGATACCTTCATCAGATTTTGAGGCAAATTTTCCAAGGTTGTCCTTGGTATTCAATATGAAGCACTTGCATCCAAATACTCTAAAATATAATATCAAGGGTTTTCTTCCATTCCATAGCTCAAATGAGGTTTTGTTTAAAAGAAGTCTTTTGAAAACTCGATTTGAAATATAACAAGCAATATTTGTGGCTTCTACCCAAAAGTAAGTTGGTAGACCATACTCATTGAGCATTCTTCTGGCCATTTCAATTAAGGTTCGATTTTTCCTTTCAACTACCCCATTTTGTTGAGGTGTCATAGGAGATGAAAAATTCTGCGAAATGCCATGTTTAAAACAAAAACTTTCAAAGTTTTCATTTTCAATTTCTTTGCCATGGTCACTTCTTATTTTTGAAATACAATATCCATTTTCATTTTGAACTCTTTTAGCAAAATTTTTGAAATTTTCAAAAGCATCACTCTTTTGAGCTAAGAAAATTACCCAAGTAAATCTAGAGTAATCATCTACAATGACAAAGGCATAATGTTTACCTCATAAGCTTGCAATTTTAGTAGGTCCAAATAAATTTAAATGCAGGAGTTGTAGAGGTTTTGAGGTACCTACTATGTTTTTGGCTTTGAAGGAAGACTTGTGTTGCTTCCCTATTTGGCAAGGCTCACATGTCTTGTCTTTTTCAAATTTGACTTTTGGCAGTCCCTTTACTAGTTCTCCTGTGCTGAGTGTCACGCACCGCAAGAGGTTCTTCTACAATCTTCCACCAAAATCAAGAAGCATGTGGAATGTTCTAGAATTCTTCTAGAACCTTGTAGATATGTGTACATAAATCTATATATTTCTTTATTTATGTAGAATTAAGTAGAATAATCTAGAAGATCAATGTACACCGTTAGATCAAAATGATCTTGGCCATCCATTGAGGAGGTGGAGGCCTATAAATAGCTTAGTTGAGTTCATTTGTAACCATCCAAGAGTTTTATGCAATATAAGCTTTCTTTAGCATTCTCCAAGTTCTTCTCCTTTCTTAAAGTTCTTTTGCATCTTTTCTTACTTGCTAGTTTCATCTAGCATTCGTCGGGGAGGCTGACTAACATCCAATCGAGGAAAGTTTGCTAGTGCCGCACGGTCATTGGCATCAAAAGACCAAGCCCGTGACAGTTGGTATCAAAGCCCAAGGTTCAAGCAAAGATGGCAGGATCGAGCGAGATCAAGAAGGTGGCAACCGATGATAGCAACCAATCAAAAAGGGGGAGATCAAGGTCGAGGGATGTTTTGGTCGACATGAATGCAAGGCTTGTGAAAGTGGAGCTTGCTATCGTTGAAGGGCAAGAGAAGTTCGAAGAGGCGGACCAACGCATCATGAAGCTTGAAAATGAGAGAAGAGCTCCAAGGCAAAATGCAAGGTGTCGTGAACATCGCCCTAACGACATGTCAAGACCAAGTAAGGGCCTTGGAAGAAACCCTTCGAGTCGAGCTTGCAAGGGTAATAGCCGAACTTGTTGAGACAAGGGAGGACCTAACCCTTTGTAAGAAGGTCGTTGCTCAAAGTGGGAATGTTGCCAATCCTATGGTCGTCACCGCTCCTTCAAAGGTGGATGTTCCTAGGCCAAAGGCATATAGTGGCTCAAGGAACGCGAAGGAGATTGATAACTTTTTCTGGAGCTTGGAGCAATACTTCAAGGCACTTAGCCTTGATGAGGGAAAGAAATTCGATCATGACTCGCTATACCTTATAGACACCGCAATGGTATGGTGGAGGAGGTGATGTGGCGATATGGAGAAAGGGACTTGCACAATCAATACGTGGGATGAGTTCAAGAAGGAACTCAAATGGAAATTCTATCCCGAGAATGCCGAGCACGAAGCAAGAGCCAAGCTTAGGCTACTTACTCAAAAGGGGAGCATACGAGAATATGTGAGGGAATTTTCCGAAGTGCTCTTGGAAATTCCCGACTATCCCGACAAGGAAGCCCTCTTTTCTTTTATGGATGGCCTACAACATTGGGCCAAGCTTGAGATTGAAAGGCGTGGTGCACAAGATCTCACCACCGCAATTTCCATTGTCGAATCCCTAAGAGAGTTCAAAAAGAGTGAGAAGCCGAAGTCTTTCAAAGACAAGGGTGACAAAGGAAAGAGTGGGGGAGACTACCACCAACCCAAAGAGAGCTTCCATAAGCATGATAAAATCAAGAGCACTAAGGATGACAAGGGTGGTAGCAAGTTCACAATTAAATGCTTCTTTTGTGATGGGCCGCACAAGGCAAGGGAATGCCCAAAGAAGGCCAAGCTATCCGCCCTAGTTGAAGAAAGGGAGGAACATCATCAACATGAGGAGACAAGGGTGGGATCCCTACAACTCCTTAATGCCATCAAGGCTAAATTTGAAGTGCCGAAATCTGAAAAGAAAGGTCGACTGTTTGTGGAAGCCAAAGTAGGCATGCATACCGTGAAAGCATTGGTGGACACGGGAGCAAGCCACAACTTCCTTGAAGTAAAAGAAGTCGATCGATTGGGCATCAAGTACTCCAAGGAGAGAGGATGGCTTAAGGCAGTTAATTCGGAAGCCAAGTCTACCTTCGGAGTTGCACGTGGTGTGGAGGTAAGTTTGGGAGAATGGCATGGCTTTTTAGACTTTTATGTTGTTCCTATGGATGATTATGCCATTGTGTTGGGCATTGAGTTCATGGACCAAGTCAAGGCCGTGCCCATTCCTTGTGCCAACACAATGTGCATATTAGAGGAAGTCAATACTTGCATGGTGCCTTTAGCAAGGGAAGCAAGTCTACAAGCCAAGCAAATTTCGGCCATGCAATTATCCAAAGGAGTAAAGAAGGCACAACCCACCTTTCTAGCCACATTAAAGGAGGAAGATGACATGCCAAAAGATGATGTGCCTAAGGAAGTCTCCCATTTCCTTGAAGAGTTCAAGGATGTTATGCCCCCCGAGTTTCCAAAGAAGCTCCCACCTAAGAGAGAGGTGGATCACAAGATCGAGTTGGTTCCTGGTTCAAGCCCACCTGCCGCAGTCCCCTATCGAATGGCGCCTCCCGAGCTTGAAGAATTGAGGAGGCAATTGAAAGAGTTGTTGGATGCTGGATATATCTAACCTTCAAAGGCCCCATATGGTGCACTCGTGCTATTCCAAAAGAAGCACGACAGGTCATTTCGTTTATGCATTGACTATAGGGCACTTAACAAGATCACCATAAAGAACAAGTATCCCATTCCATTGATCGAGGACTTGTTCGATGAACTTGGTGAGGCAAGATGTTTTTCCAAGCTTGATTTGAGATCGGGCTATTATCAAGTGCGGATTGCCAAATGAGATGAGCCAAAGACAACATGTGTTACGAGGTATGACTCCTTTGAATTTCTAGTCATGCCCTTTGGACTCACAAACGCCCTTGCCACATTTTGCACTCTTATGAATCAAGTCTTCCAAGCCTTCTTGGACAAATTTGTGGTGGTATACTTGGATGACATAGTCATTTATAGCAAGACTTTGAAGCAACACGTAGATCATTTGCGACAAGTCTTCCAAGTATTAAAGGAGAATGAGTTGTATGTCAAGAAGGAGAAATGTGCCTTTGCACAACATGAAGTTATGTTCTTGGGGCACATCGTGGGCGGAGGCAAATTGCACATGGATAAGTCCAAGGTACAAGTTATCATCGATTGGGAGCCACCTAAGAAGGTAACCGAACTATGCTCATTCCTTGGCCTTGTCAACTATTATCGAAGATTCATCATTGGCTATTCTTCCATTGCCGCACCACTCACCGAATTGTTAAAGAAGAACAAAGCATGGAATTGGGACGAGAAGTGCCAAAGAGCATTTGAAATGCTTAAAGCGAAAGTGACCGAGGAACCCGTTTTGGCCCTTCCCGACCACACCAAGCCATATGAAATTCATACAGATGCATCCGAATTTGCACTTGGTGGAGTTTTGATGCAAGAGGGCCACCCAATTGCCTACGAGAGCCAAAAGCTAAACAATGCCGAGAGACGCTACACAGTCCAAGAGAAAGAGATGACAGCGGTAGTGCATTGCTTACGAACTTGGAGGCATTATCTACTGGGGTCCAAGTTCGTAGTAAAGACCGACAATGTTGCCATAAGCTATTTCCTCAAGCAAAAGAAGTTGACACCAAAGCAAGTGAGGTTGCAAGATTTCTTGGCGGAATTTGACTTTGTGATGGAGTACAAGCCGGGCAAGGCAAACTTGGTGGCCGACGCACTTAGTAGGAAGGACATTGTAGCTGCCATCACAAGTCCAACATTTCCATTGGTGGACCGAATTAAGGAGGGACTTGAGCAAGACCCACAAGCCAATAGTTTGGTGAATTTGGCAAGTCAAGGGAAGACACACCAATTTTGGCTACGAGATGGGGTGCTCACCACTAAAGGAGACCGTGTGTATGTCTTAAAGTGGCAAGGCGTGAGGCAACAAATCGTTAAGGAGTGCCATGATTAGCAATGGGCGGGAAACCCTGGAGTTAGGCACACATTGGCACTTGTGGAGCGTGCCTACTATTGGCCCCAAATGAGAGACGACATCAAGCTCTATGTGAAAACTTGCCTTATATGTCAACAAGACAAGGTATATCAACATCAACCGGCGGGTCTATTAGAGCCATTGCCCATTCCGGAGAGGCCTTGGGAAAGCATCTCCATGGATTTCATAACATGTTTGCCAAAGTCCGATGGTTATAGCAACATTATGGTGGTGGTTGATCGATTTAGCAAATATGGGGTGTTCATCCCCGTGCCTACAAAGTTCACCGCCGAAGATGTTGCACGTTTGTTTTTCAAACATGTGGTGAAGTATTGGGGCATACCAAAGACAATTGTGAGTGATCGAGACACCCACTTCATTGGTAGGTTTTAGATGGAGCTATTCAAGCTAATGGGGTCCGAGCTTAACTTCTCCATAAGTTTTCATCCCCAAACCGATGGATAAACGGAGAGGGTGAATGCCTTGTTGGAGTTGTATTTGAGGCATTACGTGAGTGCCAACCAAAGATATTGGGCAAAGTTGCTTGACATAGCCCAATTTTCGTACAACTTGCAAAGGAGTGAGTCAACGGGAGCAAGTCCATTTGAGATAGCAACGGGGCAACAACCAATGACTCCTCATACATTGGCCATTGGCTACAAGGGTCCTAGTCCATCCGCATTCAAGTTTTCCAAGGGATGGCATGAGAAGGCCGACATGGCACGTGCCTATCTAACAAAGGCCTCGAAGGAATGAAGAAGTGGGTCGATGCGAAGAGAAGGCACTTAGAGTTCGAGGAAGGGGACTTAATTATGGTGAAGCTCCTTCCACACCAAAATCGGAGATTTTCCAAAGTTCACAAAGACCTAGTGAGGCGCTATGAAGGCCCGTTTCCAATCGAGAAGCGTATTGGCAAGCTAGCTTATCGCTTGACCTTGCCCTCACATTTGGAAATGCATCTAGTGTTCCATGTAAGCTTGTTAAGGCCATTTCATTCCGACAAGGAGGAACCAAGCCAAAGCGAGTCAAAAAGAGTGCCTACGACCATTACAACATCTCCCGAACGTGAAGTTGAGGAGATATTAGCCCATCGAGCTATTCCAAGAAGAGGCTCCCACCCAAGCTATATAGAGTACATTGTCAAATGGAAGGGGTTGCCCGATAGTGAGGCAAGTTGGGAGCATGAGCTTTCACTTTGGGCTTATAAGGACGTGATCGAAGCCTACAAGGGGGACGCGACGAGGGCGTCGCCAAATTGAGTGGGGGAGAATGTCACGCACCGCAAGAGGTTCTTCTACAATCCTCCACCAAAATCAAAAAGCATGTGGAATGTTCTAGAATTCTTCTAGAACCTTGTAGATATCTGTACATAAATCTAGATATTTCTTTATTTATGTAGAATTGAGTAGAATAATCTAGAAGATCAATGTACACCGTTAGATCAAAATGATCTTAGCCGTCCATTGAGGAGGTGGAGGCCTATAAATAGCTTAGTTGAGTTCATTTATAACCATCCAAGAGTTTTATGCAATATAAGCTTTCTTTAGCATTCTCCAAGTTTTTCTCCTTTCTTAAAGTTCTTTTGCATCTTTGCTTACTTGCTAGTTTCATCTAGCATTCGTCGGGGAGGCTGACTAGCATCCAATCGAGGAAAGTTTGCTAGTGTCGCACGGTCGTTGGCATCAAAAGACCAAGCCCTTGACATGAGGCTTTGGATTAAGTCCATATTTGTATGACCAAGCCTTATATGCCACAACCATGATTCATCACTAGTAGTCACACGACACTTAGAGGAATGGTTAGATATTTCGTGTAAGTCTATTATGTAAGTGTTGACATCTCTATTTCCTTTAAATATCTTTTGACCATCAATAGAGGTTACAAGACATTCGTTGGAAGTAAAGGTTACTTTATTTCCTTTATCACATAATTGACTAACACTTAACAAGTTAAGTTTCAAGCCATCAACAAGTAAGACATCTTTAATAAAAGTAGCACCATTAATGCCTATAGAGCCAATGCCAATTACCTTACCCTTAGCATTGTTTCCAAAGGTGACTTTACCTCCATCAATACTTTTGATTTCATTGAAAAGTTCTTTATCTCCTGTCATATGCCTTGAGCATCCACTATCTACTAGCCAAGCATTTGTGTTTATTATGGACTTGAGGCATACCTATAGAATCACAATTCAAGTATGATTTTTAAGTACCCAAATGAGCTTGGGTCCTTAGAGGTTAGCACATGAAGGTTCCCAATGAGCCTTCCTTACCCAACAATGTTTATTTATATGACCAATTTTTATACAATAATTACACTGTTTAGGTATAACATTGCTTTTTGGTCTTACAATGTTTTTGAATGCCATATTTCTATTAAACTGATTTTGAGAGTAATGGCATGCACAATTATGATTAATTGGTGCTTTCATAGATACACGCTTCTTATACATAAAGGGATGATTATTCTTTTTATGTATAGAAAGATTAGTATACTTATTCCTAGGTGCTGTTCTAGCAAGAGTGAAGATGTGAGGTTCACTAGACTTAACAAAAATAGTTTTGTGAGAGGATGATAATGTGTCCTTAAATCCTAGACCGTGTCTAATTAAAGGTGGTCTTTGAGACACAGTGAAAGTATCTAAGCTCTCTTTTCCTTTGTGGAATTTTGAAATTGAATTTCTAAGTTCCTCAACTTTATTTTTTAAAGTATTATTTTTTTAAGCAAGGAATTAGTTGAGGGTCTTGAAGAGTATTCATCTAATGACTTTTGAAGAGATTCATTAGATGATTTAGGCTTAGAATTCTCCTTTTCTAATGCATCAATTTTGATTTTCAAATTAGAAATGTTATTCTTATAAGTACTAAATTTACTTATATATTTCTCTAGTTCTAGATTTAATTCTTCTATAAGGCTTTGTTCATCATCATCATCACTATCACTATCTTTATCACTATTATCATTATTGAAAGAGTATGAGTGTAGTGATCTTAATTTATCCAAGACGTGATCCTCAATTAGCCATAAAGCATAGGTTAACCTTTTCACTTTCATTATCATCTCTTTCACTTGAAGAGTTTTCGTCATCCCATGTGACTTTGTGGCCTTCATGATAGTTTTTCAATGTTTTTCACATGCTATATGCAGTTGAACAGTGTTGTATCCTACCACATTCTTCAATAGATAATGAACTTGAGAGAATTGTCATTGCCTTCTTATTTTTGAAATTTGTTATTCTTTGAGGCTCTGTCCAATCATCTCTTAATAGGATTTCTTCTTCACCATTAACTTCTCTTCTAGTTGGTGGTATCCATTCTTTTTGAATACTATCACAGACTTCAATTCCTTCATTATCCAGATATGTCTCCATCTGAAACTTCCAATGAGCATAATTTGCTCTATCGAAGTAAGGTTTGAGACTTTGGAATCCTTCACTGGCCATATCTTGATCTTTACTAGCGCTTTTTAGGCTTCAATGCTAGACAAAGCTCTGATACCAATTGTTTCCCAGATATTAAGCCAAGAAGGGGGGTTGAATTGGAGTTTAAAAATTTAACTTTAAAGTATAGAAATTAAAAGTTAAGTTTAGGAGGGATAGAGAAATTTGACACAAGGATTTTTATAGAGGTTCAGGTGTTAACAAACCCTACTCCTCTCCCCAATTGCAATTGGGAGTTTCACTAACACAATAAGTGTTACAATGGAGTTTTACAAGTTCACTCCCAACTATGGTGTTTCTCATAATGGCTCACAACTAACCCAAAAATCCCTTGTGTTTTGATGGCTCACACAATAACCAATTCCTTGTGTTTTACAGGCTCACATAAACAACCTTTACCTTTGTTTTACAGACTCACACAAACAACCTTTACCTTGTGTTTTACAGGCTCACACAAACAATCTTTCTTTGTGTTTTAGAGGCTCACACAACTAACCCTTACAAGTATTCAACTCTTAACCCAGAAATACCCAAAACTCACTTGAGTAAATGATTATAGAGAGACACACTTACAAATCTTTATTGCTCAATAAATGATGAGCAAAAAGACTTTTTAAAAAGAATAAACATCAAATGCATGAAATGGCTTACAACAAGGTTTTGATTCAAAATATTTTCAATTCACTTGTTCTTTGGTTCTCCTTGTTCACTCTCTTGTTCTCCTTTTCTTTTGGATGCATAAATGACATGCATTTATACTTCCACAGCAAATTATAGCCGTTAGAGTACATTTATTATGAAATTAGCCGTTGCACCAACCCTAATAATCGCGCCTGACATTTTTCTCTTTCATCGTTCATGGGCATGACTCTGTGTGTCACGGTCGTGACTGTTCTTCCAAGTCGTGACTTAAGTGGTGACCTTGGCCGTGAAACATTTTGGAAGGTTTTGAAGAGTTTCTTCATAGGCGTGACATTTATCTTATAGGCGTGACAACCTTCCAAGTCGTGGTCCAAGTGGTGACTTTTGTAGTGAAGCTTTCTGGAAGAATTTGTCATGTTTGTTCACGGGTGTGACATTTCTTTCACGGGCATGACTGAAAATTTCATTCACAGTTGCTATCTTCCTTCATGACCGTGAACATTAAATGTTGGTTTGTTGGTGGTTAGTTTCATCACGGGCGTGACACATAGGGTCATGAGCGTGAACATGCCACTTCTTCAATTTTTATCTTTTGAAGATTAATTTTCCATTCTCCATTCTTGCTAACATATTTCATACCCTGTTCCACAGACTTAGAAAACAAGTATGTTATATACAATATTGCTATTTTATATGTTATCATCAAAATGACGAAAATACCCCTCAAGGTTCAACAATTATGTAAATTATCAAAATATGCAAGTTATAGGTATATGGCTTAGCTAATGTTTGGTACTAATTTCAGCTTAATATGTTATGTATAGACTAAGTTATGGCCTTTGGAAGTCATACTGGTCCGGAAGCCAATTCTATTTTGGACTAATGAAATGTTTCTTATAATTTGAGGACCATAGAGACATAATTGATAAAAGTTGTAAACATTAAACATGTTCCATTTAAACCCATATAGGTTTCTGTAAAGTTTCATTAAAATATGACTTATAGATTATAAGTTATGATGAACCAAAGTTGGTACCTTGAAACTGCCTAAGGCCAGAAAACAAGGCAAAAACAGAACACACTTAGAAATTCCACCAAAACTTGTACAATGATCCAATTGGTATGAAATTTTAATATTACATAATTATATGTTAATTTTAATTAGGAACAAGAATCCGATTAATTGGTCAAGTATAGAAAAAGTTATAGGCTAAACAGTCTCATAAGGTCACACTGCCTCATAGGAAAAATCTTAACTATTGATATGAACAATGCATATTAATTTGTTTAAGCCACATTAAGTCTCTCTAATCATGAGTTAATCGATTATGTTTTCATATTAGGCTCACAACATATTGGAGACCCACAAGGAGCGGATAGACAATAAGTTAGGGGTCGGAATCAAAGGAGAAAGGTGAGTCTAATTATCAATTGAATTCTTTAGTGCAAATGAATGTTGCTTGCTATGTGATTCATATGATTGTCATGATTGGTCCTTGATAATATGATGATGGATAATTTGTGACATTGTGGTACATACAAATGATATACTTGTGGTATATTTGAGGTATATGTTTGACATATGTGATACATATACATGGTATATGTATAGTATATACAAGGTATATGCGTGGAATATGAGGCATATATGCAGTATATGTATGTTATATGTGATAAGATACAATGGTTGATGAATGCTTAAGTACAAGTGCATATGCATATGGACTTAAAAGACATTGTGACTAATTAATCGATATTGTAAAGCAAAAGAAGAGGCCTATGACCTAACAAATGTGCAAATGAAACAAATGATCAAGCTAGCTAGCAAATGCAAATATTCACATGACAAATGTTCACATGGAAACCCGGGGCAATGTCTGTTTAACTTAGTCACAACAAAATGAAATGAGCAAAGCATTTGCATACGTAAGGAGTAATGATTATATGTTTCAACTTTATATGATACTGATGAATGGAATGGAATACAATGTATGTATTGGATTTGTGATTTATTACTATGACTTGTTTGGTACTTTAGAACTCATTCGATGGTCATTCTCACTGAGCTGCAACTCATCAATTTGCATCATTTTTCAGGTAAAGAAAAGTGATAGCTCATTTTGAGTAGTGTATAGAAGACATGGAGTACAGGTCACTGGCCGAGCCTCATCACTCTCTCTCCTTGCATTCCAGACGAGCATGAAAATATGTCATCTGCATTTTGTATTTATGTGTTTGAATATGTATAGTCATTTTGGAATGGGTTTTAAAAATGTATAAATGAAAGTAACTCGTAAATACTTATGTGCAAAGTTTAAGTTTTAATATATGTGATATGTCATACTGGGGCGAAAGCCTCAAAGTTGACTTGCAAAGTCATTAAATGATGTTACAGGATATGAAAAACATTTACTACCAATGTTAACAGGGTATTTTGCCTTTCCATTATGCTATGTGTGATTACTTGATATAGGGATAGGTTATACTTAATTACATAAGATGTGGTCTTACACTACTGGTGCATTTGTCAAACCAAATGGCATTATCAGGAACTCATAATGACCATAACAAGTCCTGAACACCGTCTTCGGTACATCTAACTCCTTGATCTTCAGTTGATGATACCTTGATCGAAGATCTATCTTTGAAAATATGCTTGCACCTTTTAGTTGATAAAAAGGTCATCAATCCTGGGTAATGGGTACTTATTCTTAATAGTCACCCTGTTAAGTTGCCTATAATCGATGCATAACCATAAGGTGCCATCTTTTTTCTTTACAAACAACACTGGATAACCTCATGGTGATACACTGGGTTGTATAAATCGCTTAACTAACAATTCTTGCAACTGCACCTTCAACTCTTTCAACTCTATAGGTGCCATCTGGTATGGTGTAATAGATATAAGAGCGGTGCCAGGTATTAACTTGGTAGCAAACTCTATCTCTCGGTCAGGTGGTAATCCTGGCAACTACACAGGAAACACATTTAGAAACTCACTAAAAATAGAGATGTCAACCAACTTCGTATTATTCTTTCTTGTATCAATTACATATGCCAATTAAGCCTCACATCCCTTACTAATGAGCTTCCGAGTTTTCATCATTGATATCATATTATCTAGATATTTTCTATTTTCACCCATCCCCATTATTTCTTTCTCCAAATCTGGAACTCTAATAATCATTTGCCTTCTTCCACAATCCACTATCACTTTATGATGAGCTAACCAATCCATTCCTAAGATCACATCGAACTAGTGGAATGGTAGTTCTATCAGATTAGCTGGGAATTGCCTATCTTGAATTTCAACTGGGCAACCTCGAAAAACTTTACTAACCCACACACTGTGCCCTAACATGTTAGTTACAAGAATCTCATATTCTAGAGTCTTTGGTTCTAAACCCTCTCGACCTGATGGTGGTGTGCATATGTATGAATGCATCGAATTGAGGTCTATCAATGCATGTATATAAGAGCCAAAGAGAAGGAATTTACCCACTATCACGTCAGGTGCATCCTACTCCTCCCGGCCTCGCATGGCATAAGCTCTTGCTGGAGTAGCTCTACTGCCTTCCGGCCTTTCCACTGTGTTTGACCTAAACTAGTTTGGCCCTGCTCGGCCTCCTCTACCTCACCCTTCTATAGTCTGTATTGGCACTGACTCAACACTCCTTGAACCTCTAGTAAACTGTAGCAATGGACAATCTCTTTTTTGATCGTCCTTGGAGCTACATCTCAAGCACACTCCTGTCATTCACCAACACTCTCCTGGGTGAGGACAACCACAATGCTGACACACTGGTAGAAGTGTAGATCTGTGGGATACCTATGTCGATGCACTGGCTACTGATGAAATATCTTGCTGGCTGCCCCCATCTATAAGAAAGAGGTATGTTGGAATCCCCTGCCTGAAATTGACCACTAAAAGATCTGGCTCTCTTGCCACTTGACTGTCCCCTACTTGGTTATGGTGCTGGTCTACTAACCCCACTAACTTGCACTGGCTGCTATGTCGCCAAGACTCTTTCAACTATTCTAGTAGATGCTAGTAAACTGAGGAAACTCACCTGACGTAGAGCTGAGACCTATAGCTTGATCAGATCCGTTAACCCATCTTCAAAATGTCGACATTTATCAACTTCTTTGGATACAATGCCCTCAGCATACTTGCATAAATGTGTGAATTCCCTTTCATATTCTATTACTGACATGTTTCCTTGTTTCAGTATCAGAAACTCTCTCTTCTTGTCATCTGTATAAATAGGAGGAATATACTACTCTTTAAACTTCTTTAGAAAGAACTCCTATGTCATAGGGTCAGGTGCTTCCTAGCTTTTATGACTCTGACTGCCACCAATTATAAGCATGCTCCTGTAGCAAAGATACTGCATACTCATATTTATGTTCATCTGTACAGTGTAGTTGATCAAAAACCCTCTCAGCTCGCTCTAGCCAAAACTCTGCCATGGAAGGATCATCCTCTCTCTTCCCATGGAAGTCTGGTGCCCCCAACTTTCTCAATCTCTCAAATTATAATACCAACGGGGTTGGCTTTGCTACTCTCTATAGCAATTCGATCATATTTCTCATGAGCTCTGTCTAACCCGTATTAGTAGTTGATTGCTCACGGGATGAGCTAGCACCAGATCTCGATGCTGCAGCTCGACGATGACTTGGTCACGATAAAGCTCTTGCCTCTAAGGGCTCGTTACTTTCGACTTCTTCTGCTACTATCTATCGTGATTCAAAAGCCATAACCTACCTATAATATAAAGGTAACGACCCTAATCATTAAAGGAGCGACTCCAAAAATTCAAATATGGGTACTTCAAGTAATAATCAATTTCAAAACTCACTTTTAAAACCCAAAATAGCCCAAACCGGACTTTGATAGCAAAATCTGTAACGCCCCCTTACCCAAATAATATGTACCCGGATAAGGGAGCGCCACACTTACTTCTTCAAATCACTATTTCAATAAATGCTAGAAAGCCATACATAATTTTTTTTTTTTACACTTAGCTCATATATATATAAGAAATAATGTACATTTTATTTACATAAGATAGTAATTATAAATATCAAGTTAATTCTTAACAAACTATAAAAGTTAATTTACAAATTTGAAAGTATATATTATGAAAAAAATATAAAAATTCAACAGATTGTGACCCACTATTTCAAGATCGGCTACTTTTATTGACTAGGATTACCATTTGCTTTATCTACAACCTTCTGCTACCTTTCTATATTTGCGCAGAAAGAAAACTCTCACGCTAAACTCTAGGCTTAGCGATGCATATAAATACAACAATATACTATGTTATGCAACAAGCATTAACATATATCATTTTATGCATTAATATCTTTTAATGTTATTCTTCTCCTCGTGTCCCTATTTCATACGATTTTGAGCATCATGCATACATGTACAATGTTATTTTCATTTATCTTTAATTATAAGTTACCTTTTCATCTCTTTATTATTTTATATTATTTTTGTATTATTTTGCATTATCTTTCAACTTAACTTTATTAATTCACTCACATTACTCTAAATTGGACTAACTGGATACGGGTTATGGATCAAGGGCGCTCCTAGAGCTATAGCCACCCTATCCATTATCTGGCTCATCAGAGCTTCTCAAATCAATGGGGCTCCCAGAGCTAAAGCCGCATTGATTGAGTAATATATCATCATATATAAATTACCGGACCAAGGGCGCTCAAAAAGCTAAAGCCACATTGTCCTCGATTTATGTATGCTTAACTGAGCATCTCAAGTCAATGGAGACCCTAGAGCTAAAGCCACATTGAATGAGAAATATCTCATATGATACGGTACCAATCGCCCTCATAATGACATGTCACCTATCTTGTTTCGAGTCCGGAGTTAGAGTAATGGGCATATCCATTATTCCACATTATTCATATAATTTTACTGAATTTCCTTTACAAACATATCAACATTCTTATTTTACTAGATAAATAATATCTTTTCATTTACTTACCTAATACATCATTAGTTAAGAATATTCATAATTACCAAAAATAGAGCATTCACGACTGTGATTACTCATTCACGCTCATGAATTAGTTCACGTCCGTGATTCAAAGCCGTGAACTCATCTAGAATGAATAATGCCATTACCACACAAAAGTCACAACCGTGATACAATTCAGTCATGCCCTTGAACTTAGCAAGTTCACGCTCATGATCCAAGAGTCATCCCCATGATCCAAGAGTCACGCCTGTGACTATTTGCAAGAAACCTGCATATTCACTTTCCTTATCCATTTCTAGTTGCACCAAGTCATACCAAATACAAACTCATGCATTTCTAAAGTCATTTACTCAACCTATCATGTTCTAATACATATAAATGCCTTTATCATAACTCAATTCTCTAACATACATTACTTAACTCAACATATCATAAAATCTCATTCTTTATATCTAAACCTATGGTTTCATGCCATAATCATCATTAGTGCAATTCAATCATTAATTATCATGTTAAACATGCATTATTTCAAATAAAGATAGGCTATTGCCTTAAATTATGCTTAAACCTTTTTTTTCCTCTTTCACTCTTTTAGGTAGCTTTCTCTTTGCCTTTACTCCCTTGAACTTGTTCCTTGTCACTTAGAACTCCTATCACATCATAAAATCATCATCAAAAACTTATTTTTTCAAAACTCTTATGAGACCCTAAACTCTCTCTCATGAAATCCTATACTCTCTCTCTACATAATCAAGCTCCAAATGAGCTCAAAACCCAAACTTCCTTAAGAAAAGATGAAAGAGAAGAAAAAAAGCTTCTTACCTTTACACTTTTTGTCATTTGATCACAACCTTAGAGATTCTCTCATTCCACTAAACTTGTTTGTTCTTCCTCTTTCTTGCTCTTCCAAGCTTCTTTAAGACTTGTAGATCATGAAAATCACTTTGTCTTGTCCTTTTCCCTCTCTTCTTTTTCTTTCTCTCACTAGAACTCAAGGTTGGTTATGGAGGATGGTGAGGGTGGTTGGCGTGATTGGTTTGGGCAGAAAAGAAAGAAGATAAGAAATAAGGAGAAGAAGAAAAGGAAGAAAGAAGAAGAGAAACAAAAGTCCTCATATGGGACTCACTAATTTTTGACCATTTCTTTGATACTTAGCTTAATTATCATATTAATATTATTCCATCATGCTATGGCTGGCCAACCCATTTTTCATGTCCAATTTTAATATGTTAAATAGCAAATATCTCATTACATCCTCAAAATTTTGGTAAATTCCAAATTGATCCTAAAACTTATAAAATTTTGCAATTTAGTCCTTTAGGATTTTTAAACACTTATTTAAGCTTTCTAAACACTTTATTAAGCATATATCATAATTATTATTCATTACTTGATTAATCCATGTCAAAATCTGAATTTAGACTCCAATCGATCAAACGCATCAATATCGCGACACTTGCGACTCGGTGCCTAAGTTAGCGGATATGACATTGACTCTCCCAGTATGAGGCCATTGTGGACTGCCAGTATAAGGCAGTTATTCTTAAAAATCCAAAACAATAAGAAGTGGTAGTAGAATGTGAGAGGTTTTCATAGTCTCCACAAATGGTCTCCATGATGAATACATAAAAGATGATTTAAAAAGAATATGAGGCTTATTGGCTCACATGGTTGACACCAGGAGAAGAGTTCTAGATCTCTAGGATATCCTTATATTAAGGGAGTTTTTAGATGTCTTTCCAGATGATTTACTATGATTACTATTGAATAGGGATGTTCAATTCCCCATAGATCTCACACTAGGCACAAAATCAATATGTATAACACCTTATAAAATGGCATCTTAAGAGATGAAAGAGTTGAAAGCTCAGTTGTAAGAGTTACTAGACAAGGGTCTTATCAAGCCAAGTGTATCTCCTTAAGGTGCACCAGTTTTGTTTGTAAAGAAGAAAGATGAGTTTATGAGGTTGTATATAGACTATAGGTAGTTGAACAGGGTGACTATCAAGAATCGATATCCATTACCACAAATTAATGATCTCTTTGATCAGTTAAAATGTGAAGAAGTGTTCTCCAATATCAATTTAAGGTCAAGTTATCACCATTTCAAGATAAAGGAAGAGGATATAGCCAAGATAACTTTTTACAACCCAATATAGTCACGACGAGTTTTTGGTTATGCCATTCGGTTTGACCAATGCTCCAACAACTTTTATAGATTTGATGAAACAAATCTTCACGTTATACTTGGACCATTTTGTAGTTTTTTCATCGATGACATCTTAGTATATTCTCAAAATCAAGAAAAACATAAAAAACATTTAAGAACAGTGTTGCAAATCCTTAGGGATCATAAGTTGTATGCCAATTTCTCCAAATGTGAGTTTTGGCTTGAAAAAATAGTTTTTCTTGGACACATCGTGTCAGCAAACAACATTAGAGTTGATTCCAACAAGGTTGAGGCAATCTTGAACTGGATTGAGAGAAGATGTGAAGTTCGAGTGTAATGACAAGTGTCAAGCTAGTTTTGACAAGCTCAAGTGTATGTTGATAGAAGCTCTGGTTCTTACATATCCAATTCTTGATAAGAAGTATATCATTTACAGTAATGCTTCTCACAATGATTTAGGATGTGTTTTGATGCAAGAAGAAAAAGTAGTTGCTTATACCTCTAAACAGATGAAGTTGCATGAGAAGAATTACCCTACACATTATCTTGAGTTAACAGCCATTGTATTTACTCTAAAGATATGACATCACTACATTTATGTGGAAAAGTTTTTATCTACACCAATCATAAGAAATTAAAGTATCTTTTGACACAGAAGGGACTCAACTTGAGACAGAGGCAATGGTTAGAATTGATCAATGATTACAATTGTGTCATCGATTATCATGCATGCAAAACTAATATTGTGGTCAACACCTTGAGCAGAAAGACTATAGCAGAGTTGCATGTTCGACCTATGATCAACCATAAAATTAGAGATGCATAAGTGCAAGATAGCAAGCAAATTGAGATCACCAAGTAGTCTCCAAGAGGCAGAGATTGGAATACACAGTTGAATTGAATAGCAGTTTGTTCTACCAAGGCTGTTGATGCATGCCTAATGTTACAGAGCTAAGACAAATGATCTTAAAGGAAACACATGAAACCAAATTTTTGATACATCTAGGAAGTAAGAAGATGTACCATGACCTAAAAGGATGGTTTTGATGGGAAGGTATGAAAAAGAATATCATAGAGTTCACAAGAAGATGTTTGATATGTCAGCAAGTCAAGGCAGAATATCAGGTACCCTTCAGGTTTGATGCAGTCAATTACAATATCGGAATAGAAATGTGAATGAATCATGATGATTTTATGGTTGGGTTACCTTTAATTCTGAGAAATTTCAATGTTGTTTGGGTTGTAATGCATAGGTTGACAAAGTTAGAGAACTTTTTACCTATCAGAAGAGATTATTCCTTGAACAAGCTAGCAGTGCTATATTTGAACGAGATATTATGGTTATATGGAGTTCTGTTCTCCATCATATTTAGGGTTGTAAATGAACTGAGCCAAGCCGAATATTGGTGAGCTCGAGTTCAACTCGTTTAAGTTTATTACAATCTCGAACTTGATTCAAACTTTTATACTTGAGCTCGATCTTAAAAATTATCAAGTTCTCGAGTGGCTCGAGTTTGACTCATAAAAAGCTCATTTATTATGCTTAACGAGCTTAGCTCGAGTTTGACTCATAAAAAGCTCATTTATTATGCTTAACGAGCTTAGCTCGAGTTCGGCTCGTTAACTAATAATGACAAAAGCTTGAGTTTGACTCGTTAACTAATAATAATAAAATCTTAAGTTTGACTCGTTAACTAATGATGACAAAAGCTCAAGTTCGGCTCATTAACTAATAATGATAAAAGCTCAAGCTCGATAACAAAATACAATATAAACGAGCCCTAAATGAACATGTTCATGAGCTTTTAAATGAACATGTTCATGATTCGCGAACATACTCGTGAGATCATAAATAAACATGTTCTTGAGCTTTTAAACGAACATGTTCGCAAGCTAACAAACTAAACAATATTAAGTTTGAGCTTAAGCTTGATAAGGTTTTTAAGCTCGGATTTGAGCTCAAGCTTGGCTAGTTAATAATAATAAATAATTTTGAATGAGCTTTTTTTTTTTAATCGAAACCCGAATAGCTTGCAAGTGGCTTGGTTCATTTACAACCCTAGTCATATTGGACATAGATCCAAGGTTCACATCTCAGTTTTAGAGAAGTTTACAACAAGCTTTGGGAACCAAGATTAGTTTCAATACGAATTTTCACCCATAAAGAACGATCAATCAGAAAGGATGATATAGATTCTATAAGACATGATGAGAAGTTATGTGATTAAATTTGAAAGTAGATAGGAGAAATATCTACCATTAATGGAGTTTTCCTACAACAATATTCATATGGTTCCTTATGAGGTACTATATGGTAGAAAGTGTCAAACATTGTTATGTTGGATAGAGCTTAGTGAACGAAAGTTAGTGGGGCTAGAGTTAGTGCAAGAGACAGACAAAAAAGTGAAGATTATACAACAAAGGCTAAAGGCAACTTCAGATAGACATAAATCGTATACATGTCTCAAGAGATGAGATATAGAATATCAAGTGGGAGACAAAATGTTTCTTAAAGTTTTTTCATGGAAGAAGGTCCTAAGGTTAAAAAAGAATGACAAGTTGAACCCCAGATTCATTGAACTATATGAGAACTTAGAGCAGATTGGGCTAGTCACCTACAGGCATGTTTTGCCACTAGAGTTGAACAAGATTAACAATGTCTTTCATGTCTCCATGTTGATGAGGTACAAGTCAGATCCTTCACACGTTATCACAGTTGAAAGCATATAGATAAGACCATACCTTACATATGAGGAAGAGCTAATTGAGATATTGGCTTATGAAGTTAAAAAGTTCAGGAACAAGCAAGTATCGTTAGTTAAAATCCCATAGAGGAATCATGCAACAAAAGAGGCTACATAGAAAA
This sequence comes from Triadica sebifera, assembly GCA_023653625.1. NCBI lineage: Eukaryota > Viridiplantae > Streptophyta > Magnoliopsida > Malpighiales > Euphorbiaceae > Triadica > Triadica sebifera. Next base: position 4,250,488 of record CM042910.1, read on the forward strand.
TTGAAGAGGTGTTGAAAGCACAGTATCCTTAACTGTTCCAATACAGTACCACAAACAATTTTGAGGACGATATTCTTTTAAAAGGGAGAGAAATGTAATGCATATACTTAGGGTCTAGTAAATAAAAGGGATTGAGGAAAGTTAATATATGTTTAAGAAATAGGGTATATGGAGAGAGTTGAAAAGAAACAAGAAAGTGAAATGTCATATTATTCACATATGTGACAAATACTTTTACGATCGTAAACCATCGTGAGATAGAATTCTAGATTTAAGTTGATTCACGGTCGTGACAGCAGTTGTCACATCTATAAACATCGTCGGATATAAAATTCCAGCAGTTATTATTTCTTTCTCACATAAACTAAATCCAAAAGTAAGCCTTATAACTTAAATGTTCTTCCTATTTGAGACTAAGTCTTTTGTTCTTTTTGATTCCTAGAAATTAAGTGCCAAACCAACACCAAATATCAAAGCTTAAACAAGTCTTGTGGGAGAGGAGTATAAAAAAGAGGTGTTCTTGAAAAGGCCAACCCATAAAAGGAAGAGTGAAGTTGAATCATTCATCCCATTAGTGTTTCCTTCGATCTTGGTAAGGAAACTATATATGGTTGAGACCCATTTCCATATGAGTTAGGGTTTCAGGTGATCATGAGTTTATATGGTTAAAGTCCTTTTTTTAAGTTTGATTTAGGTTATAATATGTGTTAGTGAGGGGTTATATGAGATTAAAGTTATATAAGAACGTTAAGCTTAGGGTTTGAGCTTTATAACTTTTAAAGGCTAAGTTTTTTATTTATAGAAGTTGATGGATACATGTTATATGTGATAGGAGTTGGAAAATGAGGTGGTAAAATCCATTAAAAGGATAGACAAACTTGAGATAAGCTTGGTTTTTGAGGCTCCATTAAGGGTATGTACATATATGCATTTAAATTTCTAATTTGGCATGTTGTATGTGTTAAATTTTTTGAATGCCTTAAATGTTAGTTTATTGTTGATATAAAAGTAAATGATGCAATGAATGCCATGATGACATGAGATATGATTGGAAATTCTTGAAAGGAACCTTGTTATAAGTATGTCATAAATGTTTTAAATGGAACCAAGTTATAATGATAGAAAGGTAAAAGGAAATATGTTGAGGATATAAAAGAGGTTGTTAAATCATAAATGCTTGAATTTGCATTAAATGAGTTGATAGGATAATTTATGTTGAAATATGTTCTTGTGGGTTTAAATGATGTTTTAACACATTTTAATGCATGATATGATGAGAATGTTGATAGGAAAAGGTTGTCATGGGACAATCCTTTGAGCCTTGCATGTGACTTGTAATGAATACTTATCTTTGATGCTGTTAACTGCTGGAAAATCTAGATTCACACTAGAGACTATATTTTCATGACCGTAAATCTCATCACACAAACAAGTTTATGCCCGTGACTATTTCTTCATGCTCATGAAAAATGTGCACAAAATGGACATAAGCTTTCACAATCAAATTCACAATTTGCTTCATGGGTAGGGTTACCCGTGAAGCTTGCTTTAAATGATATGTTATATGTTTAATGATTATGATGCAATGGCTATACACATGCCTCCATGATGATATATTTAAAGTATGCTTCTATAAATATCAATACACAAATGTTACATGATGAGTTTCCACATGAACAAAATATATAAGTTATAAGATGTAAATGTCATAATGAAGTGTAATAAGGTAATATGAACTAGTAAAGCCTAAGTTCGATACTATGACTAGAAGTAGGATAGGTGATATACCATTAAGGGGGTTTGATGCTATAGTGATTATGATACAATGATTTTATACTCATTAATATAGCTTAAGCTCTAGGATCGCCATTGGCTTGAGATGTCTCGATTGGCACATGTATTTATACTCCTCAATATGGCTTAAGCTCTAGGAGCACCATTGGCTGAGATGCCTTGACTAACACACATAATTATCGACAGTAGTAGGGTGGCTTAAGCTCTGGGAGCACTATTAACTGAGATGCCTTGACTAACATACATAATTATAAATAATGGTAGGGTGGCTTAAGCTCAGAGAGCACCTCTGTTCACAACTAGTATCCAAATAGCCCATGTTGAGAGTTGTTGGACAATCAATCATATCAAAGTAATTTAAGAACATAATGAAATGAATAGAGGTTCAAAAGCAAGTATATAAGCGTACACAGTTAATATGTTACATTTTATTAAAAAGGAATTATATGTTCTCTTTTGCATAATTCAATACTTAATAAGTTAATTCATCCCATAAGGTAAGTATCTTCATGATATTAAAAATTCACTGTCATTCATGCCATGATGCTTTATATGTTTCCATGAATTTGTTTAATGTATGATTGTATGTTGAGTTTTTATGCCTATATATACCACTAAGCTTTTAGTAGATTAGCGTATGAGTGTTTTCCAACGCAAGTCAAAGCTTCATAAATAGTGCTAAAGTTGATCTAGAGAAGTCAGTCTAATGTCACAGACAAAAGCTCAGACTCAGCATGGATCAGTGTTATACATTCATGTCTTACTTTTGTATTTTGCATATGACATAGGGGACAATTTTTGTTTACTACATACATGTCTTGTGTTTTTAGGATATATGTAGCTTTTATAAGAAATACGTGTATTTTTATAAACATCGAGCCTTCTGAGCTCCAAGTATGTTTCTTCTTTTATATATATATATAATCATTTATGGAGAAACCTTTTGATCCAAATATATATATATATATATATATATATATATATATATATATATATTGTAATATAGTTTCATATGCAAATGAAATGTTTATGAAAAAAGGGTTTTCCAAATAAAATGAAAGTTTTTGAAATTTTATAGATTTTTCACACACAGTTTTCTGTAGCACAACTTGTTTAATCTATTAATTCTAGTTAGGCAAGAAGCCGCTACACACGGTGCTTTGATTCAGACTTGCTTCAAAAGTACATTAACTTATATAAGGAAGATGTGGTTGATGCCCCATATATCCTATTATGGGAGAGTTCCCTCTTTTGCTAAATGGTTTTGTGAATGATTTGCTGAAGCTAATCTTTAAAAAAGAATTTAAAGAAGCTCTATTTGCAATGAAACTGCTCAATGCTCCATGTCATGATAGGGTTATGTGTAACTTTCTATCAGTCTAGTTTGAATGTTGTTAAACATTCACTGGTTGGGTTTGTTCAAGACTATTTAGAAGGAAAAGATATTAATGATGAGGTTTGTAAAATTGTTATTTCTCTCATCTCGAAAGAGGCTAATCCTAGTACTTTAATGAAGATGATTACTAATCATATCAAGCTTGTGTTAAACTTGTTGATTGAATTTACTCAAGTTAGTTTTTGTGCCTGATAGACAGATTGTTGACAATATTATGACTGTTCAAGAAATGACCATTCGATGCGCAAAAAACAAGGAAGAAAATGTTGGGTTATGATTAAGATTGATTTTGAAAAAAACCTATGATAGACTTATATAGGAGTTCATTCATGATACTATATTGGATGTTAGGCTGGTTCAACGAGCATAAATTGGAATAACACTTTGTCCAATATTGCAGTCCTTCTAAAGGAGTTTGACAAAGGGATCCATTGTCTTTGTATATTTTTGTTCTTTGTATGGAATGGCTTTCTCAGAATATTCAAAAAGTAAGGAGGATGATATTTGGAGACCTATCTGCTTAGGTAAAGATGGATATCCTTTAATTCACTTGTTTTTTGTGGATGATTTAATTATTTTTTCAGAGGCTTCAGTGGACCAAATAAAGGGGGTGTAATGAGTTTTAGTAGTTTTTGTGCGTGTTCAGGTCAAAAAAATAAAAAAAAAAATCAAAAACTTCTTTTTGTACTTCAAAGAATGTTGGCAAACAAATTGTTAATGAAATCTCTAATGTTTTGGATTTTAAATTTACTTAAGATTTGGGGTCTTACCTTGGAATTCTAGTGCTTCATGGTCATGTGGGAAAAAAAGGTATTTTAATTATTTGGAGGAAAAAGTTAAGAAAAAATTGAGCAATCGAAAGACTAAAACCCTTTCTTTAGCTGGCAATATTACTTTAGTGAATTCAGTAATCATGGTTTGTTTCGGGTTATGCTATGCAGACTATATTGATTCCAAATATTTGTAACAACATCAAAAAGTTATGTAGAAGGTTTATTTGGGGGCCTGCTGGAACAAATAGATCTATACATTTGGTGAACTGAAATTCAGTTTGTAGACTGAAGGAGCTGGAAGGGTTGGGCATTAAAAACCTTGAAGAGTCTGTTTGGTATTGCGTTTGGTAAAAGCACTTTTGGAGAAAAAATTTTTATTTTTAAATTTTTTGAGTTTTGAAAACTGTTTTTGAAGAAAAGCAGGTAAATAGATATTTTTTCGTAACAGCAGATTTGAGAAAAATAGTTTATAAAAAATTAAAAAAATCAGTCAATTAAATCAAAAAAATTCTAAAATTGTTTTTTAGACACTTAACAGTAATCCCAAACACCCCCGAAGTCCTGAATTGGGCCTACGTAGCCGAATTGGTGTGGAAGTTAAATCATGAACTTTATGCTTTATGGATGAGGGTGATGCAAGGAAAATATTGTAAAGACATTCCTAGTTTGCTGCCTCCAATTTCCATAGCTTATAATTTTCCTCTTTGGTATGGCATGTGCAATGCCTGAACTTTTGTTCGAGACGATTCAAGTTGGGTTATTGGAAAAGGGGAGACAACTTCTTTCTGGTTTGATAATTGGTTATTGGGCACTAATTTAATTAATCATTTTTGCAATGCCATTCCTAGTAGTTCTATGAATTGGAAAGTTAAATATGTTGTGGAGAATGGTGGTTGGAAAAAGGATTTTCTGAGAGATTTTCTTCCTATCCTTGTGTTGGATAACCTTGATTTGTGTGACACTCATGCAGAGGTTGGTAAGGACACTTTGGTGTGGGATCTCTCTTTGGATGGATGTTACTCTATTTCCTTAGCCTATAATCGTTTATTAGCAATGGATGAGAGAGGATTTTCCCCACTTTGGAATTTAATCTGGAGGTGGCAAGGTCCAAATAGAATTAGATCTTATATGTGGCTGTGTTTGCATGGAAAACTAATGACTAATTTGGAATGGTATCACGACATTTGAGCATTGTTCCAGGTTGCATCATCTATAACTCTGAAGTTGAATCGGTTAGCCATGTGCTGAGAGATTGCTTGGTGGTAAGAGCAGTTTAAAGTAAGCTATTTTCTCCTTTAGATCATTCAATGTTTTTTGGGCTAGGTTTCAAGGATTGGATGTATTGTGGCCTTAAAAATTGTTTAAGAGTCAGTATGGGTTTGAATGGTACACTATTTTCGGATTTGCTTGTTGGTACCTGTGGAGGTGGAGAAATCATTTTGTTTTTTCTCAAAAAAGAACGCATGACATTCATAAAGCTAGTATAGTGTTGGGGTCAGTTAAAGCTAGTGTGGTGGCTTTTCAAAATCTTACTAGGATAGGAGAGGGTATGGCTTAGCGTGTTAATGATTTGATAAGGTGGAAAAATCCTCCAGTTGGGTTTGTTTCTCAACACATATGGAGCTCTTCGGAGAAGCATATATGAAGCTATAGGAGGTGGAGCTTTGTGGGATCAGTTTGGAACCCGGCTGGGGGAAATTTGGGGTATTATTCTTCTTATAGAGAAGAACTTTGGGGCCTGTTCAAAGGTTTACAACTAGCATGGAGGTAAGGTTATAAAAAAGTTGATGTTCAACTAGACAATCAGAGTGTGGCTGCCCTTTGTAAGGTGAATTTTAATTTCTCTAATCACAATGAGGACCTGGTATCTAGAATTTGTGCTTTCCTTAATAAAGATTGGGAAATGAAGGTTTTTTACATTTATAGAGAAGGAAACGTGCTAGCCAATTTTCTAGTAAATTTGGCTTTTCAACAGCAAGATCATGAGGTTTGGCACAATAGTGCTCCACTTGGTTCTAAGCTTATTTTGCTTGGTGATGTTAGTAGTGCCTCTTTTGTGAGGAGAGTGTTGATGTAGTTGTCTTTGTCTTCCTTTAAAAAAAAAAGGAAAGAAAAGAATATAAAATATCATTGACCAAAAAAAAAATTGAAAGTAATTATAGAAAGAATAGAAGATAAAGATGAAGGATTTCTTAAGAAATCCTCACAACATAAATCTTGAAATACCATATTAAAACTTTAGTAGAATTGAAATACCTTAATTTTATTGAAAACAATCATGATATATATATATATATATATATATATATATATTGATTTGAGGAATACAATTATGAAATACAAAACTAGCATATGAAGTATACAAGAGTAATATATTAATTAGTAGTATACAATTTCAAACCTAATAATTGAGTCTATTATATTTATGAAAATATGAAGAATATTTAGCTACATTCTTTGTTTTTTCAACTATTTTGACAACATATTTCAATTTTTATGTTTTAATCATATATATATATATATATATATATATATATATATATATATTTATAAGAGACTAATATAAAAAAATGATCAAGTATCATCAAAACATCAGAGAAAATAAAAGAAAAAGTAAAAAATATAACATAGCTAATAGTTTTCTGAAAATGTATAACTAAATTTCATCATTTGACATTTTAATAGAAATATAAATATTTCTTCTGTTGACCACTTGCTTGAAAATTATAAACAATTTCTTCTTTGTTTTTTTTAACACTAATTAATAAGAGTCTTTCTATAGTGCATCGAGTTAATAGTTAAATCTTAGTCTTTATAAATTGACTGATAACCTATTAAACAAGTTAACTAATTTAAACAACTTAGCCTTCAACCTATTTTATCCATGATTCTCATATTTCTATTTATTTTTTAATTCTAACAATTAAATTTTTTTGTTCTAACTAATTATTTTTGTCAATTGTTGTAAACTAAATAAAAAATAAAAAAATATTATAAGCTAATAAATATAATTATATGATCCTTTTACAATAGTTTTATTATAAAACTAACAATTTAAATTATAACACTAAACACAAAAAGGTAATGAGATTAACTAAAATAATAGGCGAAATTAAGAATTTTTTCTATGTACTTGTCAAATTTATAAAATGAATATAATTTGGTAATTTTTTTAAGTTTCTAATTGTAATTGGATTATTTTTCTTTGAAAATAATAGGTAAAATTAAAAATTTTATCTCTTTATTGTCAATTTTACATGATTGAGCTTCTATATTTTTATCCGGAAGTTTTTTTATACCATTATTTTATCATATTTTGAACTGTTTTAAAATTAGACTAACATAATTAATTTACTTGTAAAAATTATATTTTTGTTCAACATGAATTATAAAAAATAAAAGCCCAATCCATAAAAAAAAAAAAAGTTATCATTCGATTTGGAGGCCATGCAACCTACCACTGTTTTTTAACACTAAGAATTTGGAAGCTCTCTTCTTCAATAGAGCACAAAGTTGATCAGATTTTCAAAAAACAAAAGTTAGAAAAAATTAAATAGATAGTAAAATAATAATAGAAAATTTTAATATTTCTTGATAAAAGATTAAGGGTTCAATCATTGGGTTATTTGCAATTCCAAAATTAGAAACTAAAAAAATAGACAGAGGAGAAAGAAAATGTCAAAAGTACCCAACAAATAAGATAAGCCGAGAAGGACAAATACGTAACTTCAATCCATTTAATGATTTAGCTGGCTTCCACATTATATTGATTTATGTAGTAGGTAAATAAATTAGGTAAAAATTCAGGTTCTTCTATGCATCATCAGGTGCTTTGTAGCGCAATCCAATTATTATTATAGAGGGTAGTAAGCAAAGAATCTATCAACCATCTCATGACACTCTTTGGGCTTGTACTCTGGAGCAACATGACCTGCACCCTATACATGTGAAGCATAAGGGAAAGATGAATTGTTATTTCTTTTTCCCATCATTGACATCCACTTTCTTTTCACATAAACAACAATAGTTAGAGAAAAATTATTGTCTAAAACATTTAATGAAATATCAATTCAAAATATTATTAATTTTCATTTAGGTATATCTAAAAAGTTTTAGGAGAGTAATTGAGTTCAATTCATACCTTAACTGTGGCATAAACTAGTGTATAGTCATTGTGTATCGACTTTTCTGTGTATCTGCATATGCAATATAACCGGATCTTAATTATCTCAAAATTACATAACAACAAAAGAAAATGTACATATATCATAGAATTGTGATTTTTTTTTTTTGCGTTAAAAGAATTATTATTATTATTATTATTAAAAAATCATAAAAATAATATGGAATTTTCAATTTTTTTTGGTCAAATTGATATCCTTTTCACTTTATTTTCTTAATAAACACATGATATCACTTTAATTAATATGTTTTAAATGGAACCAAGTTATAATGATAGAAATGTAAAAGGAAATATGTTGAGGATATAAAAGAGGTTGTTAAATCATAAATGCTTGAATTTGCATTAAATGAGTTGATAGGATAATTTATGTTGAAATATGTTCTTGTGGGTTTAAATGGTGTTTTAACACATTTTAATGCATGATATGATGAGAATGTTGATAGGAAAAGGTTGTCATGGGACAATCCTTTGAGCCTTACATGCGACTTGTAATGAATACTTATCTTTGATGCTGTTAACTGCTGGAAAATCTAGATTCACGCTCGAGACTATATTTTCATGACCGTAAATCTCATCACATGAACAAGTTTATGCCCGTGACTGTTTCTTCATGCTCATGAAAAATGTGCACAAAATGGACAGAAGCTTTCACAATCAAATTCACAATTTGCTTCATGGGTAGGGTTACCCATGAAGCCTGCTTTAAATGATATGTTATATGTTTAATGATTATGATGCAATGGCTATACACATGCCTCCATGATGATATATTTAAAGTATGTTTCTATGAATATCAATACACAAATGTTACATGATGAGTTTCCACAAGAACAAAATATATAAGTTATAAGATGTAAATGTCATAATGAAGTGTAATAAGGTAATATGAACTAGTAAAGCCTAAGCTCGATACTAGGACTAGAAGTAGGATAGGTGATATACCATTAAGAGGGTTTGATGATGTAGTGATTATGATACAATGATTTTATACTCATTAATATGGCTTAAGCTCTAGGATTGCCATTGGCTTGAGATGTCTCGATTGGCACATGTATTTATACTCGTCAATATGACTTAAGCTCTCGGAGCACCATTGGCTGAGATGTCTTGACTAACACACATAATTATCGACAGTAGTAGGGTGGCTTAAACTCTGAGAGCATTATTAACTGAGATGCCTTGACTAACACACATAATTATAAACAATGGTAGGGTGGCTTAAGCTCAGAGAGCACCTCTATTCACAACTAGTATCCAAATAGCCCATGTTGAGAGTTGTTGGACAATCAATCATATCAAAGTAATTTAAGAACATAATGAAATGAATAGAGGTTCAAAAGCAAGTATACAAGCCTACACAGTTAATATGTTACATTTTATTAAAAATGAATTATATGTTCTCTTTCGCATAATTCAATACTTAATAAGTTAATTCATCCCATAAGGTAAGTATCTTCATGATATTAAAAATTCACTGTCATTCATGCCATGATGCTTTATATGTTTCCATGAATTTGTTTAATATATGATTGTATGTTAAGTTTTTATGCCTATATATACCACTAAGCTTTTAGTAGATTAGCGTATGAGTGTTTTCCACCGCAAGTCAAAGCTTCATAAATAGTGCTAAAGTTGATCCAGAGAAGTCAGTCTAATGTCACAGACAAAAGTTCAGACTTAGCATGGATCAGTGTTATACATTCATGTCTTACTTTTGTATTTTGAATATGACATAGGGGACAATTTTTGTTTACTACATACATCTCTTGTATTTTTAGGATATATGTAGCTTTTATAAGAAAGACATGTATTTTTATAAACATCTAGCCTTCTGAGCTCCAAGTATGTTTCTTCTTTTATATATATATAAAATCATTTATGGAGAAACCTTTTGATCCATATATATATATATATATATATATATATATATATATATATATATATATATATATATATATAGTTTTCACATGCAAATGAAATGTTTATGAAAAAAGGGTTTTCCAAATAAAATGAAAGTTTTTAAAATTTTATAGATTTTTCACACACAGTTTTCTGTAGCACAACTTGTTTAATCTATTAATTCTAGTTAGGCAAGAGGGCGCTACACACGGTGCTTTGATTCAGACTTGCTTTAAAAGTACATTAACTTATATAAGGAAGATGTGGTTGATGCCCCATGTATCCTATTATGGGAGAGTTCCCTCTTTTGCCAAATGGTTTTGTGAATGATTTGCTGAAGCTAGTCTTTAAAAAAGAAGTTAAAGAAGCTCTATTTGCAATGAAACTGCTCAATGCTCCATGTCATGATAGGGTTATGTGTAACTTTCTATCAGTCTAGTTTGAATGTTGTTAAACATTCACTGGTTGGGTTTGTTCAAGACTATTTAGAAGGAAAAGATATGAATGATGAGGTTTGTAAAGTTGTTATTTCTCTCATCTCGAAAAAGGCTAATCCTAGTACTTTAATGAAGATGATTACTAATCATATCAAGCTTGTGTTAAACTTGTTGATTGAATTTACTCAAGTTAGTTTTTGTGCCTGATAGATAGATTGTTGACAATATTATGACTGTTTAAGAAATGACTCATTCGATGCGCAAAAAACAAGGAAGAAAATGTTGGGTTATGATTAAGATAGATTTTAAAAAAACCTATGATAGACTTATATAGGAGTTCATTCATGATACTATATTGGATGTTAGGCTGGTTCAATGAGCTTAAATTGGAATAACATTTTGTCCAATATTGCAGTCCTTCTAAAGGAGTTTGACAAAGGGATCCATTGTCTTTGTATATTTTTGTTCTTTGTATGGAGTGGCTTTCTTAGAATATTCAAAAAGTAGGGAGGATGATATTTGGAGACCTATTTGCTTAGGTAAAGATGGATATCCTTTAATTCACTTATTTTTTGTGGATGATTTAATTATTTTTTCATAGGCTTCAGTGGACCAAATAAAGGGGGTGTAATGAGTTTTAGTAGTTTTTGTGCGTGTTCAAGTCAAAAAAAAATAAAAAAAATCAAAAACTTCTTTTTGTACTTCAAAGAATGTTGGCAAACAAATTGTTAATGAAATCTCTAATGTTTTGGGTTTTAAATTTACTTAAGATTTGGGGTCTTACCTTGGAATTCTAGTGCTTCATGGTCATGTGGGAAAAAAGATATTTTAATTATTTGGAGGAAAAAGTTAAGAAAAAATTGAGCAATCGGAAGGCTAAAACCCTTTCTTTAGCTGGCAATATTACTTTAGTGAATTCAGTAATCATGGTTTGTTTCGAGTTATGCTATGCAGACTATATTGATTCCAAATATTTGTAACAACATCAAAAAGTTATGTAGAAGGTTTATTTGGGGGTCTGCTGGAACAAATAGATCTATACATTTGGTGAACTGGAATTCAGTTTGTAGACTGAAGGAGCTGGAAGGGTTGGACATTAAAAACCTTGAAGAGTCCGTTTGGTATTGCATTTGGTAAAAACACTTTTGGAGAAAACATTTTTATTTTTAAATTTTTTGAGTTTTGAAAATTGCTTTTGAAGAGAAGCAGGTAAATATATGTTTTTCGTAAAATCAGATTTGAGAAAAACAGTTTATAAAAAATTAAAAAAATCAGTCAATTAAATTAAAAAAATTCTAAAACTGTTTTTTAGACACTTAACAGTAATCCCAAACACCTCTGAAGTCCTGAATTGGGCCTACGTAGCCGAATTGGTGTGGAGGTTAAATCATGAACTTTATGCTTTATGGATGAGGGTGATGCAAGGAAAATATTGTAAAGACATTCCTAGTTTGCTGCCTCCAATTCCCATAGCTTATAATTTTCCTCTTTGGTATGGCATGTGCAATAACTGAACTTTTGTTCGAGACGATTCAAGTTGGGTTATTGGAAAAGGGGAGACAACTTCTTTCTGGTTTGATAATTGGTTATTGGGCACTAATTTAATTAATCATTTTTCCAATGCCATGTGCTGTGAGATTGCTTGGTGGTAAGGGCAGTTTAAAGTAAGCTATTTTCTCCTTCAGATCATTCAATGTTTTTTGGGCTAGGTTTCAAGGATTGGATGTATTGTGGCCTTAAAAATTGTTTAAGAGTCAGTATGGGTTTGAATGGTACACTATTTTCGGATTTGCTTGTTGGTATCTGTGGAGGTGGAGAAATCATTTTGTTTTTTCTCAAAAAAGAACGCATGACATTCATAAAGCTAGTATAGTGTTGGGGTCAGTTAAAGCTAGTGTGGTGGCTTTTCAAAATCCTACTAGGATAGGAGAGGGTATGGCTTAGCGTGTTAATGATTTGATAAGGTGGAAAAATCCTCCAGTTGGGTTTGTTTCTCAACACATATGGAGCTCTTCGGAGAAGCATATATGAAGCTATAGGTGATGGAGCTTTGTGGGATGAGTTTGGAACCTGGCTGGGGGAAATTTGGGGTATTATTCTTCTTATAGAGAAGAACTTTGGGGCCTGTTCAAAGGTTTACAACTAGCATGGAGGTAAGGTTATAAAAAAGTTGATGTTCAACTAGACAATCAGAGTGTGGCTGCCCTTTTTAAGGTGAATTTTAATTTCTCTAATCACAATGAGGACCTGGTATCTAGAATTTGTGCTTTCCTTAATAAAGATTGGGAAATGAAGGTTTTTACATTTATAGAGAAGGAAACGTGCTAGCCAATTTTCTAGTAAATTTGGCTTTTCAACAGCAAGATCATGAGGTTTGGCACAATAGTGCTCCACTTGGTTCTAAGCTTATTTTGCTTGGTGATGTTAGTGGTGCCTCTTTTGTGAGGAGAGTGTTGATGTAGTTGTCTTTGTCTTCCTTTTTTTTTTAAAAAAAAAAAAGAAAGAAAAAATATAAAATATCATTGACCAAAAAAAAATTGAAAGTAATTATAGAAAGAATAGAAGATAAAGTTGAAGGATTTCTTAAGAAATCCGCACAACATAAATCTTGAAATACCATGTTAAAACTTTATTAGAATTGAAATACCTTAATTTTATTGACAACAATCATGATATATATATATATTGATTTGAGAAATACAATTATGAAATACAAAACTAGTATATGATGTATACAAGAGTAATATATTAATTAGTAGTATACAATTTCAAACCTAATAATTGAGTCTATTTTATTTATGAAAATATGAAGAATATTTAGCTACATTCTTTGTTTTTTCAACTATTTTGACAACATATTTCAATTTTTATGTTTTAATCATATAATTTTTTTTAATAAGAGACTAATATAAAAAAATAATCAAGTATCATCAAAACATCAGAGAAAATAAAAGAAAAAGTAAAAAAATATAATATAGCTAATAGTTTTCTGAAAATGTATAACTAAATTTCATCATTTGACATTTTAATAGAAATATAAATATTTCTTCTGTTGACCACTTGCTTGAAAATTATAAACAATTTCTTCTTTGTTTTTTTTAACACTAATTAATAAGAGTCTTTCTATAGTGCATCGAGTTAATAGTTAAATCTTAGTCTTTATAAATTGACTGATAACCTATTAAACAAGTTAACTAATTTAAACAACTTAGCCTTCAACCTATTTTATCCACGACTCTCATATTTCTATTTATTTTTTAATTCTAACAATTAAATTTTTTCTTGTTCTAACTAATTATTTTTATCAATTGTTGTAAACTAAATAAAAAATAAAAAAAATATTATAAGCCAATAAATATAATTATATGATCCTTTTACAATAGTTTTATTATAAAGCTAACAATTTAAATTATAACACTAAACACAAAAAGGTAATGAGATTAATTAAAATAATAGGCAAAATTAAGAAATTTTTCTCTGAATTTGTCTACCTCATTGATTTATGTAGTAGGTAAATAAATTAGGTAAAAATTCAGGTTCTTCTATGCATCATCAGGTGCTTTGTAGCGCAATCCAATTATTATTATAGAGGGTAGTAAGCAAAGAATCTATCAACCATCTCATGACACTCTTTGGGCTTGTACTCTGGAGCAACATGACCTGCACCCTATACATGTGAAGCATAAGGGAAAGATGAATTGTTATTTCTTTTTCCCATCATTGACATCCACTTTCTTTTCACATAAACAACAATAGTTAGAGAAAAATTATTGTCTAAAACATTTAATGAAATATCAATTCAAAATATTATTAATTTTCATTTAGGTATATCTAAAAAGTTTTAGGAGAGTAATTGAGTTCAATTCATACCTTAACTGTGGCATAAACTAGTGTATAATCATTGTGTATCGACTTTTCTGTGTATCTGCATATGCAATATAACCGGATCTTAATTATCTCAAAATTACATAACAACAAAAGAAAATGTACATATATCATAGAATTGTGATTTTTTTTTTTGCGTTAAAAGAATTATTATTATTATTAAAAAATCATAAAAATAATATGGAATTTTCAATTTTTTTTTGTCAATATCCTTTTCACTTTATTCTCTCAATAAACACATGATATCACTTTAATTAAAAAAAAAAAAGGAACAAACCCTTAGCCTACCATGTATTTTGAACTTGCTCAAAAACATTATTATGAGATTATTTGGGATTACAGTTGACAATCCAAAAAGTAAATTTAGAATTTTTTTATTTAATTGATTAATTTTTTTATAAACTGCTTATCTCAAACATGCTTCTACGAAAATCATCTATTTATTATTTTTTTTAAAAACAGTTTTGAAAACTCATAAAAATAAATTTTTTTCTCAAAAAATATTTTTTCCAAACGTAATTTCAAACAGACCCTATAACGTCTTAAATTTAAAAGTCACTTATTGCTCAATTGCAAATAGTGTATATTTACACCTCTATGAGAACACTTGATAGGAAGGAAGAAAATGAATATAAGACACTCGTCAAGAAAAAAACTATCTAATTATTTGCTAATCTCAGCCACGTGTAACATATATACAGAGTCGAGAATATTACTTTTTAACAAATTTAAAGTGTAATATGTGACTTTTAAAATTGAAGTGTATAAATTAATAGTATTTCTGAACAACTCGAGGGATGTATTTATATATTATGTCTTTTAAATCACTAGCGAAATTAAAAATGTTTCCATAAAAGAAAATCACATGATATTATTCTAATATAAAAAATATTATTTTTTTATGTATCAAATTGTGATATATATACATATTTATATTGTTGTTGGTTACATACCCTGCTACTTGGCCATCTACAAACCATGGTCGCCAATATTCATCTGTAGTCAAGTTGAGCAAATGAATCCAATTTAACGTGCCAATGTGTGGAACAGACATGTCATGATCACCGCTGTAAACCAACAGTTTGGGTTAAACCATATCCAGTCGTATGTAATTCTCGATTTTCGGCATTTTATCCCCTCAACCAGTTTTGGTTCAAATTGTCGATTTATTTTACCATTTAATATTTTTAAAATAAGATATATATGATAACCATACGATGACGTGACATACAAAAAAAATATCAGTTTGTTAAATACACATTGTTATTGGGTATTTTAAACTAATAATGAGCATATTATGATGAAAATTCAAAATTTTAAAGAATAAAATGGATCAAAAATAAAATATAAAAGACAATGTGAATAAAAAACATGACAAAAATGAACAAATAAAGGTGACTGAGTATTTCTTTTGCCCAGGTCCTAATTCTTGGCTTTAATTAGCAAACAAACATTTAATAAACTAATTAACCATATGCAATTAAAAATAATCAAACAAATTAATTATGCTTTAATGAGTAATTAACCTGTATATTAAAGCTCGGAGGCTTGTCTTAGTGAGATTGGTATGGTAATCAATTACACTTGCGACACTTTGATCATATGCTAAACCACTAATATTGCACCTTGTCCATACTCCTTTTGTATTCTGTGGCCAAACATGATAGTAAAGCTAACTTAATTAATTAAACAAAAAAGTTATCTCAAATTGAAACTATATATTAATTTATTCTTTTAAGTTAAAAATAAAAGATTATTAGTCAAAATATAAAAGCTAAAAGTTTCCCATTCTTTCGATTCTTGATAATTTTTGTACACATATAATTAATAATTTAAATGGATTTTTTTGGATTATATCATAAGTATATTCAATCGGTCAATTATGATAATATATTGAAGCTAATAATATTCGCATCGAGTAGGACTTTGAGGGCAGCAAAATACTTTTCCATCAATTTTAAGATAGCTGCATTTTCAAAATTCGAATTCGATACTGCTAGTTAAATTAAAAGAGACTCATGTCATCTCATCCAAACTCCTATTTGTAGACTTTGGATTATTTTGATCAATATATGTATATATAATTTTTAGTATTATACACATACCTCCCGTACATGAAGAGCTTCTCTGACAGTCTTATTATTAGCCCATATATCAGATAGTATATGATTATAATCCTAGAAAAATAGAGAAAAAAGAAATATCACTATAAAATAAGTTAAAAAAAAATTAAAAACATAAATCTAATTCCTTCATTTATTTTTTCTCAATCTCAACTGTGAAATTCAATAATTTTTTTTTCTCAGTCGTTATTTTTTACTGTACGATTTGGATTACTGGAAGTAGCATATGTCCAACGTACTGAAGGAATTGCTATAACGTCCGATTCTAGCTATCAAAGTAGGAAATTCTCTTAATTATTATAATTTTTCTAATTTGTTTTCAAACTTCCATATTTTTTTGGATTCCTAAAAAATAATTTTAACACACAATGGATCCAAATAGGAATTTAATAAAAAAATATAAGAACACAATATGTACTATTATTGGGTCTTCGATTTTTTTTTTTTTTTTTTTTGTATTGAGTCTCTATTTACATCCCATTTGGATTAATATTCATATTTAGATATCCAATTAAACACAATGAAAGTTTGAAAATAAAATTGAACAGAAAATATAAAAGATCAATAAATGCATTTTGCCATCAATTATCAAGAAGAAGAAGAAAGGAAAGGTACTATACCCGGCACCAATGTGCAGAAGTAAGTGGTAAAATTAAAACATCTTCTGTATAGCTTTCTTCTTGAAGATATCTTCCAGCTTTATATTTTGTTTGTTGTCTTTGGGAGGCAGTTTTGCAGAAGGGTTCCAACGCACTCAAAGGATTTATTTCAAGAATCAACTGAAAAAGAAAAAATAAGTTTTAAGCATGTTTTAATTAAATGGAGTTCTATAGAAGCGAAAATTATTACTATATTTCGTTGATTTTTAATTCTTGCAAGCAAAAATAATATTTAACTTGATAATTTGGTTTTACCATATATCTTTGTAATTATATATAAAATTGCTAGACAAAATATCAATGGCATGTGAGAAATGGTGTTAATACTTTGTTTACAATGCTCTATAATTTGTCAACATTATCAAAATTTTAATTTATAAAATTTGTTTTTTTTTTATTTTATGAATAAATACTTTAAAAATATTTAAAAAAGTATTTAACGATGTATTCGTCGGCATCCATTTAATTATCTTGTTACAAATCTCTAAGGCACATCAAGTTGAAGTGGGATAGATAAACAACTAATATTTTTTTAAAGGAAAAAAAAAACTTTTTCCCAAAAGTCTATTTTCCTATTTATATTTAAAGCATTCATTATTGAATTTAAATTACAAACTAATTTGAATTCACTCTGATTAAGCCAATTAAGCCTATTAAGACAATAAAAAGTTTAATGAAAGAGAAAATTGTCTAACCTCATTGAAAGCATTAATAGCTGAAACGCATGCCGTATTGCTCTTGTTAATGTTTACATAATCTCCATTGCAACTTTGTTTTGCAAACTAGAAACAACAAATAGAAAGATAAACTTTGAATAATAGTAAGAAATGTGACAATACATTTAAAACTAAAATATGATGACAAAGTTCAATAGAAATTAAGAAGAGAAATTATTTTCTTTTATGTAATAATAATAATAATAATAATAATAATAATAATAATAATAATAATAATAATAATAATAAAGAGAAAGAACAATTAATGTCTACCTTGTAATTTAACTCGTTAAACGGGGAATTAGAAGAAAAAAAATTCATTATTAAAAATGAGATATCATCAATTTATCACCTTATAGAGTCCATCCGGAACAAGTGCTAATCTGTGAGCTTGAATGAAATGTGAATTGGAGTCAATAAAATTATCCGTTTTGGGGTTTCCAAGTACGTATCCCTGTTAACAATTCATGAACAAAATAAATAAATAATTCTGAAGAGCCAATTAATTAAATTCAAATACTATATACATACAAAATTAACTTTTATTTATTTATTTATTTTGGTAGTTTGAAGATAATTTTTGAAAGATTGGCAAAATGTGTGAATTCTTACTTTTAGGTTCAAAAATAGTTGCTCACCAGCTTCATTACCTGGAGCAAAAGCAAATTAAACTTAACCAAATTAGGAAATAAAATTTTCTTAAGGGTATGTTTGATATAAATTAATTTTATAAATTTTTGTTGAATTCATTTATAAATCTGATAATTACACATTTGGTCTGAGTAAAAATTTATTCGAAATTCTTATGAATTAATCCATATAATTGATTATAATTAAACCAAATTTCATCAAAATTGATGTAATTTGGCAATCAACTTTAAATTTAAGAGTCATTAGTTTTCAAATAACAAAATTTTCTTTAATTTATACTCTTTCATTCTCACTATCTTTCATCCTCGCTATCCCCTCTCTCACTCCTCCTCCTCCCTCTCTCTCCTCGTTCTCTTTTTGATATAAGATGCAAAAAAAAAAAAAAAAGAATTCTAGTTAACTATCTATTTTTCATAGATTTAAAAAAATAATAAAAATATATTTGTTTTCAATAATTATATTTTTCTTTAAAAATTTTACTTATCTCACTTTTTTTTAATTTTTCTGAGTGATAAAATGAATTTTGCATTTTGTATAAATCATATCAAACAAGCAAATTCGTTTGCAAATCAATTATATCACGGAATTCATTGATGAAATTGAACCAGACAAGTGCTAAAAGAAAATATATAACATACAGAGGGCAAGGCTAAGAACATTAGTTACCATCTAGTATATGTTGAAGTATAATTGGAATAGGTGTTCCCGCATAAGAATCTCCTCCAATATAAAGTTGATTTGTCAGATATTGAGGATGCTCAATTAACCACTGCATAATATATATTTCAATTATATTGTAATTTGCTCATAAATGCAAAATATTTACTAACCTGGTTCTAAATATAATGAATTTAGCAATTGATGCCTATACCAAATTAATTGGGACTCTGGGTTTAGATATATTGGGAAATTGAAAGCCATTAAATTTAGGGTTGAGCAAAACCGAACTGAAAATCGAAAAAACATACCTATTATGAGATATGTGCTTACCTTCTGCAAAAATTGATATGTCTCCCAGGCTGATTTTAAGTCATCAGAATAGTAATTCTGCTGGGTTGTTGAATATGAGAATCCTGTGCCAACTGGTTGGTCTAGGTATATTATATTTAGGCCCTGAAAGAATTCACACAATTCATTAAATATGTCCCATTGTGAAGAAAAAAAAATTGTGAAAGAATAAATGATGTGGCTTGAATTCTTTGTATCCTTCTATGAACCTTAGCCAAAAAGCTTGAGGCGAGGGAGATGCTTGAGGTGCATCAATTGACTAATTTTTGAAGTCTATGTCGGAAGCAGAGGCTACGAACCGATAGCATACCGATATAAAGATTTCACAATCAAATTATCTAAATTTTGTATTTATCGTTATATATTTTCTTTATCTTATGCATTTGTGTGTATTTATTTGTGCGTGTGTATTACAATAATAAAAAAATAATTAAAAAAAAAGTAGCAAAAAGATATAAAAATTATGTACCTTTGTCCAAGCAAAAGGATTTAGGTGAAGTGATGGTAATCCTCCAGAATAATTTTCGTACTTGAAAGACACTGGACCTAATTAAGAAACAAAAGTATCGATTCTTTATTTATTAAAACACTAATTTTTTAATAAACAATAATAAGAAAATTAATTGATTAAAATTAATTGAAGAAGAGAAGTAAAGTATTTAATGGACAAATCATCTACTAAAAGGAGAAAAGAAAACACAAATATGTCAAGAATAAGATATATAAAAGGAAATGAAAGAGTACCATTCTCGAAAAAGAAGGCAGAGAAAGCAGAACAACCAGGTCCACCGGAGAGCCATAGCATTAGTGGATCTAATGCAGGGTTCCTTCGAGACTCCACAAAATAGTAAAATAGTTGAGACTCATTGGACTCACCAACGCCAATATATCTACCCAAAAAAAAAAAAAACTTAGAAATTTCAATGAGAGAGATCGCTGTTTTATAAAATTATAACTTACCCAGTTTCCAGTTTGAAGGGTAGATGGCCATCAAAGCCTGGAAGATTTGTGACTACTTGAGAGGCAACAATGCCAGAGAAAGGCAACAGAAGAAGTAGATAATATGAAATCATTGGAATGTGTGAGCCAGTCAACTTGTTTAGTAGGATTTCTGCTTGTAATGCAGTTAAAAGATGGACTAATTAATTTTAATAAACACTAATCCGGACTGCTAATAAATGTAATGCGATAGCTTAAATGAACAAACTGCAAGACTTGTCTACCAGTCTTTGTTCAAAAGAAAAAGAAAATAAAGAAGACTTGCCTTTGCCAACCAGTCTGTGCTTCTTGGTTAGTACGAACATGCTTCATTGTTGAAAGTTTGATCACCGTATCATAAGACTAGAACTGCGCAATCGGTTTCGATTACCAAATGAAATAGATTCAATAAAAATTGAATATAGATCATATATTATTTTTAAAAAATAAAAAAAGATCAAATCGACCTATATTTTACTTAAAAAGTCTATTAAATTGAGTTTAAATATATTAATTCGATTTATTTAATTTTTTAAATTATATATGTAGAGTTTGATTGATTCGTTTTTTTAAAAGAAAAAAATTCAACATAATAATTGAATTTGAGTAGAAGGATAAGAAAATGAAACTAAATAGATCAAATTTATTTAGTTGATTCAATTTTTGGTTTGGGTTGATTTTGCTCACCCATACATAAAACTTCATGTTGGTAGCCAGAATTCAATGATTTTTCTATGGTTTAAAAGGTATGATGATTTGATTTGAGGGACCCTCTCACCCCCACAACTAATAGGGCGTAATTCCCTTTTAAAATTTTTTTTTAATAATAATGATTTTGGCCCTTTTGGGGGCCACTTTACATACTTTTTTAAGTGAATGATTCTCTGATTGGTGGAAACTTTAGCAAATGGCAACTGCAAGTCTACGAAACCCAATGCCGAAGTCCAAACTGAATTTTTGAAGGTCTAGTCGGCAGGCAATTACAAAATAGCCATGTCCGGTTTTTGTCAAGGGAAAACATATTTTTCTAATTTTTGATATTTTTATTGTTTTGTATTAAATCTTTGAGTACTTATTTTTGGTTAATAGAGTAAATAGGCTCCTAAAATATAATTCAGTTAAATTGACATCATAATTAGGTTTAAATAGCTTTTTATACTAAAATTTCACAAAATAGTCCAAAATTAAGGGCCACTGAGCTTCCAATTAAACATATAAATTTTCAATATTTGAGATGTAAAATAATTTTTTTATTAGAGGATAAATTATTTTCTTCTAAATTTTGAAAATATTTTATATTCAAAATTTGAATTCAAAACATTTAATTAAAAGAAAACAAATTTTATCATTTCATTCTATAAATTGGACTGAACTTTAGGAGTTAATGAAGCTTTTAGCCTGTATTGGAGAGATCTATTTATACCTTTTTTACTCTGTGACTTTTCATTAAGTGATAAAAACTAGAGGATTTTTTTTTCAATTGAATAGGAATGAATCTGTAAAGAAATTCTAAGCACAGGTTTAGCAATGATTTTTCTCCTAGAAAACATGCATTAGCCATACAACCTTTTCACAAAAGATATATTGTTGTACCTAAACGTCATACGGGCATAAACAAAATAACACGCCTATTTATACAGCCATCCATAGACTTGGCTTGGTAATTGGTTCCAGTTGAACAGGTTCTAATTCAAGTCATTATTGATCTGATCATTTTGTGTTCAAGATTACTTTTCAATTGTCTTTTTCTTTATTTTTTTGGAATGAGTCTTAGGTCACAGCACCGATTTAAAAATAGTATATATAATTCTTATATCTTACCATAAAAATTGAATATTTGACCACAATTATCACTCACCCTTATCAATATATATCAATTTATTTCCTTTCTATATATTATTGCACTTTTTTTTTACTTCCTGCAATCATGAGTTTAATACAATTAAGTTCCTAAATATGATAAATATATATATATATATATATATATATATATATATATATATATATAATAAAACATGAAAAATATTATCAAAAACTTGAACAGATAAAAACACATCAAACTCTCTTACACTTAAATAATGTTTAGCCTCAAGCAATATCTAAACATAGAGAAAAATAAAACAACATGCTGAAAATGAAACAACTAATATGCACGATTCTAATATTCATCATTTCCAAGTTTTACTAATGTACCAATCAAACTTATATCAAATTCACATAGTTTAACTAAGCATAAAATAATCTTAATACAGATTACATACTCAAAAATTAAAATCAAAATAATTTAATTACAACATTGCCTCAACATATATAGTGAAAAATAATCTAAATAAGCTATGGATTATCACTAGCCAAAAACTTATATATTAAACTCCCACACTTATTGATTTGCTAGCCCTTTTAATTTTGCCTTTTGATTAACTTTTCTTAAAGTTAACTATTATTCCCTAAGTCATAGTACATTTCTTTATTTGAACTTTATTTGTTCTTTCTTATTTTTATTTTTTTAATTTTTTAGAAACACACTACACTCATATAGAGTGTTTTGCATACTCTTATCTTTAATAGGACAATGGAGTAGATAGGACAAGTGCAGTTTATGCTCTAGCTTGCTATTTTTGGCAACTATGTACTTTAACTAAGCTTTTTGATTATATATGATGTTTAAGGACTTAATATATGAGTTTAATACGTTTAATAATTTAAAGCTTAAGTAAATTACTGATATTGTATATATGAAGCAATTATATAACTAAATTGAAATGCTTTTAATTTCTAAAGTATGAGATTAGCATTAAAACTATCTTAAACTTAATCAACTAAGTAAATTTAACATAAAAACAAGATCTAACATTCCTTCATTAACTTGCTTATGAGAAAACAAAGAAAAGAAATAAAACATATTAATTACATCACAACACACAAATTTTTTAGATGTTCTACTTTTTTTTAAATAAAAATCCACAAAACTTAACACACAAATTTAAATAACTTTGAGTCCTACAAGATAGAATTCCTTCCCCCACACTGTATTTTAGACATTGTCCTCAATGGCTAATAAAAAGCAGAAATAAAATAAGAAAAGGAAAAGGAATATTCCCCTAGTATGAAGAACTTCTTATTGAGATGGAGGTGGAAGACACTCCAAAATTTGGCACGGAAGCATGGTGTGCTAGGCAATAGGAGAAAAATGAATAAGAAGAAAGAAATTTGGGAATGGGAGAGCACGGTCATGGAGTTTTTATCTACAAATATAAATAGGCATGTGAGCAACTTAAAAGAGAAAAAAGCAAGGCGTCACGCACATGAGGGTGCCTCACATCTGTGACACCCATTTTTACCTTAGGGTGTCACGCATTGAGGGTTCCTCATTGGCGTGGCACCTCATCTATCTTACATTCGTGTCTTTATTTTTTTTACTTTGAGCATTTCAATGTCTTCTTCTTCTATAATTGCATTCCTAAACACATATTAGAGTCATAATTTAAGTAGAAACTTAAAAAACTAATAACAATGATGAAGGTTAAAGATATTAAACTAAAAATAACATAAAAAATGTGGGTTGTCTCCCAAGAAGTGTCATATTTATTGTCTAGACAAGACATTTCTAAATATGCTCATTTAAGAAGGTTTGAAAGTAATTTGGAGCTTGTCATTCCCTTATGCTATATTCTCAACTTCACCACACTTAAACATCTCACAGGTTATTTTAGAAACAAATTTATCAACTGGAAAAATAGAAAAACATTGACTTGATGTAGTTGACAGGTCACATACCTCAATTTCATTAGTTACACCCCCTATTGTAATATTTAATTTTATGAGTTTAACATTAATTTGGGTGTTTGTTATGGCCATAATAGGTATGCCAAGCAATATATTTGAACTTTCTTTTAAGCTTTCATTCTTAGTATTCATCATCACAAAATCAACAAGCACAATTACCTTACTAATTGAATTATGAGGTTTTCAATAGTACCTAAGGGAAGTTTGATTGAGCCATCAGCTAACTTGAGTCCTACAGTAGTTGGCCTCATCTCTCCTAAACCCAATTGCTTAAAAATAGAATATGACATCAAATTAATAATAGCGACTAAATCCAACATAACTTTTGCTTTGGTATCTTCTGTAACACTCTCTTACCCCCAGCAACACGCACTTGGATAAGGGAGTGTTATTCTAATTTCATCGATTAGAATATTGTTTATATATATATATATATAAAGGGTAGTAACTAGTATATGTTTTTGCTTTATTATCTATTAGTTTATATTATTATTATTATTATTATTATTATTATTATTATTATTATTATTATTATTATTATTATTATTATTATTATTATTATTATTATTATTATTTTATAGCATAAAAGAAATCATAATAAGGAACTAAAGTGCATTTTATATAATAAAGTATTATTTACAAGACATACAATTATTTTACAAACATTATAAGAAAAACTTCAAAACAAAAGTACAAAAAAATTATATAACCCACAGTGTCAGGAGTGAGCTGCTTTACTAAGTCAGGTCACCGTTAACTTCATCTACTATCTTCGGCTTATTCTTCTTTATATCTGCGTGAGATAAACTTTTGCGCTAAGCTCTAGACTTAATGGTGCATATAAATAAGCTAATAAACTACACTCATGCAATATACCATAATACGTCATCATACATATATGTCTGATTAAATAACATTATATATATATATATATATATATATATATATATATATACACACACACACACACACACACATATACATATACAAATGTGAAATTTTCGTATGCAAGAATTACATAACAGTCTTATGCAAATAAATTATTCTTTAAATTGATATTTATGAACAACTAATTCATATATAAAATTCTTTGTGCCAAGTTAATGTATTTATACCTATAACACCAAAGAACCAACAATTAGGATAATGAGGTTGACCATCTAGGCATAATAAAGTTACCATCCGGGTATAGTGGTCTACACATACAAGTACCATCATCGACATTAATATGAGTGTCATCACTAATATTAATATATGTGTCATCACTGACATTAATATATGTGATATTACTAACAATAATATGAGAGTCATCACCGATATTAATATATATACCATCACCGAAATTAATAGATCCATATTTGGTGTGTCAAACTATCCAAGACTCTAGTTCTAAACTAGGTGTTCAAGCACTTAATTATTGTAATTAAAATTTATAATTTTTAAACTTACACATTTTATGCATTTAATGGCTCAGTTGATCACATAATTACTAAAAACAATATAATTTGCATAATATAACAAAGTCCATATTATTTTTCATATCAAATTACACAATTCATATTTTGTCATGTTACTGATTGATTTCATACTCTGTTTTGGACCTGATAAAAGTAGAATTAAATTACAAGATCTTCTTAAGAATTTTAGCCCTGAATATTAGCTTTAATATTCAACTTGAATTACTAAATTTGGAGTTTTGTAGAAAAATATATGATCAAATGAACACTGACTGATCATTAAAATCGTTGCCTAAAATTTCATGAATAGTTTTCTAGTCTCATTTTTGTGACAAAATTAAGCATAGTTACATTAAAAATAACATTTTATGTTCTTCATCAAAGTTTTCTCTATATCTTAACTTTCAAACCCAATAAATAAAATATAAATCAGAATCTCAGAGCTTAAGTTATAGTAAAATATGTGCAAACTGCTCCATAGAATCTAGTAAAGAACATATTAACACATAATTCAATTTTTACCAAATATGATCCTAAGTCTAGCAAATATGCATTCCCGAAATTTTTATCACCAAATAATACTAATTAACAATTATTTACATACCAAATACTCAAATCATGCAACTTTATGATAAAATATAGGATATTGCCTTAACTTATGCATTTATCTCTTATTTTACTTTTCTTTCTCTTGACTTTTCTTTCTCTTTTTCTTTGCCCCTTTGAGCTAGTTCCTTGTCAATTTGAGTTTCTCAAGTATATATATATATATATATCATTGAAACCTTTCTTTTCACTCCCTTTAGGTTCCTCTTGATCAACTATGCATGAAACCTACTTTTCTATGCCTTTCTCACTCTCTTTCTCACTTTCTCTTCCTATAATCAAGATTTGGCTATGGAGAATTGAGGGATGAAGGATAACTAAGAAGAAAATGACAAAAATATTTAATGATAAGTCCACCTAAGCTTAAATATTTATGTTTAATTAGCTTCTTAATATGTGACACTTGGTTTGGCCAGCCATCAGATGTATTTGATGTCCAGTTCATGCATTTAAATAATAAATATCTCATTTGATCCTCCAATTTTCGGTAAATTATAAATTGATTTCAAAACTTTTCAAATTTTGCATTTAGGTCATTTATCATAAAATAACATCTTTAAATAATTTAAACACTTTATTAAATATTTTCTATAATTATTTTCCATTATTTTAACTATTTTTCGATCAAAATTTGAATTTAAACTTTGGTCAAACCGATGAATCGATTTAACAACATGTGCGACTTGGGGCCTAAATTAGTGGATATGACATCTTCACCTAATATAATATTCATAAAGAAACTCCCAGGATCTTTCTTCCTTTCAGGCAATGGTGATGTCTTATTTAGATTCTCCATCTGATTTTTCTTAATTAAATCATATTTTTGTACAAACTTTGTAAATAGAGTTACTTTATTGACATAAGTAATTAAATGTGAGTTACTCTTACCTTGAAAAGATGTCTTACCCTGTTTAATTTCCCTCCATTTTAGGAAATGTGGCTTATAAGGCTCATTTGATTTATTTAATTGAGGTGTTGGATCCTCAAGCTTTTTATCCTTTTTTTTTCTACTTCAATTTCTAGAGATTTTAAGTCTTGGAGCTGTATTTCACATGTACCTACAAGAGAGCAGGGTTGAATGTTAGTTTCAGAAATTACTTCATCCTTACAGGGACTACCTTCCGTGGTTATATATAGACTTGGCTTATTCTATTTGACTTGGTAACTTCCCTTTTTTATTCTCATGTACAACCTTATAGATCTACCCAATTTGAATCTCCAGCCTTTTAAATGAAGCTTTTATTAAATCAAGCCTTTTATTCATTCTCTCTTGCTTGTATTAAGTTGGTAGTATGAAGCTATTTAATATTTCTTGTAATTATGATTTTCTAGATGTACTAGCATGTCCAATTTGATTTGGAT
The DNA here is from genome assembly GCA_023653625.1 of Triadica sebifera. Classification (NCBI taxonomy): domain Eukaryota; kingdom Viridiplantae; phylum Streptophyta; class Magnoliopsida; order Malpighiales; family Euphorbiaceae; genus Triadica; species Triadica sebifera. The sequence goes on from CM042910.1 coordinate 4,278,201, forward strand.
ATGGGTAGGACTATTGATTTGAAGGCTCTTGGTAGTTGTACTGGTTTTGATTTTGCTCATTATTACTCTATGAAAAATTTGGGTGGTTTCTCCAACTAGGGTTATAGGTATTTGAATATGGATTGTTTTGTTGCCTTGGCTGGAAAGAGTTTAAGGCACTTGCTTGTTCCATATCATTCCCTATGAAGGAAGAACACATATTAGCTTTATGTCCATAAATACCACAAATGCCACATACCTGATTTACAGATGCTTGTTCTTTATTGTTAACATTTGGATATGTTTTGTAAGTTCAACAATCTTTAAAGCCAACTCATTGCCATTAGAAACTTCATGCACTATCATATTCCTTCCTCTCACATTTTTTTTGCTGAGAATTAGCTTCTAAAAGTTCAAATATGTCATAGACTTTAGTTGTGGTCTTCTCTCCCATAGCCCCTCCCCCCCCCCCCAAATTGTGTTATCCACCACGCACTGATATTGTTAGCTCAAACCATCATAGAAGAACTAATTAGTTAATGGAAGAAGGTACTTATGGTGAGGGCACTGTAAAAGAAGAATTTTGAACCTATCCCAAGCTTCATGGAATATTTCAAAGTCTTTTTGGTAAAATTGGTAATTTCAGCTCTCAACTCTTTTATTTTATGATGGGAATATGATTTTCCCATGAATTTGTGATACATTTCTATCCAGTTATTTAGAGAATTAGGAGATAACGTCATCAGCCACACATTGGCTTTATCTTTTAAGGTGTAAGGAAAATATCTCATCCTCAATTGATCTTTATTAAGACCGTTTAAGGAAAATTTGTTGATTGTTGCATAAAATTCTCTTATGAAGGTCAGCGGGTCTTCATTAGTCAACCTATAGAAATATGGAAACATGTTCAAATGTATACTTTTTAGCTCATAATTTTTGGTTGATTCTCCTAACACAATGCAAGAGGTATTGTTGCTAATTACTGGTCTGACATAATCTTTCATGGCTAACTACCTCTGTTCACCAGCTGCTCTTGGTGGAATCACCATTAGTTCCGTTGTTATTTCTTCTTCTATATTTTCAGGATTTTCAAAAATCTCCTTTTTTTCTTCAGGGAGTTGGTCTTCTTCTCTATATGTTTTAGCCCTTAGTTTGTAATTCCGCTAAATGGATGTTTCTCCTGATTTTGCTCGTATATTTGTACTTGGCATAAAAACCAAAGTTAGTAACTGAAAAATAGAATAATAAAGAAATAAAATAACAATTGTAGAAAATTATTTTAAAATTATCTAAAAGACAAACATTGGCAATTCAATTAATTAAGAATCTAACAAACAGTGGTTCCCAGACAACAGTACCAAAAACTTGATGTATCTTAAAGTGTATTCACAAGTGCACAAACCAATGTAATGTGGTAAATTTACTCCTGAGGTCGATCTCTCAGGGAATTACATGGTTCTAAATGTTTAATTAGTTTTAAATTACCAACAGTGAAATAAAAACCTAAACACTTTAGCCAATTTTAGTAAGTTGATAAAGAAGAGAAATTAATAACTAATAATGCAACAAAAAGGAATAAAGAAATCACTGAGAAGAGAAATAGAGACTTAGCTCACAAACCCCAATTTGCATATCCTTTAATGAATTAAGAACTAATGAAATTAGATTTTATAGCTCTCGCTTTTAAGCACTAACTATCCAACCCAATGGTGTAATTAATGTCCAGCTCAATTTTTAGATTAAATTACAGATGATGTATCCAATAATCTAGCCTTAACATATCCATTTAAAGTCAAATAATTAGCAATCAAGTCACTATTAAACCAAAAACTTATAAAGCTCAATGGAAAATGAAGAAATCACACATTCATTAACATATATAAAAAGGAACAATACAAATTGGAGTTGCTCACTAAACACCCATTAAAGAGTTTAGCCTAGTATCTTAATAACAATGGTCATGTCTAGTAAGATGGCTAAATTAAATATAAAAGAAAAGATGAAAAGAAAACTTTCTAGAATGCTGCCACAAAGTTCTTAACTTTTTTCTATGTGTGAATACATATCCCCAATTGTAAAAGAAAACTAGAATATGTAAGCTAAGAAGTCCTACTTAAACTTTAATTTTAAAATACAGTTATTCCATATTAAGATATAATTTCCCCCATATATGATATTCAAATAGGCATTTATCTTTAAAGTCTGGTTCCCACTTGATTTAAATAAGAATTGGAATTCGATTACGACTAAAACTTTTTCAGCAAAAAGCCTTTGTCACATGTGTGACGATGTGTCACAGATGTGACACCATTCTCTTTTATAACTTAGCACGATTGTGATAATTTTTCACGTTCACGACAGGCAAACAAATCAGTAATGCATGCTCACAACCAAATACTTACACCAGTGATAGAAGACTTAACTTTAGGAATTTCACACTCGCGATCAAAACCTTGTGCCAGTGACAAAAACGAAGCAAAATCTCCTTATTGCCATGACACCCCTCATGCCCGTGACATATGGTCAGTTTCATGAGGCCTTCAAGCTCTTTTTCTTCTCTTCACGTGCTTAAGGCTTCCTCACATGTGTGAGGCATTAGCTTTTTTTTACTGCACTTCTTCTTTTACTTCTTGCAATCATAAGTTTAACATAATTAAGTACCTAAACATGATAACAATATATAATTGAACATAAAATACACTAACAAAAACTAGAACAAATAAAAACACATCAGAAACCTAGGAAGAGTTCATAACCTTTTCTTTATTCACACCCAATTTCCACAAATCACTCTCTCATTTTCATTATCACTCACCTATTATTATTCTACCAAAAAATTAATTTAATTCAAAATAAATCAAAACAAGCATTTATTATTCATTCAACATGAAAAAAAATCCATTATAAAATTAAAAGCATAAAATAGAAAGAAAAGGTAGACAAGGAAAAAAAAGGGTACACCTACTCTAAAATACAATTACATAGTCAAATTAGGGAGAAACTAATCTAAAAGCATTCATAGACAATAATTGTATAAATTAGATAAGAGGGATGAGAAATCTTTATTGTCAATGAAACTATATCAATGCGGATGTAAGCCATGTCCACAAGAATATTCCCATTCATGCTCACACTAATCTCCATTGGGCAGAATTCCATTATCAACCAACATGAAAACAACACATAACTCACAAAAAGGTCATTATATATATTTTCAACTTCACTCAGTAATAAATACTCACATTTCTATTATTCAAACATGTAAAAAGATACAAAAAAATATGTTAAATAAAAATATTCTCTTCCTAAACGACATATCTATGTGGATATGTCCATATCTAGACGACACAGATATGGATGGTGACATAAATTTGGGATTGTTTCATGTCATTGCTTATTATCTATTGGATAGAATTAGACTTAAAATTAGTGGGTGGGTTATGAATATGTGAACTCTTTCTGGCAAAGAACTATTAATTAAGTCCATTTTGCAAATTGTTCCAATTTATTTTATGTCCTATTTTCACATGCCACAAAATAAATTCTTTTTTGGCTAGTTACTTATAGAGAAAGGGCGAGATAAATGAGGTATACATAGGGAGAGTTGGGATATTTTAACTAAGTTAAAATTTGCATGAAGATGAGGTTTCACAGATGTTCATATGCTTAATAAAGCCTTGGTGGCTAAACAGGCTCAGTGAATGTAGAAAAAACTAAATTTATTAATGGCTATATTTTTGAAGGTTATTTATTTTCCTTACATTTTGTTATTTAATGCAAATTATAAAGAAGGTAGATCTCATGTTTCGAAAGCTATTCATTGAGGATTGGACGCTATTAAGCTGGGTGTATGATGGAATAATTTTCATGGTAAGAATGTGCATATTTGGTATAGCAAAAGGGTTCCAACTATCCCAGGATTTATGGTATCATCTCCTAGACCTCCATCCACTGAGGTAATGTTAGTTAAAGATTTTATATTGGGTAATACTAGTTAATGGAATAAATCTTTATTACAATTCTTATTTTCTATAATGGAGGTCCAATCAATTCTTTCTATTCTTATAGGTAAAAAGGATATGAGTGATGAACTTGTGTGACACTTTTATAATTTTGAAAATTTCATAGTTAGAACTTGTTATGTGATGTTGAACGATTGTAAGCTTAATTCTCAACTCCTTTCCACTTATCTTTATCTCAATAAAACATTCTGGAAATTTGTCTAGGGCTTCTGTGTTATTGTTGAAGTTAAAAAATTTCATATGGAGGGATATGAACAAAAAAAAAGGATTACTTGTAATGCTACTTTAGCTAAAAGTGGGATGAAGATTTCCCTATATGTCATTTATGTTAGGTTGAGAAAGAAACATTAGAGCGTATTGTTTTTTTTTTGTGATGTTGCTAGGCGAGTTTGGTTTTCTACTGCAATTGGTTTTAAACAAGGTCATGATAGATTTCTGTTTGTTTCTCCTTGGTGGAAAGGAATGCTTTAGGAATTTAATGCATAAAAATTTTCCTTCGTTATCTCATTGTGCATATATTACATGAAGCATTTGGAAAGATGAACAATGTTGAAGTTTTTCATGATACTCCTTCAGAGCTGATTGTTATGGCTTAAAAGCTAATCTTCTATTTTATATAGTTTTAGAAATTCAGCCATCTAAAGGACAACATTTAGCTAAAGATGTTTGGTGGGACAAAATTAGTAGCTCCCTAAACCCAATATTTTTAAAATTAATTTATGTGCAACTTTTGACTATCAAACAAAAGTGGCATATTAGGGCTTTTGTTGTTCATGAAGAAATAGGTAAGTTGGTTCATAGAGATGTTGGAAAAAAAAAAGGTTTTCTTGTTGTTGGCAACTAAAGCAAAAACGTTAAAATGAGCTATTTTCTAAGCTTATTTTCTAGCTTTATGTAATGTTATCTTTAAAGTGGACGTTTTGTAGTTAGTTGAACTTTTCAAAGTTTATAATGATTAGCCATAAGAGATTATTGCTATACTTGATAATATTTTAGTTTGTAGTACTTGTTTTAATTGTTTTGATTTGTTTATGTAAATAGTAAGTTTAATGGGGTTTTCGATAACTTAACCAAATCATATGTATTAGGGAAGCTCAATGTTGATTGGATATGTCATTCACCACTTTTTTACTGTAGTTATTATGTAATGATGTTTTTGTTTAATGAATATATGTCATTAATGAATATATATCCTCTTTTTCTCTAACCATGCAATCATCCATCACCTACTTTATCAAAACAACACAAAACCCTAACAAATGCATAAAACTACATGCTAGAAAGAGCACAACTAATTAAACCAAATCAACAAATAGCTTTTTTTTTATTTTTCCTTTTCTGACAAAGGAATTTTTAGTTATGAAATATTCTAGTAACTTCAAAACAATGAGAAACCATACCATTGCATCTTAAAAATTAAGGGTGTGTCTGAGGTCATCTAATTTTTAGGTTTTCACTTTTGTTTTTGAAAAATAAAAGTAGAAGTGCATTTGATTGGGATAATGTGTTTTTACTTTTAATTCATTTAAAAAAAACAGTTTCTTCCTAAAAAACTAAAATCAAAGAATCATTAAAATATGGTTTCTTCCCATTTTGATTATAGCTTTCCAATTTTGTGTGATCTCTTCATTTGAAGTGCAAAATATCATTTTTTTTCTCTATCTCACATCAAGTCATTCCTATCCTCATCGACTATTCAATCTCTAGATAGAACAAAGTGCAAAAGAAAGCCCTACCTTAGTCACGAGTCTCATTAGGTGGTGCACCATAAGCCGCTAATCATATTACCTTCCCATTTAGGTGCGTCTCTTTTTTGATTTGTCTTTGTTGAACCTTCAGGGATATTTTCATAATTTTGATGATAACAACTAATTGGACAATAGAAAATTTAACCATATTTTGTGCTCTAAGTGTTCAGATAGTTTAAATGTTTATTAAATCATAAAAGCGACTTGATTCAAGTGAATTGAAGTTTAAAGAATGGAATTGAGAAGTCATTCTCACCCGTGAAGTAGTTCATGCCCGTGAATGCAAACAGTCACCCCAGTGAAGCTACATTTTCATGATTGTGGAAAAAAAGGTCATGTCCATGAAACTTGATCTCGTCAAAGCTTGATATTCAATTGTTCATAGCTGTGAAGTATTTTGACCTACCTGTAAAACACAAACTGTCATGACTATGAAGGATTTTGTGAATTATGGACAAAAGCATTCATGACCAGTTTCACCACTTCAATCACAGTTTCCCCAAGAGCAGTCACGCCCATAAAGCTTTAGTCACGCTTGTTAACCTGCATATTTAATATTGGTAGGAGCGAATGGAAAAGTAGTTGAACGACTAGTTTTTGCATTGAATGCATCCCCAACGACTTTATTTCACAAAGGAAGTATAAATACGACTCATTTATGAACTTTTAAGGGTTAGACAACAAATTATCTAGCATCTAATTTTTCTAAAGCCGCTTGTGCATTTATTAAGTCTTCATATACTTACAATCTTTGTTGTAAAACCATTATTGCTCAATTTGTTAAGCTCTTTTGGTTAGTAAGTGCTTTCATTCCTGTAATCAAATACACATTAATAGATTTGATTCATTTGGATAGTGAGTGAAACACTGGTAAGGATTTTTTTGTGAGCCATAAAAAATACAAAGATTTGGTTATTGTGTTAGCCATTAAAATTCAAGGATTGTTATTGGGTTAGGTGTTAGTCAAAAGAGTAAAGCACCATATTTGGGAGTGAGCTAAGAAAATTCCATTTTAACATTTTGTGTGTTAGGGGGTGTTTGGGATTGTTGTTAGATGTTCAAAAAGCGGGTTTAAAATTTTTTTGATTTAATTGATTTATTTTTTTAATTTTTTATAAACTACTTTTCTCAAACCTGCTTTTAGGATTTACCTGCTTATCTCCAAAAGCAGTTTTCAAAACTCAAAAAGATTAAAAATAATTTTTTTTCAATTCCAAATGGGTCCTTAGTGAGATACAAAATTGAGATTGGGGAGAAAAGTAGGGTTTGTTAACACCCGAACTACTATAAATCTTATGTCTTTATCTCTCTACTTATTTCTTTATTCATTATTGGTCATTTGTTTGGAGCAAAATTTTATTTTCCAACCAATTTAACCCTCCATTCTTGGTTATTATTTTAGGCAATAATTGGTATCAGAACTAAGTCTAGCATTCAAGCCTAACGAGCGCTAGTAAAAATCAAATTATGGCTAATGAAGGGTTTCACAACCTCTAGCCTTTATTTGATGGAGCAAACTACTCAAATTGAAAATTCAAAATAGAAACTTATCTTGATGGTGAGGGAGTAGATGTTTGCGACACCGTTCTAAAGGAATGAACACTTCTAACAAGAAGGAATGCCGAAGGAGAAGATGAAATCATTCCAAAAGATGATTGGATGGAGCCTCAAAAGAGAGCAAATGGTAAAAATAAGAAAGTTAGGATTATTCTAATATGTTTTCTATCACTTGAATAGTGTGGTAGAATTCAATAATATCCAACCACTTACTCAATTTGGAAAACAATGGAGAATTACCATAAAGGCACAAAACTAGTGAAGTCTAAGAAGGTTTAACTTCTTGTCACCGAATATGAACTCTTCAAGATAAAGCTCAATAAGACCATAACCGAAATGACTAACCGACTTCTTGCCTTCATTAATGGCATGAGGAATCTTGGAAAGCATTATAGTTGGAGAGATGTAAATAATAAGATTCTAAAGAGTCTTCTAATGAAAGATTATGGCTCAAGAGTTGTGGGTATTAAAGAAACTAATGAAGACTTGAGCATAACTCCTACTAATGTACTTATTGGAAAACTCCTCACTCATGAAATGGCTCTAGTAAGAGAAAAAGAGATTGAAGGAAAAAGGAAAAGAGAAAGCCCATAACACTCAAAGCTTCAACTTTCATGCATATAGATGAAGATCTTCTTAGTGATGAAGAGTTGAGTAATGAAAGAGATGAACAAGTAACCTTACTTTTAAGGAGGATCTAGAGATTGATCACTAACAAGTATGACTTAATCAAGAACTACAAGCAAAAATCATCAAGATTCACTCCTAAAAACTTTTCATCTAACAAAAAGCAAGGAGGAAGTCGAGTGCTATGAATGTGGGAAGAAGGAACATATTAAATTGAAGTGCCCTAAACTCAAGAAGTATATGTAGAGACCCAACAAAAAAAGATAAAGAAAAGGGTCACAAAGCCACTTGGGGTGATGACTCCTTAACATTAATTGAAGAAGAAAAAGATGAGGTGGTGGCTAACTTGTGCTTTATGGCTAACTTATGCTTCATGGCTATTGAGGATAACTTCATTAATGAGGTATGCTTTACATCCCAACCCTATGATGAATCGTATGATTTAATTGATGATGATGATGATATTGCTGAAGTCTTAAACCTAGAGATAGAAAGACAAAAAAATTAAAATTTATAGAAAAACTAGCTCTAAACTAAGAAATGATTTTAATGACATTTAAAAGGTAGTTAAAGAGCTAAAAATCTCAAATGACTCCTTAATGAAGTCATTGGATGAGATTTTCTCAAAACCTCCAACCAACTCTTTATAAATTCTATCTCTAAATTTCACAAAGGGAAAGAGAGCTTGGATACCTTGATTATATTTCAAAGACCTCATTTGGTAAGATATGGCTTAGGCTTCAATGAAGCATCATCATTCTCCCCATCTAGAACAATATTTGTTAAGTATAACACTCTATAAATCTCTTCTATTAAGGTATTAGACTCAAAGGCTAAGGGCAAAGCATACACAAAACCCCCTACCTAAATGAGAAGTAGTGAAAGTCATATGGCTCAAGAGGAAAACTTCAAAAGTTCAATCATGTTTTCTTATATAAGAGGCATGCACTTAGAAAAATACCCATTACACATGCTTGTTCGTGTTCTTATGAACATGTTACCTCTAGAAAGGTAGTGAGGCCTAAACCTCAAGCACAGTGGAAAAATCAATATAAATATAAACAATGCTACTATTGCATGACGCTTGGGACCTTGAGGGGTATTTCTATCATTTTTCTTATAACAAATAATTAGGCTATAAGGAATTTAACCATATTTTATGTTCTAAGTGTATTAGACAGGTTACATATTTTTAGGACTATGAAGCAATTTGATTGAAATTGTTTAAAGTTCAAAAAAATGAAAATCAGCAAAGGTTCATGCCTATAAAGAAAATATTCACACCAGTGAACCTTGTTAACCTGTAGTGAAGAATTACCACAACCGTGAAAGGCATATTTAATGCTCGTGACTCATGGATAATGCCTATAAAATAGTTAGCACCAAAGACTGTTTGTTCAAACATTCCTGATAGTGAAGTATTTGACCACCCGTGAAGCTTGATTAAGTCACACCTACAAAGAAATAAGTCATGCCTCTGAACCTGGAAAGAGAAAATTGTCAAGCGTGAACGAAAAAGTTGTTGAATAGACATTTTTGCACTAAATACATCCAAATGACTATTTTTATTAGGGAAAGCATAAATACAACATATTTATTTCTTCTAAAGGTTAGAAAATAAGAGTAAAACAAATGAAAAATATGCATTCAATTTTCTAATCATGTATAGCTTTGTGCATTTAATTTATTTCACCATTTTTACTGTAAGAACCATAATTGCTCAGAATTGTTGAGCTTTTTGGTTGATGAGTGTTTCATTCTTGCAATCAATTACTCAAAAGCGAGTTCGAGTAAGTTGGGTTGTAAGTGAAACATTTGTAAAAGTTGTGTGAGCCATAAAGACACAAAGATTTAGTTATTATGTTAGTCATTAAAATACAAGAATTTTTTTTGGATTAGGTATTAGCCAAAAGAGAAGCACCATAGTTAGGAGTGAGCTAAGAAAAACTCTATTTGTAATACTTTTGCGTGTTAGTGAAATACCCAATTAAGATTGGAGAGAGTAGAGTTTGTTAATACCCAAATCTCTATAAATCTCATGTGCCAAATTTCTTGACAACAATTGGTATCAAAGCCAAGTGCAACATTAAGGCCTAACAAGCACTAGCAAAGATCGAATTATGGCCAACGAAGTATTTCATAATCTCAAGCCTTTCTTGATGGAGAAAATTATGCAAATTCAAAATTCAAAATGGAAACTTGTCTTGATAGGGAAAGAGTAGATATTTGGGACATCGTTCAAAAGGAATGGACACCTCCAATAAGAAGGAATACCGAAGGATAAAATGAGATCATTCTAAGAGCTAATTGGACCGAGCCACAAAAGAGAGCTAATGGAAAAAATAAGAAAGCCATGATCATTCTAATAAGCTTTTTATCACTTAAAGAGTGTGGTAGAATCCAAAATTATCCAGCCTCTTATTCCATTTGGAAGACATTGGAAAACTACCATGAAGGCATGAAACAAGTAAAGTCCTAGAAGGTTCAACTTGTTGTCACTGAATATGAACTCTTTAAGATAAAGCCCAATGAGACCATAACCGAAATGACCAATCAACTTTTTACTATTTTCAATGGCATGAGGAAGCTTGGAAAGCATTATAACTTGCAAGATGTAAATAACAAGATTCTAAAGAGTCTTCCTATGAAAGATTATGGCTCAAGGGTTGTAGGTATCGAGGAAGCCAATGAAGACTTGAGCGTAATTCCTATTAATGTACTTATTAGCAAACTCCTCACTAATGAGATGACTTTAAGAAGAGAAAAAGAGTTTGAAGGAGAAAAGGATAAGAGAAAGCCTCTAACACTTAAAGCTTCAACCTCAATGCCCACAGATGAAGATCTCCTTAGTGATGAAGAGTTAATTGATGAAAGAGATTATCAAATAGCCTTGCTTTTAATGAGAATCAAAAGGTTGATCACTCATAAGTATTGCTCAATTAAGAACTATAAGCAAATAGCCTCAAGGTTCCCTTATAGAAACTTCTCATCTAACAAAGGTAAAGAGGAAGTCAAGTGCTATGAATATGGGAAGAAGGGACACATTAGATCGGAGTGCCCTGTGGTCAAAAAGTACAAGAGGATACCTAATAAAGAAGATGAAAAAAAAGGGTCACAAAGCCACTTAAGATGATAAAACCTCATCACTAATTGAAAAAGAAGAAGATGATGTAGCTAACTTGTGATTCATAACTATTAAGGATTATTCCAATGATGAGGTATGCTCTACTTCTCAACATTGTGATAATTTATGTTATTTAATTAATGATGATGATGATATAGTTGAAGTACTAAATCTAGAAATAGAAAGATAGAAAATGAAACTTGATCTTTATAGAAAAAATAACTCTAAACTTAAAATTGATTTTTACGACCTTCAAAAGGTAGTTGAAGAGCTAAAAACCTCAAATGACTCCTTAAAGAAGTCATTGGATGAGATTTCCTCAAAAACCTTAACAAGTTCTCTCTTAAAAGAAAATAATGCATTGAAAAATAAGTTTGGGGAGCTTAGAAATTCTATATCTAGATTTCACAAAGGGAAAGAGAGTTTAGACACTCTAATTATATCTCAAAAACCTCAATTAGTGAAACATGGTCTAGGCTTCAATGGAGCATCATCATCTTCTAAAACCGTCTTTTTTAAATCAAGCACACCACAAACTTCTACTATTGAGGTAATAGCCTTAAGGGCTAATGGCAAAGCACACAAAAATCCCACTACTCAAAGGAAAAGTAGTTAAAGGTCATCTGGCCTAAAAGGGAAACCTTAAAAGGTCAATCATGCTTTCTTATACAAGAAGCAAACACCTAAGAAAGCATCCATAACACATGAATGTTTATGTCATTGTTCACATACTCCTCCTATAAGAGTAATAAAGCCTAAACTAATTCCAAAGTGGAAAAACATATTTAAATCCAAACAATTCCACTATTGCATGAAGCTTGGGCATATAAACAAACATTGTTTCATAAGAAAGGTCATTGGTAACCTTCTAATCCAAGGACCCAAGTTCATTTGGATAGCTAAAAATCAAACTTAAATTGTTATTTTATAGTTGTGCCTCAAGTCCACATCAAAGGAAAATGCTTGACTAGTGGATAGTGGATGCTTAAGGCACATGACCGGAAATAGAAGCCTTTTCACTCAAATCAAAAGAATTGATGGTGGTAAGGTAACCTTTGGAAACAATGCCAAGGATAAGATAATTAGCATGGAGTCAACTAGTTTAAATAATTTCTCTTTAATTGAAAATGTTTTACTAATTGATAGTTTAAAGCATAATTTATTAAGTGTAAGTCAATTATGTGATAAAGGAAACTTAGTCACCTTTACCTCAACTGAATGTCTTGTGAATACCTCAAATGGTCAAGAGATGTTCAAAGGAGATAGAGATGAAAATATTTACACAAGCTATCTAGCATTTCCTCTAAATGTCTTATGACAATTAGCAATGAATCTTGGCTATGTTATAGAAGGTTTGGTTATGCAAACAAGAACTTAATTCAAAGCCATAGCAAAGAAGAACTTGTGGATGGACTTCCAAAAGTCAAATTGTCGAAGGATAAGACATATGAACCATGTCAAAGAGGAAAAAAACACAAAACATCATTCAAATCAAAGAGTGTAGTACGTACCTCTAGACCTTTACAACTTTTGCATTCATATCATTTTAGACTTCGTAGAGTTACTAGTTTAGGAGGTAAACACTATGTTTTTGTCTTTGTTTATGATTACTCTAGATTTACTTGGGTAATTTTCTTAGCTCAAAAGAGTGATGCCTTTGAATGCTTTAAAAACTTTGCCAAACTAATTCAGAATGAAAAAAGGATATTTTATTTCCAAAATAAGAAGTGATTATGGAAAAGAATTTGAAAATGAAAATTTGGAAAATTTTTGTTTAGAATATGGTATCTCTCATAATTTTTCAACTCCTGGAACACCTCAACAAAATGGGATTGTTGAAAGAAAAAATAGAACTCTAATTGAAATAGCTAGAACAATGCTCAATGAGTATGGTTTGCCAACCTACTTTTAGGCTGAAGCCACTAATACCGCATATTACATTTTTAACTGAGTTTTCAAAAGACTAATTTTAAATAAAATTTCTTTTGAGCTATGGAATGGAAGAAAACTCTTTATCTCATACTGTAGAGTATTTGGATATAAGTGTTTTATATTAAATATCAAAGATAACCTTGGAAATTTTGCCTCTAAATCCAATAAAGATATCTTCCTAGAATACTCTATAATTAGCAAAGCTTATAAAGTCTTCAATAAACGATCATTAGTTGTAGAAGTGTCTATGCATGTTGTTTTTGATGAATCTAGTAAACTTGATTTTATGAAAGGTAGTGCTCTCGGTGTTATTATAGGTACTATGGATAAGCTTGGTCTTGATGATGAAGAGGATGGTGAAACCTCAAAGAGAAATAATAATGGTGATCAAGAAGAGAAACAACAAGAGGAGCATTAAGATAATCTACTACCTCGAGCTCAAAAGCAAGACACCTAAGAGGTTCAAAAGGAATGGAATTTCATAAGAAACCATCCTATAGAGCGAATCATTGGTGATCCCACTATGGGTGTATCCAATTTTAAGTTTTTAGATTTTAATCTAGCTTTCGTCTCTCAAATTGAGCCAAGAAATATTGATAAGGCCTTAGTGATGAAACTTGAGTGATTGTTATACAAGAGGAACTCAACCAATTTGAGAGAAATAAGGTTTGGACCTTAGTTCCAAGACCTAAAGATTATCTCTTCATTGGTACTAATTGGGTTTTCAGGAATAAATTGGATGAGCAAGGTCATATAACTAGAAATAAAGCTAGATAGGTTGCCAAAGGGTGCAACCAAGAGGAAGGCATATATTGTGATGAGACCTATTCTCCAATGGCTAGATTAGAAGTAATTAGAGTTCTTTTAGCTTATGCATGCCATATGAACTTAAAAGTTTTTCAAATGGATGTCAAAAGTTTCTTTTTAAATAGTTTTATAAAGGAGGAAATTTATGTTGAACAACCTCCTAGTTTTAAAAGTCATACATTGACAAATCATGTATTTAAACTATCTAAGATATTATATGGTTTAAAACAAACTCCAAGAGCTTGGTATGAGAGACTCAATGCATTTCTTTTAGAAAATAATTTTTCAAAAAGACATGTTGACACTACTCTTTTCATTAAAAAACACAAGCATGACATATTATTTGTTCAAATTTATGTTGATGATATTATCTTTGGATTTACTAATGATTTGATTTGTCAAGAATTTCCTAAATGTATGACTAAAGAATTTGAAATGAACATGATGGGAGAGCTCAAATATTTCCTTAGTCTTTAAATCAACCAAAGAAAAAATGGCATTTTCATTAACCAATCCAGGTACCCCAAAGAGCTATTAGAAAAATTTGGAATGGAAAGATGTAAAAGTGCCAAGACTCCAATGAGTACATCAACCAAATTGGACAAAAAAGATAAGGGTAAGGTTAGAGATAAAAAAGCTTTATAACAGTATGATCGGATCTCTTTTATACCTTACCGCTTTTAGACCTAATATAATGTATAATGTATGCTTATGTACTAGAATTCAACCATGTCCTCAAGAATCTTATTTGCATGCTGTGAAAAGGAATTTGAAATATATACATTTCATAATGCACTTAGGTTAATGGTATCCTAGAAACACTTCATTTTATATCATTAGTTTTTCGAATGCCGATTATGCTGGTAGTCTTCTAGATAGAAAAAACACATATGAAATTGTCACTTCATTGGTGAATTATTATTTTCTTGGTTTAGCAAGAAACAAGTTTCGGTTGCTTTGTCCACTATTGAAGAAGAATATGCATCAATGGGTTGTTGCTGCACTTAAGTTCTTTGGATGAGACAACTCAAGGATTATGGTCAAGCGATTGATCACATTCCCATCAAATGTGACAATCCAATGTTATAAATCTTTTTAAAAATCCCATTCAATATTCTAAGCTCAAACACATAAATCTTAGGCATCATTTTATAAAAGATCATGTACAAAATGGTGATATTGTGTTAGAATTTATTAACACAAATAATCAATTGGCTGATATTTTCACCAAGCCTCTCAATGATGAAAAAATTTGTTTTATAAAAAGGGAACTTAGTATGCTTGATGGGAGCACATCATCTTAAAATTATGTTTAAAAAATTGTATTCACTTTGATCAATTGTGTATTTTTTATGTTCAAATTGTAAACCATGAGTAATGTTTCATACATTTGATGATTTGCATGTTCAAATTGTGTGATGAGTGATTATTTGTCATGAAAAAGTATGCTTAATTTACTTAGGAAGAAAATGCAAATCACATCTTTTTGTTTGGATCATGTTTTATTTTTTTAACATATTTTAGGTCTTCATGCCCGTGAAAATAGTAGCCAAAAATGGCAGAAGCATTCACGTTTTGGCTCATGCCTTGGGTCATGGTTTGATGTCATGAATATCCTTTTTCATGCCCGTGACTATTTTATATCACAATCGTAAACTTAATATACTTCAAATGGCAGAAGCGTTCACATCTTCGGTCATGGGTTGGGTCACCATTTGGTATTCCTATGAATACGATTATTCACACCCATAAATATTCATTCATTCACAACTGTGAATTGATCGATATATAGCCTAAAATTTTACTGTTTCTCTTGTTTTTCTCTTTTCAAAAATGCAAAATCCGCACCACTTTCCCTTTTTCCAACCAAATTCAACCTTCTAAACATCCTTTCACCCAAAAGCTTTGCAGGTTTCCTCATCTATACATCAAAATCATCGATTTCATTAGATTTCTTCAAGTCCTCTTTGAGTTTTTCAGGCAGTAATTAAATCTAAGGTTCTCTTTTTTCATCTCTTTCCATTTTTGTCAAGGATTTTGACCACCAATAGGGCCTCTAAAGTCGATTCCTCCAAAGGGAAGAGAAAGAGCACAACTTGAAGGATATATGTCGATCATACTTCTCTCAAGAAGCGATCCATTTTATCCATCCAGACATTTTATTGGAGTTGCATAATGGCTCTTGGCCTTGAATATGATATGAAAGTATGGTTTCAATAATATGGATTGTTGGAATTTGTAGATATCTATAAGCCCACATTCAAGGAGCCAACCTAGGAATTTCATAGCACCTTGTAAGTATCTCCTATTGGCAAGGTCTCATTCTATCACTACAAGCAAGAGAATTCACTCACCCTTTCGAAATTCATAGAAATCTTCAAGCTGCCACATGAAGGCTTGATCAATAAAAGTGTAGCAACAAATTTTAATCCCTTTGCAAATTGGCACAACTTTAGTTTTGACTGTAGCTGCGATGTTAAGAAGACGAAGAGTACTTACTTGAAAAACCTAGTTCTCCGCTACATTCACCGATTCTTGCGTTAATATTTTCCTAAAGAGATAGCAATGGGACAGTCATGAAATTAGAGTTGTTTATATTCGAGATGGCTCAGAAAAATAAGTTAGTGGCCTTGTCAAGATGGTTTGCATCCCATCTTTAGTCACTTGTCTCGAAGCCATCAAATGACATTCTGGTAGGTGGATACATTAGTCATCTGGCAATTGAGATCAAGTTGATGGATCTTAGCAATCACAACTTCACTAATATATCGGCATCCCATAGAAATCAACTAGACATTGAATCCTTCATTATGATAGGAGCCGCAATGAGAATCCTTTTTTAGGATAACACATATTATAGGTTTATCACTCCTGTAGGTGAAATTGCATGGGAATAAGAGGATTCAGTAGCTTTTAAAGCTTGCCTTTAAGGGCCATAACAAAGAAAAAGAGTTAGAGTTGAGCTTTCTCATGCTACGGCATAAACACTAGTTGCCCCAACAGTTGGTAAAACATCTTCATCATAAGCGGACATGGATCAGTAGCTTATGGTGCTTAACACTCCTCGTCTCGACTTGCTCAAGCAAACATGGATTCCTTTTAGCACTCCATTGATCAGAAGTTGGAGAATCTTAAAGACTTTATAGAGTTGAGAGCTTATAGCCTCGAGGAAGAGGTAGCTCATCTTTGCGAGCAAGTATCTGGCTTTAAGCCATAAGTTATCATTTCTTTGGTTTTATATTCCTGCTTTAGAATCATGTATTTAGCTTCATTAGTATCTTTAGGATCATTAGGTAAATCTTCTTTGTACTTAAACTTCTATATGTAATTTTTGTAATGGAATATAAGATTTTCCTTATATTGTATATTTCCTTCTTTTATATTTAATCTTTGTCTCTTTTTTGTTGTGCCAAAGGGGGAGAAGAAATGCAATATGCTTAACATAACATATACTTGACATATAATTTGCATATACTTAACATAAATGTCATTTAATATAAAATATACTTCAAATATACCCTTCATATACTTGGCATAAATGTTACGATCAAATGCTTTATTTGAATTTATTTTGAAACTTCACCTCTTACATGTTTATGACTTGAAAATGCGGTATCCTTATGCTCTTTATAGTTCATATTTATTAAAAATCTTTTGAGGAGGGATAAATTTGTTTCTCCTTAAGCCACATATTGTAAAATTATTTGTCATCATATAAAAGGGGGAGATTGTTGAACCTTGAGAGGTATTTCCGTCATTTTGAAGATCACAAATAATTAGACAATAAGAAATTTAACCACATTTTATGTTTTAAGTGTATTAAAAAGGTTACATATTCCTAAAACCATGAAGCAAGTTGATTGAAGTTGTTTGAAGTTCAAAAAAATAAAAATCAACAAAGGTTCACACTGGTGAACATTGTCACACCTATAGAGAAGAATTGTCACAGCTGTGAAAAACACATTTCATGCCCGTGACTCATGGATAATGCCTATAAAATAGTTAGTGTCAAAGACTATTCATTCAAACATTCATGACAGTGAAGCATTGGACCACCCATGAAGCTGGATTAAGTCACGCTTGGGAAGCAATAAGTCACACTCATGAACCTGGAAAGAGAAAGTTGTCAGATGCGAACAAAATAGTTATTGAACGGATATTTTTGCATTAAATGCATCCCAAATGGGTATTTTTGTTAGGGGAAGTATAAATATAACATATTTATTACTTCCAAATGTTAAAAAATAAGAGAAAAAAAAGTGAAAATGTGCATTCAATTTTCTAATCTTGTATAGGTTTGTGCATTTAATTTATTTCATCATTCTTATTGTAAGAACCATAATTGCTCAGACTTATTGAGCTTTTTGGTTGGTGAGTGTTTCATTCTTATAATCAATTACTCAAAAGTAAGTTTGAGCGAGTTGGGTTATGAGTGAAATATTTGTAAGGGGTTATTGTGTGAGCCATAAAATACAAGAATTTGGTTATTGCGTTAGCCATTAAAATACAAGGGTTTTTTTGTGTTAGGTGTTAGCTAAGAGAGAAACACCATAGTTGGGAGTAAGCTAGGAAAAACTCCATTTGTAATACTTTATGTGTTAGTGAAATACCCAATTGAGATTGAGGAGAGGAGTATAGTTTGTTAATATCCGAAGCTCTATAAATCTTGTGTGCCATATTTCTTTCTCTCACATAAATTATTCTTTGGTAAAATTATCTCAAGCAAATTTTTATAATTACCAACCAATTCAACCCTCCATCTTAGTTACTGTTTTGAGCAACATAAACATTCATTGTTTGGTAAGGAAGTGTAACACCCCCTTACTCTACTAATAGTAGCAAAGTAAATGGGTGCTACAGTACTCTTGACTTTCTGTCTAACTTGCTTATATAATTGTTTTGTATATTCTCATTTTAAAATATCTGAATGTAAATCTAAAATGTAGTTTTCCATTTTTTTCCATACACATATACTTTATACCAATTTATATAATTCATTCATAATAAATCATTTCATTTTCTAAAAGATTACATACCAAGTTATACTAATTAATATTTTATTTACAGACCAAAATATGAGTATCACACAATATGAAAATAAAATTTGCTATTATATTTTATAATTAATACATGAGAACAAAAAGATCTTCAAATGTTGTTATCCACTATCTAGCGTTCTTCTCTTTCTAGCAGCTTCATCCTTTACTTACTAACTACTGTAGTACCTACGCGTGGGAAAAACCACACGCGCTAAGCTACTAGCTTAGTGGTGTTTTATATGACAAAAGCTTAATATGAAATTTATAAAACCTCACACATTCATACATTTAGAGTCGAATAAAAGAAATATCACAAATTTATCAGCAATAAATTAATTTGCAAGTTAATTGTTACTGCACAAAATTCCTTTTACACATGAGAATTATGTTAATTGCATAATATCATTGGATAATATTATTTTTAATATCACCATAATTTTCCTCATTTTATTATTCAATAATTATTCACAATAAGTCAATTTTATCATATCTTATGTTGTCTTGTTTATTCAAATTTATGCCCAACACCAATAACTAGAACTATCAGATAGGATACAGGGCATTATTTGCCGGTAAATCTTAACTCGGCGCATGATGCCTACATAAATAAACTCGGCACAATGTAGTGCCTACATATATCAACTCGGCACATTTAGTGCCTACATATATCAACTCGGCACATTTAGTGCCTACATATATCAACTCAGCACATTTAGTGCCTACATAAATCTCTTTCCCTTCCCTTCATCAAACCAATTTCTTTTTGTTTCAACCCACCATCACCTAGGCAACCCCTTCTTCCTCATTTCTAACCTTAATTATCATCACTTTAATCTCAATTAATAAAGAAAAGCAAGAGGATTGAAGAAAAACTCACCTTGACAAAATTTCTCTCTTTGTTTCTTTCTTATTTCTCTTCCTTTCTTCTACCTTTCAAATTGATTTTTCCTTTACTCTCTTGAGTTTTCTATCACTTGGATTATTCGTTCCTCTCTTTTACTAGCTAAAATTGGAATAAAAATGGTGGAGAATAGTGAAGAAGGTGGACGGCAATGGAAGGCGAGGAAGAGGAGATTTTGTTTTTGTTAAGTTTAATGCCTCATTAATGAAAGAATTCTAGAATGGTGACAAGGCATGTGATTCATCAATGCCTTATTAATGAAAGAATTCTAGAATGGTGACTAGGCATGTGATTCATCAATTCTAATGAATAGGCATTAATGGAAAGATAAAGGTTAGGTTATAAATGTAAAACAAATTCTAGATTTATTTCCTATTGGTCAATTTGATTAATTAATCATAATAAATTTTTAATCTTTAAATAATACATCATTTAACTCATAATCTCCTCTTTGTACAAAATAATCCCAAACCATTCCATAAATCCTCATTTAATCCAAAGAGAAATTTTATTTCAACTAATTCTAGCACTAAACCTTTAAATTCCCAATTAATAATGTCCTTAATAAATCTCTCTTAAATATTATTATTTTTCTGTGCATCCAGATTTAGACTCCGATCGACCCGGTGTGCATTGACTTTGTCACATACGATCAGTGTCTAAATAACCGGACGTTACAATTCTCTCCCCCTTAAGAAAATTTCGTCCTTGAAATTTACCTCATTAGTTGATGTTGAATAATTGAGGATATTGGGCCTTCATTACTTTTTCACTTTCCCATGTGGCTTCTTCTGTAGAATGGTTGCGCCATAGGATTTTCACCAGAGGTAATCATTTGTTCCGCAATTCTCTAACTTCCCTAGCTAAAATTGCCACTGGTTCTTCCTTATAAGTCAAATCTGATTGTACTTCTATAGTTTCCACAGGTATTATATGTGATGGATTCGACCTATATCTCCGCAACATAGACACATGAAACACATTATGGATTCGTTCTAATTCTGGTGGTAATGCCAATTTGTACGCCACTGGACCAACATGTTCAAGTACTTCATACGGCCTAATAAATCGGGGACTTAGCTTTCCTTTTCTACAGAACCTGAGGATTTTCTTCCAATGTGAGACTTTCAAGAATACTTTATCACCAACCACATATTCTATGTCTTTTCTCTTCAAATCTGCATAGGACTTTTGTCTATCAGCCGCTGCTTTTAGTTTATCCTTTATCACTCTCACATTTTCTTCTGTCTGTTGAACTAATTTCGGCCCCACTAGTTTCTTTTCATCAAGCTCTGTCCAACAAAGAGGTGTCCTACATTTCCTCCCATACAAAGCTTCATACGGTGCCATCCTAATATTTGCTTAATAACTATTGTTACATGCAAACTCTATTAATGGAAGATACTTATCCCAACTACCTTCAAACTCAATTACACAACTTCTCAACATATCTTCCAATATTTGTATAACCCGTTCTGATTGACCATCGGTCTGTGGGTGGAATGTGGTACTAAAGTTGAGTTGAGTACCCAAGGCTTGCTGCAAACTCTTCTAAAACTGGGATGTAAATCGTGGATCTCGATCAGAAATTATAAAAATTGGGACACCATGAAGTCGAACTATCTCATTGACATATAATTCTGCCAACCGAGTGAGTGAGTAGTCCATTCTAACTGGTAGGAAATGAACTGATTTAGTAAGTCGATCTACTATTACCCATGCTGCATCATGTTTTTTCTGTGTCAATAGCAAGCCAGATACAAAGTCCATTGTAATTCTCTCCCATTTCCATTCTGGAATAGAAATTGGCTGTAACAAACCGGATGGCACTTGATGTTCTGCCTTCACTTGCTGGCACGTCAGACATCTAGTGGTATATTATGTGATATCCCTTTTCATTCCATGCCACCAATAACACATCTTTAAATCTTGATACATTTTATTGCTTCCTGGATGCATTGTATAAGTAGCATTGTGTGTTTCTTTCATAATTTCTTGCTTCAACTCTTGGATATCTGGTACACACAATCTACCTTTGTAGCTTAGACTTCCATAAGCTCCACTAGTAAACTCTGATCTTTTCCCCTTTTTCACCAACTCAGAGATTTCCACCAATTTCAAATCTTGCTTTTGAGCTTCTTTCACTTGTTGAATCAAAGTGGGTTGAACTTGCAATGTTGTCAACATTTTTCTACTTAAAGAATTAGCCACTACATTAGCTTTGCCTGGCTGGTAATCAATGATGCAATTGTAATCTTTGATTGATTCCAACCATCGCCTTTGTCTTAAGTTGAGTTCTTTTAAGGTGGGCAGATACTTCAAACTTTTGTGATCCGTATAGATGTAGCATCTCTCGCCATATAAGTAGTGCCTCCATATTTTCAAAGCAAATACAATGGCTGCTAGTTCTAAGTCGTGAGTAGGATAATTCTTCTCATGTGGCTTTAATTGTCTAGAGGCATATGCAATTACTTTACCCTCCTGCATTAATACACAACCTAACCCATTATGTGAAGCATCACTATATACCACATAATCCTTTCCTGGAGTTGGTTGTGTTAACACAGATGCTTCAGTTAACACAACCTTAAATTTATCGAAGCTAGTCTGACACTCTTCTGTCCATTCAAACTTAGTGTCCTTCCTAAGGAGTTTTGTCAACGGTGAGGCTATCATTGAAAATCCCTTCACAAATCTCCTATAATATCCTGCCAAACCAAGGAAGCTTCTCACTTCCGTCACATTTCGGGGTGGTTTCCAATTAAGGATCGCCTCTATCTTACTGGAATCCACTCTAATTCCCTCTATTGATACGATATGTCCTAGAAAAGCCACCTCCCTCAGCCAAAAAACACATTTTGATAACTTTGCATATAATTGCTTCTCCCTCAATGTTTGAAGTACTATTCACAGATGCTGATCATGCTCATCTTTATTCTTGGAGTATACCAAAATGTCATCGATAAATACCACCACAAACTGATCTAAACAAGGTTTGAAGACCTATTCATCATATCCATAAAAGTTGTTGGGGCATTAGTCAAACTGAATGATATAACTAAGAACTCATAGTGGTCATACCGAGTCCTAAATGTTGTTTTAGGAACATCTGACTCCTTAATTTTTAATTGATGATACCCTGATCTAAGGTCAATTTTAGAGAAAACCCCAGCCCCTTTTAGTTGATCAAACAAATCATCTATTCTGGGTAGGGGATATTTATTCTTGATCGTCACCTTATTCAACTGTCGATAATCAATACAAAGTCATAAGGTGCCATCTTTCTTCTTCACAAATAACACTGGAGCACCCCAAGGTGACACACTGGGTCTAATAAACCCCTTATCCAGCAGTTCTTGTAGTTGCACCTTCAATTCCTTCAGTTCTGCGGGTGCCATTCTGTAGGGGGTAATAGATATTGGAGTCGTACCTGGAATAACCTCTATGCCAAATTCTATTTCTCTATTTGGTGGCAATCCTGGCAAATCATCGGGAAAGACATCTAGAAATTCACATATTGTAGGTATGTTCCTGAGATCAGGACTCTCTTTTCCAACATCCACTACATGTGCTAGATACGCCTCACATCCCTTCCTTATAAGTTTTCTAGCTTTCGTAACAGAAATGACATGAGTTAGGTATGGTCGATTCTCACCCTGAATCGTTATGTCATCTTGCCTCGAAATTGTAAATATCACTATTCTGGATCGGCATTCAACAATTGCTCTTTGTCGAGTCAACCAATCCATCCCTAAAATAGCATCAAATTCATGAAAAGGTAATTCAATTAAGTCCGCTGGGAATTCTCTACCCTGAATTTTCACCGGACAATTTTTATACACCCTATTAACTATAACACTATGGCCCAAAGGATTTGTCACCACTATATCATACTCTAATTTTTCTGCTATCATCTTGCCCTGACTAGGTGGTGGTATGCATAAATAGGAATGAGCAGATCCCGGATTAATCAAAGCAAATAAATTAGTATCAAGGAGGGAAAATTTACCAACAATCACATCTGGGGCATCTTGCTCTTCACGAGCTCTCATAGCATAGGCACGGGCTGGCGCTCTACCTCCCTCTGGTCTATCAACTGTTTCTGATGCTCCATGACTCGACTCTATTCGGCCTCCTCTCATCTGACCATGACCTCTGCCTCTGCCCTGGCCTGAAACTCCGGTCTGAACTGGTGTTGTGCTACTTGTACCCCTACCAGCAATCCATCGTGGACAGTCTTTCTACTTATGATTTGTAGCTCCACATTATAAACAAGTCCCAGTCAGCCACCAACACTCTTCTGCATGTGTCCTTCCACAATATGGACAAATTTCTAGAGCTGATCTCCTAGAACTGGGTGTATGTGCACTGACTATAGATACTGCAGGTCTCTATTGCTGATTTCCCCTGAAAATAGAAGCTCTACCAACACTTACTATTTGTGGTCGGCTTCCTTAAAAATTATTATTTTTTTGTGCATCCGGATTTAGACTCCGATCGACCCGGTGTGCATTGACTTTGTCACATACGATCAGTGTCTAAATAACTGGACGTTACAGGAAGGCTATTTGAGAACCTTCTAAAGCTAACCCACAAGGACCCATATTTTTTTGGGTACCTAAGAACCAAACTTAAATTATTGTTTTGTAGGTGTGCCTCATGTCCACATCAAAGGAAAATGTTTGGTTAGTGTATAGCGGATGCTCAAGGCACATGATTGGAAATAGGAACCTTTTCACCCAAATCAAAAGGATTGATGGTGGTAAGGCTTAGGCATGCAAGAATGGATTTAATTCAAAGCTTTAGCAAAAACTAGCTAGTGGATGG
Source organism: Triadica sebifera (assembly GCA_023653625.1). Lineage (NCBI taxonomy): Eukaryota > Viridiplantae > Streptophyta > Magnoliopsida > Malpighiales > Euphorbiaceae > Triadica > Triadica sebifera. The sequence goes on from CM042910.1 coordinate 4,302,764, forward strand.
GCTACCCAAAGTTAAATTCACTAAAGATAAGATATGTAAGCCTTGTCAAAAGGGAAAACAACAAAAAATATCTTTAAAGTCTAAAAATATTTTAAGTACTAATAGACCTCTACAATTTTTACATTTAGATCTCTTTGGACCTACTAGAGTTGCTAGTTTAGGAGGAAAGCATTATGTCTTTTTATAGTTGCTGATTACTTTAGGTTTAATTGGGTAATTTTCTTAACTTATAATACGATGCTTTTGAATCTTTTAAAAACTTTGCCAAAAGAATTCAAAATAAAAAAGACTATTTTATTTTGAAAATAAGAAGTATCATGGCAAAGAATTTGAAAATGAGTTGTTTGAAAATTTTTGTTTAGAATATTGTATTTCACATAATTTTTCTACTCCTAGAACACATAAACAAAATGGGGTTGTTGAAAGGAAAAATAGAACTTTGGTAGAGATGGCTAGAACAATGCTCAATGAGTATGGTTTACCAATCTATTTTTGGGTCGAAACCACCAATACCGCATATTATATTTCTAATCATGTTTTTAAAAGACCTATTTTAAATAAACCTCTTTTGAGTTATGGAATGGAAGAAAACCCAAGATCTCATACCTTAGAGTATTTGGATGCAAGTGTTTTATATTAAATACTAAGGACAACCTTGAAAAATTCACCTCTAAATTTGATGAAGGCATCTTCTTAGGATACTCCACAACTAGCAAAACTTATAGAGTATTTAATAAAAAATCATTAGTTGTAGAAGAGTCTATGCATATTTTTTCTGATGAATCTAGTAAACTTGATCTTGGAAAAGGTATCATTTTTCATGATGTTATAGGTTCAATGGAAAAACTTGACCTTGATCATGAAAAGGAAGGTGAGACCTCAAAGAATGATGATGATAATGATCAAGAGAAGCAACACAAAGAAAAACATCAAGATGAACATTTACCTAAAGTTCAAGAGCAGGACTCCCAAGAGCTACCAAAGGAGTGGAAGTTTATAAGAAGCCACCCCAAAAAGAAAATCATTGGTGATCCCACCAAAGGTGTAAGTACTCAATCTCATCTTAAGTTTTTAGATTCTAATTTTTCTTTTGTCTCTTAAATTGAGCCAAGGACTATTGAGGAGGCTCTTAGATATGAGAATTGGGTAATTGCTATGCAAAAGGAACTCAACCAATTTGAAAGAAATAAGGTTTGAACCTTAGTTCCAAAACCTAAGGACTACCTAATTATTGGTAGTAAATGGGTCTTTAGGAATAAATTGGATGAGCAAGGTCAAATCATTGGGAACAAAACCAGATTTGTTGTCAAAGAGTACAATCAAAAAGAAGGCATAGATTATGATGAGACCTATGCTTCGGTTGTAAGATTAGAAGCTATTAGGATTCTTTTAGCATTTGCATATCATATGAATTTTAAGTTTTTTCAAATTGATGTTAAAAGTGCATTTCTAAATGGTTTCATAGAGAAGGAAGTTTATATTGTGCAACTTTCTAGTTTTGAAAGTCATGCATTGCCAAATCATTTTTTTAAGCTCACTAAGGCCATATATGGTTTAAAACAAGCTCCAAGAGCTTGGTATGAAATACTTAGTGCATTTCTCTTAGAAAATGGCTTCTTAAAAAGGACATGTATATACTACTTTTTGTATCAAAAAGCACAAACATGACATTCTACTTGTTCAAATTTATGTTGCTGATATTATCTTTAGGTCTACTAATGAATTACTTTGTCGAGAATTTATTATGTGCATGACTAGGGAGTTTGAAATGAGTATGATAGGAGAGCTCAAATTCTTCCTTGGTCTTAAAATCAAGCAAAGTAAGGAGGGCATCTTCATTAACCAATCCAAGTACACCAAAGAGCTATTAAAAAAATTTGGAATGGAATGATACAAGAGTGCCAAGTCTTCAATGAGCACATCAACAAAGTTAAACAAAGATGAGAAAGGTAAGGCTATAGATGAAAAGCTTTATAGATGTAACGCCCATAATTGAGGCCTATAAGTTATATTCTTGGTTAGCGAGAGTTGGGGATTAAGTGAAATTTTGGAAGTTTAAGAGTTGCTGAAATTAGTTGTTTCATGCCTATGACAATGAGTGTTACAATCGTGAATATCAGGTTCTAGTTAGCAGTTGCGATGAGATTCTTCACGACTGTGAAGAAGTAGTTCACACCCGTTAAAAATGAGTCACGGTCGTGAAGTCTGTGTTGTCAGGACAGGTGAGGCAGTCACATTTTCTTTCCTTCCATTCCTTTAAATCTGCTCCCCACTCCCTGTTAACCAACCTAACATACCATTTTCCTCTTCTTTTTCCTTTTGACCCCTTCTTCCTCTATTATTGAAGCTTGGAAAGACTTTGTTTCAATAAAGAAAGTGAGAGAGAAGAGTGAGAGATGAAGCTTGTGAGATTTGATAGAAGAGCTATATTTTCATGTTTCTGGGTTTTGGTTCGAGTTCCAAAGGATAAGAGGACATTTTTCATCTTGTTAGAATCTAGTAGAAGAGATGGGAGTTCATCTCAAGGGAGAAAACAATCTTGAAGAGCTTAAGCTTTAGCTAATCTCCATCCTAAGTATAAGGTCTGTACATAACTACATCTAAGGCTTTGTATGACATGTTTTTGTGTTCTTTGTTTTAGATGCATGATGTCAATGGTCATTGAGTTGTTAAATGCCATAATATGGGATTGATATGCATAATGGAATTATTATGTTAACATGGTCGTATTGAGATGTTTGATGAGTTATTTCGGTTAAGTCTTTTATGATGTTTTATTATTAAGTCATCATGGTCATGGTGCATGAAAGTTTTAAATTATATCGTTTTAACTCATGTACATTGTAGCATCCTTTGGTATAATTGGGTTTATTCCTATTTATATTGAAGGGTTTTATAGTAAAGACATAATCAAATCTCTTTTATACCTTATCGGTTTTAGACCCGATATAATGTGTAGTGGATGCTTATGTGCTAGATTTCAATTATGTCCTAAGGAATCTCATTTGAATGCTGTGGAAAGGATTTTAAAATACATTCATGGTACAATGCACTTAAGCTTATTGTATCCTAGGAACATTTCATTTTATATCATTGGTTTTTCGAATGGCGATTATGTCGGTAGGCTTTTAGATAGAAAAAATACATCCATAACTTATCACTTTATTGGTGAATGTTTAGTTTCTTGGTTTAGCAAGAAATAAGTTTCAATTGCCTTGTCCACTTCCGAAACAAAATATATGGCAATGGGTTGTTGTTGCACTCAAGTTCTTTAGATGAGATAACAACTAAAGGACTATGGTTAAGAGATTAATCACATTCCCATCAAATGTGACAATACAAGTGTTATAAATCTTTCTAAAAATCCCATTCAACTTTCTAGGAGAAAACACATAGACATTAGACATCATTTTATAAAAGATTATGTATAAAATGGTGATGTTGTATTAAAATTTATTAACACAAATAATCAATTGACTAACTTCAAGGTTTTATTTTTATAAAACATGAGCTTGGTATGCTTGATAAGAGCACCTTGTCCTGAACTTTTTTAAAGATATACATGGCATTTAATCATGCATTTTGGTGCTTATATGTGAACCTTGAGTGTTATACCATGTTTTGATGATATATTTATTAAATTATATGATACATGTATGTATACTATGAAAAAGTATGTTTTATTTGCGTAAAAAAAAGTGTTATGAAACAAAAATTCTTTTGGGAACTTGTTTTTTATTTTTTATTTTTTAGGGCTTCATGGCCAAGACTAGTGAGTTACAACCATGAATGTTTTTGAACCAAAAATTCCAAAATCTTTCACTTTTTAGTTCACGCCTAGGGTCACAGCTTTAAAACTATGAAACTTGTTGTTTACACCTATTAATATTTATTCATGGTCGTGACCCATATATAAGTCTTTGATTTTAGAGTCGTTCACTCCCTTGTTCACGGCCAGTTCATGATCTATGTTTCTTGTGAACATTCAATATTCAAGCCTATGAACAAGTATTCATGGCCATGAATTGAGAATTATATAAACTATTTTTCACTATTCTATCTCAATTCTCCCTCCTCTCTCTTCAACAGTCACGTCTACTCGCTAAATCCAACCATTCTCAACTGTTTCCTTTTCTTTTTACACCAAATATCAACTATTTTTCATCATCTAAACACTTTATTCTCCTTTTTCCCTTGTTTTTCTTCAAGTTTTCTCAAGATTGTTAAAGTTTCACAAGCTCTAGGTTTCGAGTTATTGATTCTGCTGGTAGTGATCAATTGGTTCTTTCATCTCTTCAAGCCTTTTCATTCTTTTCAGCCGTCACCATGGCTTCAAGAGTCATTTTTTTCCAAAGGAAAGAAGAAAAGCACCGCTCTAAAGTATCTAGTAGATTTTATGTACACAATTATCAGTAACCACTACCATCCAAGTACAATATTCTCAAAAAATGTCCCATTTTATCTTCTAGATCTTTTGATTGGGACTGTATCAAGACCTTGGGTCTGGAAAAATATTGACATAATAGTTGAAGAAGTGTAGGTTACTAGAATTTGTCAATATCATATAACCTACATTCAAAGAGCTAACCCTGGAATTCCTGAACACCCTGCATATGTCTTCAATTGACAAGGTTTCATTCTAGCTATGCAGACATGAGAAGACTCTCACTGCCATGGAATTCGCTGACATTTTCAAGCTACCACATGTGGCTTGATTCATGAGAGTGAGGCAAAAGACTTTTATCCCCACCTCAGTTTGGGGCACTTTTAGTAGTGAATGTAGTTGGGACATGAATAAGACCAAGAGCACTCAATTGATAATCTGATTCATTGCCACATCCACCAATTTCTCACATACTCTATCTTTGCTTGAGGGGACAGCAATGGCTCGATACAAAAGTCTAAATTGCTCTTATTGGAATGGGCTCGAAAGGATGAGCCAATAGTCTTATCGAGATGGTTTGCCTCACATCTCCTTTCTATCACCACGAAGCTTACCACTGACATTCTTATTGGGAGCTATGTTATTTATTTGGCAGTGAAGCTAGGCTTTTCGGACCTTTAGGATCATTCCTACATCATCATCCCAGTTTCTCATCATGATCGTCTTGAAGTAGATTATTTTTTTCAAGATGGGAGTTGTTATCTGTATCCTCTAAAAGGATGAGATCTTCTACAGGTTTACCACACCTATTGAAGAGATTGCTTAGGAGGTCGATGACTATAATGAGTTCAAGGCAGGCTTACAAGGATTTCACTGAAAGATAGCTCAAGTGAAGCTTGCAGAGGTCCCAATAGGTGACCCTAATGCCCTTGCAACTGGTGCGATAGCCTCTTCTTCTACACTAGACTTAACAAAGCAGTTGATGGCCTTTTTTAGTGCTCATTTTGACCTTTTTCAGACGATCTTGGATTCCTTTCAGCAATCCTTTGATTAGAAGATGGAAGATCTCAATGACTTTGTTGAGTCTTGAGTGGAAAGCATTGAGGATGAAGTGACTCTCTACGTGATCAGTTATCTGGAATCAAGTCATGATATATCCTAACTTTAGTTTTTGGTTAGGAACTTTGGGATAACAAACACATCTTTTGTTATGTAATCAAACTTTTTGTTATTGAATAATGTATTTTTTTTTGTTTAATAATGCATTTGTTATTGCTTCATCCTATTTATTGTATTTTTCCTTCTCTTTTTACTTATTTCTTTTTTATTGTGTCAAAAAGGGGAGAAGAATATGCAATTTGTATATTATGTATGCTTTATATATGCCTTTTTATGCATGAGTTTTGTTCAAATGATATGGTATATGCATTTTATTTTTGATTAAAACATACATATTATATTGATGGACTAAGTGAACTTCTTTGAACTTTTTTATATTTATGCTTTTAGTTTGAGTTGGCGGTATGCTTGTGATTATCTATATGAAATTCTTTATAAGCATGTATTGAGAAGGAGAAAATATTTTCTCTTTAAGCCATATGTTGCACAATTATTTGTTACTGTTAAAAAGAGGGATATTGTTGAATCTTGAGAGGTATTCCCATAATTTTGATGATAACAAATAATTAGGCAATAGGGAAAATTTAACTATATTTTATGTTCTAAGTATTTAGATGGGTTAAATGTTCCTTAAATCATAAAAGCTAGTTGATTCAAGTGGATTGAAGTACAAATAATACAATTGAGAAGTCATTCAAGTCCGTGACAGAGAGGTCATGTCCGTGAAGCAGTTCACACTCGCTAATGCAAACAGTCACTCCCATGAAGTTGCATTTTCATGCCTATGAAAGACAAGATTACGTCTGTGAAGCTTATGCATGCCAAACCATGATAATTAATTATTCACGGCTATGAAGCATTTTGGCCTATCCGTGAATCACAAATTGTCTATGTGAATTATGGATAGAAGTGTTCACGACTAGCTTCACCACTTCAATCACGATTTCACCAAGAACAGTTACACCCATGAATCTGCATATTTAATAGTGACATATGTGAATAGGAAAGTGGTTGAACGATACTATTTTGAATTGAATACATCCCAAACAACTTTATTTTTCAAAGAAAGTATAAATACGACTCATTTATGAATTTTCAAAGGTTAGATAACAGATGATTAAACATCTAATCTTTGTAAATTCACTTGTGCATTTATTAAATCTTTATCTACTTACAATCTTTGTTGTAAAACTTTTATTGCTTAATTTGTTGAGCCCTTTTGGTTAGTAAGTCTTTTCATTCCTATAATCAAATACTTATTAGTGGGTTTGAGTCATTTAGGTAATGAGTGAAACACTTATAAGGGTTTTTGCGTGAGCTATAAAAAATACAAGGATTTGGTTGTTGTATTAGCCATTAAAACACAATGGTTGTTATTGGATTAGGTTTAGCCAAGAGAGTAAAACACCATAGTTGGGAATGAGCTAGGAAAACTCTATTGTAACACTTTTGTGTATTAGTAAAATAGCTAATTGAAATTGGGGAGATGAGTAAGGTTTATTAACATCCGAACCTCCATAAATCTCATGTATCTATCTATCCACTTCTTTTCCTATTCATTTTTAATAATTGTCTTAGAGCAAAATTTATCTGTCAACCAATTCAACCCCCCTTTTTGGTTATGGTTTTGGGCAATAGTCTTGCAAATTGATCTCCTCTACTTTGTCTTCTTTTCTCACCTCATCTCATTCTTTCCCAATTTGAATTTGGCTTCTTTAAGCATATTTTTTTTGTCTATTTCTTTAAGTTTTAGTCGCTTTGAGTTGGAATGGGAGAAAATTCTCATTTTGTTGCAAATTAAAAAACTTCTTACAAATATAGTGTAAAACTCAGAAAATTCTAGATTTGGAGTAGTGGGCAATTTTATTTCTTATTTTAGAATAGTTTTGCTAAGTTGGCAGATGAGATATTTTTTGTGCCACTTAAACTGATATACAACTTTAATTTTTTTAAATTTATTTTACAAATTAATTCACTATAACAATTGTAATAAATTACAGTAATGTTATGGATTCACTTATGTATCTCTTAATTTTTTAAAATTTATTTTATAAATTGATTCACTGTAACAATTGTAATAAATTACGGTAATGTTATGGATTCACTTATGCATCTTTTAATTTTTTTACATTTATTTTATAAATTAATTCATCATAAAAATTGTAATAAATTATGGTAATATTATGGACTCACTTATGTTATAAATTGAGGGTGATGAATTTTAACTTCATTGAGTGGAGTAACATTGTAATGAGTTGATTTTACTTTAAATAATTAATTTTTAATTATTGTAATATGTTAATTTTATTGTAATTAGTTAATTTATTTTTAATTAATTAATTTAATTTTATAAATAAATAATTAATATTTTGGTATATATTTGTTTTTAATACTAGATGAAATATTTTAGTTCATTTAAAGTAATAGCTACTTTTTTAGATATAATATATTTCTTTAATAATAATAGAAAAAGTTTTTTTATTTACTAATTAAACAAATAAAATATATTACAAATAAATAACTAATAATATACATATATAAAAAAAAAATCAAGTCCCACTATATCGATTTCTTCAAATTTTTTACCTGAGTGCTCTTTGTCATCTAGCATCAATTCTTTTAGTACTCATATCCATCAAACCGGAATGTTGTGTATGACCAGCATAATCATCATCAATAGCATTAATAGCAAAAACACCAGCACCAACACCAAAATCATCTATATTAAATGTGCTCGAAATGGATCCTAAAAAGTGAGCTTCTTGTGTAGGAACAAAGTTTGAGTAAGAAGGCTGAAAGATGGATGAACCCATTAAATATAGTGGCATCTGAGAATGCATGAACTCAAAATGTTGTGAAAGATGAGGCACAATTATGGTTTATGGACAAAACTGTGGGTTGTGTATGGAGGTAGGCCATGGTGTAAATGGGCTAGAAGAGTAAAAGCTCAGTGTTAAAAAGGTCTATGTCGAGAAGTTAGGGGCAAAAGGCATACAAGGTTCACCAGATGTGGATGGCCTAGGATTTGAAGAGGAAGCTAGATACTACTCAAGTTGATGAAAATAAATAAGCTAAGACATATGATGATATGAGGCAGATAGAGGGACAGACACATCCTTATGTCATTGTCAGCGATGGCATGATGGATAATCAGATGAAACACGTGCTCACTGCAGTTCTTCTAAAATTGAAGCATGAGTTGGTGCATGTTAAGGAGGTGACATTGTCATTCTATGTTTATCTTCACGAAATGTTGCTAATGAGCTGCTGACAATTTGGTGTATAAGATGAGCAGAATCTAATAATGACAGGTGCTCAAGTGTATCGACCTACAATCAATATATAAATTTGTTAGGTTGAATTATATGCATATGATGTAATTAATATGCATTTAAAAAAGGCAAATATATTAGTCAAATTAGAATATATATATATATATATATATATATATATATATATATATATATATATATATACATACATACATACATATATACTAACGCACCCACAACAACACCCTGATGGGAGATCCATCTCTATGTAACTCATCGATCCCATTCCATATTTTATGAATGGTAATGGAGTGGAGCATCTAATAGTATACCAATAACCACATGATGAGCTCTATTGTTCCAAATTTAAATCCATGTGGATGTTCCTCAACATAATTTGTACTAGTGTTGTTAGGTAAAACTATAGAGTGGAGCTCCTATGTCTGTTGTGGTGGTGGAGGGATTGACTATTATATTCCAAATTATCTGATAACCCAATTAGGCTAGTGCCACTACATTATATGCATACATATCAAGGGAACAACAACCCTACATATATCATGACCTCAAAAGTAGTCGATCAATAAGGATTGAATCACATCTGACATATATGACTCTTATATAATTTATTCAATTAAACATTGGATGTCAAAAACTATTAATTGTTAGATTTAATGAAAAATTTTAAAGGATAACAAAACACACCTCATCAGAATGACAAGTATCTAGTTTTATCAAATTTGAATAAGCTTATATGCAGGTGTCTCATGCATTACTCTGTCATCAATCCATCTACAATTGTTTTTATACGATCAAGTACATAAAATATAGTTGTCATGATGTACTCATTCAAATGAGCATAATCATATAAATAATAAAAAATTATATACCTTCGATCTAATAGTGAATCATAAGGTATTTCATTTATTCTCATTTTCAGAGCAAGAAATGAAAATCTCTCTCATGCCTAAAGCTATAAGATAAATAATGTACCTACAATCTGGGACACAAAAGGATATCTATAAATCATGCATAATTCTCTATATAAGAAGCTCAATGTGGTAAATCCCTAACTATAATGACTAATCATAGCAAAATCCTATAAAAATATAAGGTAAATTAACGATACCAACACCCTTGTCACATAATTAGGACCTAGTGATCAAACACAAAAAATGTGCATGTGTATGTTCATGACAAAGAATAATGTGCATGTCAACTCCATAAGGCAGTACAACAAATTGATCTATAAGTCATCCTAATTTTTGAAAATAACCCCTAATCGCATCTACTGGAGGTCTAATAACTAATAAATGCTGACAAAAAGACGGTTAATCACCAATTTTTTTCCAATAAGGGGATGACCATCGATAGGTGGACTAGTTAAAATGGCTATATCCTAAAGGGTAATTGTACACTCTCCATCAGACATATGAAATGTGTGTGTCTTTGGCCTCCATCTCTCAATTGGTATAGTGATTAAATGTCAATCAAGTTGAAAAAAAAAGACAATTGCACTAATCCATAAAATCTAGTATTCCTGAGCAACTCCTTAATGCAGACATCTATCTTACCATTATTACCTATTCTATGTGTAGCTCTACTGTTGCATCTACAATAGAGCACCTCATCCTCGATCTAATAAAAATTAAATATGATATATGTCATATGTCATTTTATGGTATAGGATGTCATATAAATGATGTTAGAGTGAATTGTTTATAATTTTAATTACAACATTATTCCAAATTGTCTGAGATCTTTATTAATAAAATAATGATGCATCGTATAGTCCAGGATGTATGTAATCATGTAGTTGAGATGTCATATCTAAAATATTTTTAAACTATAATATTTACAAACCACATATGTTCTAATAAAAATAATGACAAAAAGTCTGATGTGACCATTTAGAAATGAATTTGTTGTATGGTGTGACCATACAATCATTGAAAACCACAATACTTTAAAAATATATATTATGATGTGACCATATAGAAATATAAAAATTTGTAGTATAATGTGACCATACAGAAATCTAAAACCAACATTGCAAATATAAATAATAGTGTTACCACATGCCATTTAAATCACCAATCAAGCTAACAAAACTATCATTACACATACTATCTACTATGGCTAGTGTTAGGGATATGGTGGATGAGATAAGATTGGTTGTTGCCACAGTTTAATGATGATTATTAGCAAGAAAAATTTAGTGATCGTAAGGAGTGTTGTGCTAGCTTGCATTGATTATGACAATTTAGAGCTTAAGAAACAGAGACATTAATTCCTGAATTGCGTTTATTAAGAGCTCCAATTATCAGACGACATTCATTTTCACTTAAAAGGAGAAACATGTTCGATTATGAAGTTGTTGTTCATCAAATTAGATAAGAAAATAATCAAATGTTCATTCGTAGAACTAGATATTACATGTTGAAGCTAGCAACAAAATAAGCAAATGCACTAGGTAGAAATCTAACCAAAACAGAGGTTAATAACGTAATGAATTAAAAAATGTATGCATTGGATTATGAAATGTCTAATGAAGTTATGTAAACAACCTATTCAAATTTATGTTAAATGTCTAATGAAGTTATGTAAACAACCTATTCAAATTTATGTTAAATGTCTAATGAAGATATGTAAACAACCTATTCAAATTTATGTTAAGTATTGTTACATTTTTTGGTACTTATTATATAAAACTTACATCATGTGTCATCATCTGATAGTTCAATATCAAATATGCATTCACTAGAATTTTTACATGTTCTAAACATTACAGCTTGTCCTTGATTTCCATCTTCAATAGACTCTATTTCTTGTCGATGAAAATACTCTCTATCCAAATGAATTTTAATTTGATTATTCTTTTCTTTTATTTGATATAATGCACTCCAAAGTTGAGTAATATTTGAATGTTGCATAGTTACTCCATGTGTATGAAGTCCTTTGATTTGAAGTTCTAATTATGAAATAATTCTGACTGTCATACTTTGTAAGATCAGTCATTTATCTTTATATTGTATACATGATTGCTCTCATGCATACTTGGATCCATCTGGTTAAAGTCATCATCATGTGCTCAATATCGTCTAGTTGCCCTAAAAATATCACCCGGTCTATATGACATTGACATCAATACAATATATCTAAATAAATAATAAAAACATCAAATTTGGTATTAATAATTATTGTTATTATAATGACATGAAGATGGTTGAGCACAATTATTGAATATTATATTATCTAACACAATTATTTTAAAAACATTTAGGTAAAGAAGTAGGCCATTATTTTACAAAATTATTGTCATCACAATTACTATAATCTAATATGATATCTTCATTTGAAGAGATTTTGATTGTACATGAGTTGGTGCCACCTTCCATTTGTAATGGGTCTTGTGATTTATGGAATAATTCTAAATGATTAGGTATTATATTTCTCTCTTTATGTAAGTGTTGCTTTATATCTTCAAATTGTTGGGGGGTATATCGAGGTAAAGTGGCCCAAATAGCTTTCAGAATTTGTAAGTCATGGTAACCATAATATACTTTAAGAGCACACCATATTTTCCAAAGCCTCCTCCATCTTGGTTCTATGCTGAAAATATAATTTTGTAGCTCATTAAATTTGTTCATATAATGGTAAATCATTATATTGTTAGTATTGTCTACTTCAAGTGTTGTATGAGTTGGTTGACTTACAAATGCTCGTTTCTTTCCATACCATACTACACCATTAAGATCTGCATATCTATCAACTAGATTCACAACATGGGTATTTACTTTCTTACTTCTACATCATTTTAATGCTCTTTTCATATGTTTCATATTTATCAAATTAATCAATAATGGATGATTAATTTAAAAGATTATAACATTAATACATTTATTTTGAAAGACAAAGTTTGTAGTCAACCAAGAAATTTCACTACAACATATAATATTTCTATTTGCATATCACATAATTAATTTCTAAGACATGTCCTTATAGGACTTAATTTATAAAGAGAATTTAAGACCTAATATGCTTATTCTTTTAGTTACTAATTTTAATCATTTTGATGGTATATGGCCTACTATCAAGTAGGCTTATTGATTGGTGTCATGAACATCCCTTAACTTGGCTTTGTACTCATAAAAGTATGTATATTAAGAATATAAAATGCTAATGCAATATAATTATAGTAATAAATTTGTCATTATAAGGATCCCATATATTTGTGTCAATTCCATTAAGTATGCCATGAGATTTATGGACATGAGGAGCAACTGCTAGATTTTCAGAAACTCTTATTGAATATAATGGGGATACTTGAAGATATAACAATAGATTATTCTAGTGCAAAACATGGATGAAAACATCACAAAATATCATGTGTTATTTGTCTTTTTATTGATAGGAATGCCTAATCCCATCTTTAAAGACATTTATAACAATGAAAGGTGTTAGTCCAATATGACTACAAAATGGAAAAAATGCTCCAACAGCAATTTTTGAGAATGTTGAATGAATGGGAAAACCGTCAGTGGCATCCTCATTCATATAGATCAAACTTAATGTTGTCCTTTACTTCATACATATCTAGAGTTATTTCTAAAATGGTGGTCGTGTCCATAGAGTTGAACATATGATGGAGAAATTTGGCCTCCATAAGTTAAAGATTAGTTTGTAGGATTAATGGTGGAGAAAGAAAATAAAGGAAATAGAAAAACAATCACCTTGATTAAGAGTGCATGAACACTAATTAGAGAAAACATGGAAAAAAACAAGAAGACCAATAGAGAATTTGCTTATATTTAAGTGAAAAATAAATTTAAATCTCTTAGAAACCAATAAAGAACTTCAACAATATATTGAAAGAGATAGGAAAATGATACAATTCAGTAAACTAAAAATGTAGTCCACATAAAATTAATTTTGAGGAGATTTACTTCGTAGTTTCATAAAATGATATAATTTTTATTTGACTAGGTGAATAAGATGGCAAGGAAGTTTAGAAAAAAGGGATGCAAAGAGTATGAAAAGCTATGTATAATTTATGGTGATACAACTGCTGCTAGCTGATACTTTTGAAGAAAATGGTGAAAATGTTAATAAATAGAAATAACTCAAGAAAGCAAATAATGATAAAAAAAACTAATGATCGAAAGACTAGAGAACATCCAAAATGCAATGACTCAATATGTAATCACTATGAGACAAAATTCAATGAAGAAATTAGAATTACTAAAGAAGAAAATGAATTCAGGAATAACATTCACCTTAGTTGGCCATAGTGATTCAGTAGCACAACCCAACCAATATCAAGAATCAATTTTTTATTGTCTTAATGCATTTAATGACCTTGAAGGAATAGATGGATCTTCTTATACAACAACTTTTAAGATTGTATACAACGATCCATTATGGCAATCAATGTTTTTAGCCATGTTGTAGAGTAAGAAAGATTGATTGGGTGCTTAATATCTAAATTTGATTTCTTGCATTTGTTTTGCTTTATTAATTGTTCCTTTAATACTAAATATTTTTTTTATGTTATGGAAGAGCTTTTTTGATTGTTAGAACACTGCTTTGAATATTATTTAAATGATATGGAAGGGAACTTAATTCTCCTATATTTTGATTTAATATTAATAAATTTTTTTAGTTAAATAAATATTGTTTTTGCTTGTTTACAAACAATTATGCTTGTTGGTTTATTATAAAATTGGTGGTCTATTATCTTTCTAAAAATGTCTAATAGACAAAATAACAAAAATGATGTCGTTGTTATAAATATAGTATGGTGATAAAAGTTGTTAATCCAATATAAGAAAACAAGAACAATTGAAGAAGATAACAAAATGATATTTGAGGCATGTGTTTCACAAAATGTTCTTAATTCACCCATACCACATCTGTTTAAGGATGAACGATATTTGTTTCCCAAGATACAACATATTAAGGAAAAATTTGAACACCATAACAAATGGCACAATAAACTAAATATGTGTAATCACTCTATCACAGGTCAGAAAGGAAAGAGGAGAAGAAGAAGAATATTTTCGAAAGAAACTCTTCAAAATGACTTGATACATCTACTTATACTAAAGGAAAGAGAGAAAAAATAATTGTGGTTTTAATCTTCATTATGGCTACAATTTAATCAAAATTAAATAAGTAACAATAGTCACATAATTTTTGTAACTCATATAACAATAGAAGCTGAAGAGACAAATTTCTGGAAACATCTGTGGCGGCCTCATTGTTGTGAGCGCGACAAAACATCGTGCCCACGACAGAATTTCACAATTCACTATCGTGAGCACAACACAACATCACACATGACAATGGCATATGACCTCCTATCTTAGGTGTGACTAAACATCATGACTGTGATAACTTGCTAGATGTGATGCCCTTTAATTTTCCAGAAATAAAAAATATATAAAAGTTAGGTTGGCCTAAACCATTGTATTCTCGGCTCGATGCAGGTTATGCACTCTCGCATTGGCATCAATTCGGTCTATAGATTTGAACCCTCCATGCACCCGTGCACACTAGAGAGAGCCTTCCATGTGACTCACTTAACAATAAAAGGATAAGTTTCTATATATAAACCCTTTCCCAACTTCCCATCTTTCTTATGTGGAATTTCCCACATTTGAATGTCTTTCTCTTTAGTAAGGAGCTTACTTTGAGCTTCAATTTCTTATTCACACATTCACCATTTTAGCATATGAATATCATAATTCATAGTCTTTATATCAAAGACATATTCAGATCATCCTCTTAAAACTGAATTATGGGACCCACCCTAATATCACTCTCAAAATGTCTCATTAACCACAATTTTCCAACAATCCCCCATATGAATAAAATTACATGAGAAGTAAGATGAACAAAGCCTTACTATGTGATAGAGTTTGGCAATCAAAACCTATATAGAATAGGTATGTGTTACCTTTTGAACCTTCTCTTATGAAAATATATTTATTTACTCACTAACTAGTTGACATGATATCATTGAAATGTTCAAATATTTGAGTAAATAATAATATATTCCACATAGGTATCTCTCTGGACATAATTTAGTTCTCATTAGTATGTTTATTTTGACCTTGAACATCTGCCTAGTTCTATGAGAGGTTTAGAGAATTGAGCCTTACATAATCACTTTTGAAGCGGCCCCACTTCTCTCTCTCTCATAGATGATATCTTATTCATAAGTATCATTAAAACTATAGCTTAACCTTTCCATCAACAACATCATTGGTTTAACCCACACAGTAATCTCACCACATCTTACAATTAGGTTATCCTATTGAACCAAGATCTTGAGATCTCCAGTCAACTAGGTTGGGTTTTTCTTTGTATTAACTTGTTACTATCTTATTGGTTTAAGTTTCATTCCTCTTGATGATTTTTCAACTACCTCTCTATTTAACCCTTTGCTTAGCAGATTCGTAATGTTATCCTTTGATTTTATATAATCAACAGCGATAGCCTCAGTTGAGAGTAGTTGCCTTATGATATTATATCTACGATGAATGTGTCTAGACTTACCATTGTACTTGTTACTTTGTGTCCTTCCAATTGCAGATTGACTATCATAATGTATGCAAATTGGAGGCATGAGACTTTTCCATTTTGGAATATCTTTTAAGAAATGGCATAACCATTCAGCTTCTTCAATGTATTTATCTAATCCAATAAACTCATATTCCATTATGGATTTGGCTATAATAGTTTGTTTAGAGGATTTCCAAGCCACAGCTGCACCAGCTAGTGTGAACACATAGCCACTAGTAGATTTCTAATATTTTATATTAGAAATCTAATTTGTATCATTATATCCTTCTAGGACAGTTGAATATCTGGTATAATGCATTCCATAATCAAGAGTATACCTCAAGTACCTCTGTACTTTTACAATTCCTTTCCAGTGATTAGTTCTTGGATTACTCGTATGTCGACTCAATTGCTAACTATATAAGTAATATCTGGTCTTGTACAACTCATTAAGTATATGAGACTGTCAATTACTCACACATATTCTACTTGAGAAACACTATATCCTCTATTCTTAGATAGATGGAGATTGAAATCCAATGGGATTCTAGCAATACCTATATCATTCTTATTGAATTTACCAAGTATTTTATCCATTTAATGTGTTTGACTCAATGTAATTCCATCTGATCTTCTTGAGATTTTTATTCCCATAATCACATCTACTAGTCCCATATCTTTCATATCAAATCTTGAGTTTAACATATTCTTGATAGACTTGACAATTTTGTCATTACTACCAACAATGGGCATGTCATCAATATATAGACACAATATGGCATAACCATCACTATTTTCTTTGACATAAACACATTTATCACACTCATTAATTTAAATCCATTAAACAACATTGCATTATCAAACTTTTCATACCATTGCTTTAGCACTTATTTCAATCCATATAGAGATTTAACCAATCTACAAATCTTTTTTTTTCTTATCCTGGGATAATAAAGCCTTCAGGTTGTATCATATAGATTTATTCATCTAAATCTCCATTTAGGAAATTTATATTTACATCCATTTGATGTATTTCAAGATTGTGCAATATAACAATCGTAATAATCATTCTAATAGAATTTATTTTGGTTATATGAGAATATGTATCAAAATAATCTAAGTATTCTCTTTGTCTATAACCTTTAATCACAAGTCTAGCTTTATATTTATCAATTGAACAATTTGCCTTCATCTTCCTTTTAAAAATCCACTTGGATTCTAGCGGTTTACATCCTGGAGGTAAATCCATTAGTTTCCAAGTATGATCTCTGTGTAAGTTTGAGGTTCTTCCTTTAGCATGTAAATCATAAAATCTTATCCAAAATATTTTTCTATCATTGCTCTTTTACTACGCTGAAGCTTTATTTCAACTGGCTCAATTTCAAAACTAAATTCTTCTCTTTGAACTTGATCTTGATCTTTGAACTCAGTAATAATCTCAAGAGCTTTTTTGGATACATTTTCCTTTTCTAAAGATTTACAAGAGAATAAATGTTTAAAGAACAACGTATTCCTTGATTCCATTATCATGTTCTTGTGTATGTTAGAAATTTTTAATTTATGCATAAGAAATTGATAAGCACTACTGTTATATGCATAACCAATGAAAATGTAATCAACTAATTTTGGGTCAATTCTTACTTTCTTTGGTAACGGAACAACCACTTTAGCAAGACACCCCCACACATGCAAATATTTATTGGAAGCCTTTCTCCCTTTCCATAATTCATAAGGGATTTTTTCTTGCATACTATGGGGTACCTTATTTAAAAGGTAATTACTCGATAAAATGGCTTTCTTCCCATATGTTCTGAGGCATCCCAGAACTTATCAGCATTGCATTCATCATTTCTTTCAAGGTATGATTCTTACTTTTAGCCACACCATTTGACTAAGGAGAATAATGTGTTATGGTTTCCTGTATAATTTTATGTTGTGCACATAATTTCCAAATGGCGCTTCATACTCACCATCACAATCACTTCTCAATACCTTAATTTTACTATTGAATTGATTTTCAATTTCAATTTTATAGAGTTTAAATTTCTCTATAAACTCATCCTTGATTTTAAGCAAATATACATAACAATATTTTGTGCAATCATCAACAAATATGATAAAATAATTGTTACCACCTCTTGTTTGAACAAATTTTAAATTATATACATCATTATGTATTAGATCAAGTGGTTCAATTTTTCTTTCAACAATTTGAAAAGATGGTCGTGTTAATTTTACCTTAA
Organism: Triadica sebifera; assembly: GCA_023653625.1. Classification (NCBI taxonomy): domain Eukaryota; kingdom Viridiplantae; phylum Streptophyta; class Magnoliopsida; order Malpighiales; family Euphorbiaceae; genus Triadica; species Triadica sebifera. Next base: position 4,321,348 of record CM042910.1, read on the forward strand.
TGCAAATTTTACATTTATGTTTTGAATCTAAATGGAAATTAGATATGTGGTCTAAGTTAATTAGCCCTCTCAAGGCATTATAATTAATATGCCCTAGTCTACCATGCCATAAATTGGAAGACTCAAGCAAATAAGTAAAAGAGGTACTTTCATTCATATGTTTCATAAGAATTACATTAAGCTTAAAAAACCCATCAAAAGCATACCCTCTTCCCACATACATTCCACTTTTAGACAAAATAACTTTGTCTGACTCAAAACCCATTCGAAATCCATACTTGTTTTGTTGTGAACCTAACACTAAATTCTTGTTAATATTAGGCACAAACAAGATATTGTTCAAAGTCAACTCCTTTCCATAAGTCATCTCCAGTACCACTTGTCCTTCACCAAGAACTTCAGAAGTGACAGAATTGCCCATATACAACTTTTTTTCACTCTTCAGTTTGAAGATAGAGAACATCTCACATTCTGAACAAATGTATCTTGTGGCATCAATCCACCATTCCTTTGGGTTAGACCTAACTAGATTCACCTCTGATATGACAATAATAAGATTAATATCAGAGACCTTTTGAGTAATATTATGCAAGAGATTAGCTTCATTATTCTTCTTTTTCTTTGGGAGCCTACAGTTAGAAGCCTTGTGACCCATTTTGTCACAATTGAAGCACTTGCATTGGAATTTTTTTTTAGAAACTCCACATTTGGGTCCCATGTTGGACTCTTTGGTTTTCTTCCTCTTAGAACTTTGTCCATGTTCAACAATATTCACCTTTGTCGTGGAAGAATTCAACCCCTCTTATCTCTTTCAGAGCTTCTGTTGACTTTTTCAATTTGAAGTCTAACAATTAGCTCTTCAATGTTCATTTCTTTTTACTTATAATTAAGGTAGTTTTTAAAATCCTTCCAACCAGGGGGTAATTTTTCAATAATAGCTGCCACTTGGAAGTCTCACTCAAATTCATTCCTTTCGCATGAATATCATAAAGGATAACTTGAAGTTCTAGCACTTGACTCAACACAATTTTGGAATCCACCATTTTATAGTCCATAAAACGTCCCACTAAAATGTTTTTGGCACCAACATCATTAGATTTGTATTTTTAGTCCAAAGATTCTCATAACTGTTTTACAGTCTTAATTCCTCTATACATTTTGTACAACGAATCATGCAAACCATTCATGATATAATTTTGATATAGAACATTGGAATGATGCCAACTATCATAAGCCATCCTCACTTGAACATCTTGCTTATCCTCTTTTAGAATAGGAGCATCATCAGTTAAAAATCGTGCAAGGTTCAAAGTGGTCAAATAAAACAACAACTTTTACTACCACCTTTTAAAATTTAAACCATTGAACTTTTCTACATGATTCACAAGCACTGTGACAGGTACAATAGGAGAGACGACCCATACAGCAGTAGTTAATGGTCTTTGAAAACCATCCTGAACATTGTTAGCAATTACTGTATTCTCCATTTCTGAAATAGAACAAATGAAATATTATATTTTAGCAAAAGCAAATATTGAGATTAACAAGTCGAGTTTGTCTTAAGAATGTTATAAATATAGTATGGTGATATAGGTTGTTAATCTAGTATAAGAAAACAATAACAAGTGAAGAAGATAACAAAATGACATCTAAGGCTTGTGTTTCACACAGTGTCCTTAAAATAAATTCGACCCTACCATAGGTGTTTAAGGATAAATGACATTTGTCTCCCAAGATACAATATATTAAGGCAAAAATTCAACACCACAATAAATGTCACAATGAACTGAATATGTGTCATCACTCTATCACGGGTCAGAAAGAAAAAAAGAAGAAGAATATTTTCAAAAACAACACTTCAAAATGACTAGATACATCGATTTATATTAGAAAGAAGAAAAAAGAAATAATTGTGGTTTTAATCTCCATTATGGCTGCAATTTAATCAAATTAAATAAGTAACAGCAGCTGGATAATTTTTGTAACTCATATGATAGCAGAAGCTGAAGAGACAAATTTTTGGAAACATATGTGGTGATCTAACTATCGCAGGCTTGACAAAACGTCTCGAACACAATAGAATTTTACAATTCATTGTCGCATGCGCGACAGTGTCATATGACCTTCCATTACAGGTGTGTCCAAATGCCATGGTCATGACAGCTTGCCTACCGCGATGCCCTTTAATTTTTTAAAAATAAAAAAAATGTAAAAGTTGGATTAGCCTAGACCATGGTATTTCATCTTGATATTCGTATACGCATATTGCGCCCCCATGCATTTGTCTTGATTCAGTCTATTAATTTGCACCCCCTTGCACCTATATGCACGAGAGAGAGTCTTCCATACCATTCACTTAACAATGGAAGGATAAGTTTTTATATATAAACTCTTCTCCAACTTTCCATCTTTTCTATGTGGGATTATCCACATTTGAATTTCTTTCTCCTTAACAATGAGCTTATTTTGGAATTCAATTTCTTATTCACACATTCACCATTTAAGCATATAAATATCATAATTCATAGTCGTATAACAAAGAACACATATCCGGGTCATCCTCCAAAACCGAGTTATGGGATCCACCTGAATATCACTCTCAAAATGACTAATTAACCACAATTTTCCAACAATATGTTCTTTTGATGCTTTTATCGTTGTTTTGCAAGGTTTGGTTGTCTATTCTACTAGTTATATAGTAATCCTCATCTACCATGTGCAATGGAAACAATAAGATTTTTTGCAAAATTTTTGGATTGTTTGATCATATTAGGATTAAAATTGATTTCTGTTTGAAGAGATATTTGTTAGCAAAATTTAGTGGGCACCATTTCCATCTCTGCCAAAAGTTTTTATGAAGACTTTTTGTTTAAATAGTTCCCCTACAGTGTTACATGTTAGAGTTTTTTTTTTTGCATTTTTTTCTTTTGCCTCTAGAATGATATTTAGTCTTTTCTTCTTTCTTTTTTTTTTCCATTTCCTTATAAATATTTACATCATGGTAATGCTACTTTTTGTGATTGATATGTAATTTATATTTCTTATTCCTTTTTTAGTATTGTCCCACTAATTAGAAGGATTTTTATTTTGTATAACACATATATTTCTTCAAATTTGTTAATGTACATTATATTATTGCTTATTATATATATATATATATATATATATATATATATATATATATATATATATATATATATATATATATATATATATATATATAGATTATTATTGCTCCATTGAGGATTTTTTTTAATGTTATTTTTTTAATGTTCTTGATTATATTCAAATGAAGGAAAAACTGAGACACAAGAAAGTCTTTTATTGAATGGCCAAGAATGTGTAGTTAAGATGGTAATCCAACCACATTGACTTTATTTCTTATGGACAAACATATTTTTATTTGTCTCTCCCAATAATTAAGAAGAAGAATAAAATCGCAAGATTCCAAATTTCTTTCTATACAAGAATAATTAGCAAATTTTCTTTTAATTGTTTGTCAAAATGATTGGCAAAGATATGTTGGAGATCAGTTTCAACATTCAATTGATACAATCTCTAGACATTTTCGAAGAGTTTTGTATGCTATTTGCTCACTTACTAAATAAATGAGTGTTCCTCCATCATTTGACGTAACACTAGTATGTGTCAAAGTCACCAAAAATAAAATATTTTTACCAAAAATTTAATATTTGTAGAAATAGTAAGTTCAAGTCAAACCCTAAAACTTGATTTTATTATCGATTTCAATTATTATTCAATAACTATGTAATATATATATAAGGAGGGTTTGAAAATTAACTAGAATAGCATTGAAATCATTGAAATGAAATTAAAAATGAAAATTCAGAATATTATGACTTCAGTCTAAGGGAAATTCGTTCAGGCTATAAATCAATTGATTATAGACATCTAAGAATTACTTTCTTATCATTGTCTACTTAATCAAAAATTTATCTAAAGATTAGAATATGCTATAGTCTTCCTTGATTAAATTAATTCAATTCCAGCAACCAAATTAATCTTTATTTTCAACATATTTGATATTCAAGCAATCTTTATCATATCAGAGATAACATTAAGATATAGAAGACATTTAAGGACAGACAATAATTCAACAAGGATGAATTATTTAATTTGCTATATATTTCATTTAGATAATCAATAAAAACTTGGATCATAATTATTGTTACCTTATTGCTTCTTTAATAAATATTCCTAACAATTATGGATTTAAAGACTTATTAAGCAATTGAATACAATAAATACTGAACAAATAAGCTTTTTTAGTTATCTACGTATGCATTCATAGAACATTTAATTACAAAGAAACAATAAATAGATAAATCAAAAGATAGCATTATATTGAAAACAAAATCTCATAATTGAATATGAACCTAGTTGAATCCCTTGAATTGAAAAGAAGAGATTTAGCCACACATCTTCATAGATAAACCAAAATTGAAAAAAAATATTGTAAAAGAAATAAGAGCTTACAAATTCTCTCTAAATTTAAAGAGATAACATTTTAACTATCTCTTAAAAATTAGGAGAAGAACAAAATTCTCTAATCTCTCTTTTCTCTCATGCTTGGGATGTCCCTCACATCCTATCGCTTCATATTTTTCCAACAAGAATTGTTAGCCTATTTATAGGCTAAAATTTTGATCAAATAAATGGCCATACAATTTTGTTTTTCAAATTGGTTGGCAAAATATTTTAAAATTTGGAGTAAAATTTCAATAAAATTGGTGAGGTTTTTAAAGGTTGGTCTATACCTTCCTGGAAAGCCTAAGATGTTTTCTACAAAAGTCATGAGAACATTTTTTTTTCATTATAGAATAAAAAGCCACTTAAATTGCTATTAAAGCTCTAAAGGTCAAATATGCCTCTACAAAAAGAATTGCCTTTATAAGCATAATTTTACATGGATAACTTAAATCCAATTCTAATTGCATCAATATGATAATCAACTCTAAAAACTAAATAAAATATACTAAAACTAAATATCAAGGGACTAAAAATAATAATTATTTTGCTTTCATCAAACACCTCCAGAGATAAAGAATAATCCAAAGGAAATATTTATTTTGAAAAATTTTTATGAGATAATAATATTAACTATTACAAATCATTGGTTTATTTTGTGAAAGAATTTTGTTGGAACTATAAATGTGTGCTTGTTCATTTGACATGAGATTCACATTTGTCATGGTAGGTTAGGAAGGAGCAACAACAAATTCAAGAATTTTTTTGTAGAATGTGTTTCCAATTTAGAAAACAAATTTCCTATGCCTACATGAGGCGAATACTATTTAGTTGATTTAGGGTATACTAACATGCCTGGTTTTCTTAGTTCATATCATGGGAGCATTATCATTTATGTGATTACGTAGAAGGGTCAAATTCATAAGGTGTAAAAGAGTTATTCAATTATATGCATTCTTCACTACATAATATCATATACTGTTTGTTTTGGAGTTCTGAAAGCACGTTTTTTTATTCTTAGGGATATGTCTTCATATGATATAAAGCGACGAATATATACACTTATAGCTTGTTGTGTGGTTCATAATTTTATCAAAATGCAAGAGCATATAGACTATTTATTTGTACAATACGCAAATAAAAATATCATACTTGGAGGTGATCAACAATATATTGAAGCAAACACTTTCAAAGGCAAATAAAACTATTGATATCAATGCAAGCCAGTTTTGTCAAATGACCAATATTCGAGATCAAATAACTCATAGATTATGTTTGAATTATAATAACCAATAACTGTAAGATTTTTTTTTCTTATGTAATATTAAACTGATTGTTGGATTTTAGATTTCAAAATGACATTGATTTATTAGTTTTCAAATATTAAAGGTTGAACATTATAAATCATTATTGTTTTTTTAGCAAAAATTATTATTGTTATGATTGTTGAATCAATTTTTTAAAAATATAAAATCGTTTATAAAAAAATTAAAAATCATTTTTAAGAAAAAAATATCAAAAATGAAAAATATTTTTTAATTTTTAAGAAACTAAAAATTAAAAACATTCAATAATGCGGAATGTGGTCTAAGTTTTTGTTTTGTTTTGTTTTGTTTTTTATAAATATGATTGAATATCACATTGTATCTTATAAAATCAACGAAGAAAATTACAATCCAAGCAATTTATTAATTTAAGATAAAAGATTAATTTTAAAATTAAACATATCTTACAAGTTCAAAAAAGTAAAGATTAAATTAAACATATCTTACAAGTTCAAAAAAATAAATAATTTTTACATCATTCAAAATTATATATTTATTTTTGTACTTTGTTTCTATTTAATATGATTGGATTAATTAAGATATCAAGATCTAAAATCCAAGCATGAATTGCATATCGACATGTTGTCGGAATGCGACACAACTGCTTAATAAACAAATTGAATATAAAACCTACGAATTTTCAAAATTTCATGCTAAAAGTTGATAAAAATTTTCTCATTGTACCATGTAGGAATAATTACTAAAAAAATACTTGAATTATTGTTGCTTTAACAATTATGCTATATATCCTTTCAGAATTTTTAAAATTATACCTAAACTAATTTTTTGTCGTCAAAAGTAGCATCAGGTACAAAAATGCGATGGAGCTATACCTATGTGGCAACTGGTGTAATGCCCACTATTTAGCGTTTATAAAAGATGATGATAATTAAAAAAATGAATGGATAGATTAAGCTTCAAAAGTTAGAAATTATCATGGAAGTGCTTTCACTCGTAAAATGGTTTGTCACAATTGTGAACATCGAGGTTATGATGACTCCCGTAAAAGGTTTTGTTACAGATGTGACAAAGTAATTCACACTTGTGAAGAAAGGTTGACACCCATGAATTCATTTTCATTTGGAGCATGTAAGGTAAACACAATTTTCTCTTTTTCATCCCTTATATCTGCGACAAACCTATTTCCCATGCCCTATAATCCTTCCTTACATGCCACAATCATCTTCTTTAATTTTTCCATTTAATGTTCTTCTATTTTCACAAAATTTTAAAGATCAAACTTGGTTAAAGCTTGAAATCATGATGCAAGATCATTAAGGGAAGTGTTCTTGAGGAGAAAGAGGAACAGGGAATTAAAAAGGAATCTAATATGAACCAAAGAAGAAGCATTTTGGAAACCAAAGAGAGAGTAGTGACCACCCAAAAGGAAGGATAAACTTGGATCGAGCTTGAAGATATTTAAAAAGGATCCTTAGTTAAGATTAGTACATACATATATCTCTCCACATTCTAAGAATTTATGATGCTTTGTTGATATTCTAGTAAGGTAAAGATGTGAGATTGATGTGTTATAAATTGGTAGATTAGTTATATCATAAATGCTACCTGTTGTAATAGATAAGTTAGAAATAAGAATAATGGTATGTTTGAGGAATTATATGTGTTAAAAGTATATTCAAGGCATATACTTGAGTTAAGTGTGTGAATAATTATTGATAGGTGTGATTGGCATTGACCAATTTAAAAAAACAATTCATGTGGGTTGTGGTATGCTCTGTTTTGGCACGAATTAGGGATGCTAAAATTTTCAGATTCACGCCCATGAATAAATATGCATGATTGTGAATCACTTTTTCACAATAATGCAAATTGTGTGTAGAAACATTCATGGACAAGTTCAGGACCACCTTTATAGGTTGAAACCTATGAAGGCTATGCTAATGGGTGTGAACAATAGGTTCACGACCATGAATGCTGGAAAATTAGAAACTTAAAACTTGAATTCAAGTAACCTAAGTTGGAATCAAACCTTGATAACATGTTTCAAAAATTCTAAGTGTGTGAATAGAATTAAGTATATGGAAACAAGGTGTATGACTTTCTAATGAACAATTATTTGGATAATGATGTGAAAAATGTTGGGTATCGATTAACATATGAAATAAAGGGTATGGTAAAAATATAATGAGCCTTTAACATTATCTCACTTTTGAAATGTTTTGCATGATGATCGATTGTACAATTTAAACTAAGTATGATATATTAATGTATGTCATAATAATGGATGTTAAGATAATTGTTGTATGACTTCAAGCTCATGAAGCCTATTTGTAAATGATATGATAACACAAGTGAAGATTTAAGAATCTAGTCATGATTGCCCATAATGTCTACCTTAGGACTAGGGTCAGGATATATGACATATCATTAAGGGTATAGACAGTACCAATGATATAAAGATCAATTATGAAACTTGTCATCATTAGCTTGGGACAGGCATCCTTTTTAGTCAGCGACCGACATTTATTAATTAACACTACTCTAGCTTGTGATAGACATCTCTACTTCAACTGGCAACCGATAAAACTCATATGCTATGATAATTAACATGTATCCCCGTAGTCCAATTCATATGTTATAGGGCAAATAAAATTAATGTTGTGAATTATTATTATGTACAAAATTGAATGTTATTTTATGAGAAATCAGTATACGTATGAATACATTTGAATGTAAGCTATGATCTAAAATGAATGACATTGCAAGTGGAACTAGATAAACTTGATGAGAACAAAATAAGGAATGTTAGGATAAATTGCATAATTAGAAATAACATTATAACACTATGATAGTTTGTGATATAATATATTGATATTGGATAAGTGCATGAATATATATTTGATACTTTGATATGCATACGAATATTTGTTTTTATATATATACATATGTATAGCTAAGCACGAGTTGTTTTATATGTGAGTGTTTCTCACACGCAGGTTGGAGTCAGATAGATAGTTGTTAATAGAGAATGAGAGATCCAAGAAAGAGTCATATGACAATTATCATTAAGGATGGGATACTTTGATATGCATACATATATTTGTTTTATGTATATACATATATACCGCTAAGTACGAGTTACTTAGTATGTAAGTGTTTCTCATATGTAGGTTGGAGTTGGATAGATGGTTGTTGAAAAAGAATGAAAGCCCCAAGAAAGAGTCTCATGACAATTATCATTAAGGATGGGGATACACCAAATTTGTATTTTGAAACTTGTAAGTCATGTTAACTTTTGAGTTTTTTAAAACTAACGGTTTATGTTTTTCAAACTATAGGGATGGTTATGACCTATTTACTCATTAAATGTAATAAAATATGTATTCTATTCACCATTGTATTTTCATTTGGTTTTAAATAGTCATTATGGTAATAATGCAACCAAAGTGAATTTAAAGAAAATTTTAAAGGTTTTTAAAAAGTATAGTTTTATAATACTCACTCATGATATTGGATATAATCCAATATATGAAGGGGTGTTACAGTTGGGATGTTTTTTAAAAAAAAATGAGTTAGCGAAATTTTAGCCAACTCAATAAAATGGTGTGTTTTGCACCTGATAAACTGGAAAAAAAAAAAGAACTATAATCCTAAAATCAAAGCAGACATGAAACCCCATCAGACCCCAACACCCTCAAATATTTGAAAACGACATCAAAGATTCTTTGTCTTCTAAACTATTCTCTTTTTGTATTATTTAATCAAACTTTGTTAGTGGTGTATATTGTCTTGGTGAGTTTCATTAATGTAAGGCTCATTTATCCTTTTGTACCTCAGTCAGGTAAAGTGATATCTTTTACTGACTAATTAGTATACGTACGTAGAACTTATAGACATACAACATATATAGATCCACTGATAACTCAAAATAAAAATAAATAATCTTTATAAATATTTGTGAATTGTGCTTTTACAAATTATAAACTAGTACATGACTTTTTTTATTTACTGACATGTTTTATTTTAAAATATACCTAATGCATAAAAATAATTTATGAGCATGACATGACTATCACTATTTCTTTTACTATTGTGTTCCTCTGATGGAATCATTGGATCTACAACTTTCTCAACTTGTGCATTGGTATATGTTTTCTGTTTATGATATGTGTAAGAGAAAAATAACTCACACGTTGAATTTTTGCTCAGTGATGCAATCTTTATAGAAATAGTCAGTTTATAATTAATTTAAATTTGCATTTATAAACCTAATATGCTTCTTTCTAGTAAACGATAAAAATATATCATAATATTTAAATCATCATAACAAGTTAACATATCAACAATATAAAGCACATATCAAGTTACTCACATATTGTGCCCATAAAATTGACTACATAGACCTGACTATAGGGAGACACAAGGGGTAACCATATGAAAAATGCTATTGTATATGTAGATGCCAAGTATCTCTGTATCCATATGTTCCAGGTTCACGGGCATGAATTAATGTTCACAGGCGTGACTGTTCTTCATAGCCGTGACTGAAGTGGTGAAGTTGACCATGAATGATTCTATCCATAAATAAGAAGTCTTTCACGGGCATGACTTAGTCAAGCTTCATGAGTGGTCCAATATTTCACTGTCGTGAATGTTTAAAAGAACAATCTTGGAGTTAACTGATTCACAGGCGTTACTCCATAAGTCACAAGCATGAATTTCTCTTTTCACGGTTATGGCGATTCTTTACCACGGGCATGACACTATTCACTAGCGTGAATATATTCTTCACAGACTTTAATCTTGTTGATTTTCATTCTTTTGAACTTCAAACAATTGCAATCAATTTTCTTCATGGTCTTAAGAATGTGTAACCTATCTAATACTCACTTATTTGTAATCATCAAAATAACGGAAATACCCCTCAAGGTTCAACATTATGTATATCGAAGTACGCATTCAGTTATACTTCATAAGGTTATAATTGTAGTCCGAAAATTTATGTTCATATTTCTACATTTTAAAATATTTCAAATATTTACTCCTAAAATTCGTTGGTCCATCTAACATTTTCCTCCATTATTCTATAAATTCAAATCCTTTGTTTAACCATCGTCTTTTATTTCATTTATAATTTTTCTTTTAATTTTAGAAGTTCAATTATCATTTTTCGTTTGGTCTTTCACTGCCTCAATCAAATGAGATTATGTATTAAGAAGAATATTATTTCTTTTTTGTATACATCAACTCAGTCCTTGCAAAATCCATTTCGCTCCAGAGAAGTCTTTTGCAAAAATAAATATTTTCATCCAAGTTTTATACCTCTCGGTTTACTGGTTGCAACACTATCATTTAATTATTTATCCTTTTTACATATTTACTCAATTTTATTCTAATCCCTACTTTCATTCTTTATCTTTAATTTAGTCCAAAAACATGTTACAAATTATTTTTAGATCCTTTAGACCTCTCAACCTAGTCTCCTATTCAAGTAAATTTAAGCTTATTCTCCTAAAAATAGCTTCGGCTACTCCTCATTTGGTCTCTTTGTCCCAAATTTTAAGTTCCATAAAATATTCTAGTATTTGTTCTCCAATTCCAACTTTTAGATCATGTGGGTTTTTAATCCAAAATTCTCTTATGGTTCACTAATATGTCGACCTAATTATGAAGATGTGTCAAAATCTCTTTGCATGCCTTCAGGTTTCTTCAACTCATATCACAACACAACAAGATAAGCTCAAATTTAAATTCACTTAATCAAATATAACAAAAAGGAATCAGAGAAATAGGAATGGCCAAATGAATACTTAGAAAAAAAAAAGTTCAAATTCTAGGCCAACTTTTATTAAAAGCTTTAATTTATCACAAAAATAAGGAAAAAAGATGAAAGGACAAAAAGGGATGAGGTTTTGCAAATTTAAAATCACAAATCAACAGAAATTTAATTTCTTTTTTCGGTTGTAAATTCATGCATATATCTAGGTAAGACATAGTCAATTTCTCTTTGGCTCAAAAGATTGACTTTAGTATGTCCATAATTATATCATATAGTTAATGTAACTATCTTTATATATCCATGTGATGAATATATGATATATAAAATCATGCAATAAAAACATGATGAGACTTAATAAAGAAATCTCTCGCTAAATAAACAATTAAGTCTTATGTCTTCCATTAATATGGGGAGAACTAGAGTTCTTCTAGAGTTACGACTATTGAGTTGTCTCAAACTCGCTCTATAAGAATATGTTCAAACTATTGAAATTAGATTTCATGATTAATGGATTGGACTTAACCGATATCTACACGAACTTCCTGATAATATCCATAAATGGCTTGTTTTTGGTAAGAGATGGACACTACTATATGTAAATTCCGACGCATAGTATACATCAGTACTCTAGTGCATTTCTCCTTCTGAATCGGAATAAATATGTTTTTGAGGGTTTCAGGTAACATAAAAATATATCTTTGATTTTCTCCTTCTTCAAATCGTGACCCCCTAGTTTAGATACCTCTTATCCTTGCTTTAATTTACACATACAAGTATACTTACTCACATGAAAGATTATCTTACTCGACCCTAAGTCATAGCCAAAGCAAAACCTCTCTCTTTGTGGATTGAAGTGTCTTAGCTTCAACTAGGAAGAGCTCAACTCTTCACCTTTAACCATAGTTTCATTTGCTTATATAGGATCAATGTTTGGGTGACAGAAATTCAAGAGAAATAAGAAGAAAAATGAAGGAAAGATGGGAGGCTAATTTCTGGTTTGAAAGAAGAAGAAGATGATGAAGATGTTAAAGAAAGAAAGGATATGAGTTTAGATATTTCCTTTAAGAATTCGGCCAACCAAAATGGAAAAAGATGTCTATATATATATATATATATATATATATATATATATATATATAATGTCCCACATGCAAACCATAATTAAGTTAATTAATTTTATTTATATATATTTAATATTCATTATATCATTTTCAATCCTCTGATGTTTTATTATTTACATTTTAACCAAACCACATATTTTGTTTCTTTGATTTCATTACCTAAATGACTTAGTCTCTTGAGATTAAATATACATAAAATAATTTATTTTATTTATTAGTGTTTTCATTTTCACAATTGGGACATTGGAACAAAAATCATGTTTCTTAGCATTTTTCACAAAATTGCACTTTAAATTTTATTCTTTTAATTTTGTGCCCTAAACTTTAGCATTTTGACATAAAATTATACCAACAGATTCATCTTCATATTTGATACATCATGGTGTCCTTAGTTCTTGACTTGGTAACAACGCAAAAATGGTGTATTATTAACTCAATCTTGTTTTTCCTTAGTTTTCATGCAAAAATTTAACGTCGCATAGTCTAATTAATTTTTCTCATTTGTACATCATTCGAATTTAGACTCTAGTCATATTGCCTTTATTTTGATCACGTGCACTCTTAGCTTTCAATTGTTTTTGACGCATTTGGTTATGAAACAAATATGTTGGTCGGAGTCTAAGCTAGTGGGTGTGACAATCAAAGTCATTTGATTGTGAGATTGGAGTAACTAGAGCCATTCAATTTAAAACCATCAATCGTTGTCAGGAAACTTTCCTTTTTGTTTCTTTTAGGTTAATGAATTTAATATGTTTGAGTTTTTTTAGTTACTGATTACTTATATATCTGAATTGGATGGGTTTTTTTTCATTTACATTTGTGTTTATTATCGGCATGCAATATGGAATTTACCATGCTACTCCATCATGGTGGGGTTTTTTTTATGGAAAAGACTAATGAATTGTTGGTGAGGTTCAACCAATTGATTATGATGATCTAGACTGAATATATTATTTTGACAATAAAAAATATGTTAAGAGTTTAGGGTATTCAAAGATTAAAAGAATAGCTTTTAGGGAGCAAGCCTAGCCTCTGATATTGCATTTTTTTCATGATGACAAAGGGTTATGATAATGTTGGACTATATTGTCCAAAAATGACGTATTATGATGGTATATTGTGAAGAAGAAAGTTTTGTCGAGTTTGTTAGAGAGAATGAAGTTGATAATGTTAGGGATACAGGTGCAGGTGATCATAATAATGGGGGTTGTGATAATAAGGGGGATGCAGGTGCATGTGATGCTAGTGATGCATAAATTGTTGGAGGTTAAAATGGTGACATGGTTTTAAATGATGAAGATGAACTATATTACAATCCAGTTGATGAAAGTGAGACATATGATGGTATGGAAGATGTTGATTTTAACTCTAATGATGAAAATCACATTGAAGCTAGAAAGAACATAAGGTGGGATAAAGTGCATGAAGTACAATAACATGATGATGATAATGGTGCCATTAGTGCATGAAAGAGAATAATTCAACAAGATTAACTAAAGGAAAGAAGATAAGTGAAAGTGATAATAAGAAGATTGTTACAAGTGGTAATAAGATGGCTGAAACAAGTGGTAATGAGAAGTCAAATGAATGGATTAATTTCATAAATCAGAATCCATTTGTTAGGTTAAACATTGTAGATGAAGATAAGGAGGAGAGTGGGTACAATATTGAGTACTATTCTTTTAATGGTATTGTTGTTACACTTGTGTCTAATGAAAAAGGGCACTTAAGTCTACATAGTAAAATAAGAGTAAGACTTAAGGTGTATGCACCTAATTGTAATCATAAAAGTTTAAAGTCAAAGATTGGATTGCAATTTATAGACGTGGATGAGTGCAAATCAACTATTCAAACCTGGTATATTATCAATGGTCATAATATTATATGGACCAAAAGTGGAGGCAATAAGCTCAAAGAAAAATGTGTAAGGATTGTCTTTAGAGGCTGTATACCAGCAAGATTCAAACATATTAAACCTATGTAATCAAAGTAATTGATGCAACACACACTTGTTTTAGGCAATGTTACAACATATAAGCAATTAGTGAGTTGATAACAAATAAGATGTTAGGTTGTTTTAGAAAAAAATCCAAAATACCCTGCAAAACAGATGTTACAAGATTTGCAGATGATATATGACCTAGATGCCTCATTGATGCAGTGTTACAAAGCTAAATGAAAAACTCTTAACAAATTTTATGGATCATTTGTAAATCATATTATTCAAAGTTAAGGAAAATAAATAGGGATGAGAGGTTTGAGTTAAAGAATGAATTCGATGCTTTTAGAAAACATGTGTTCTAGAGATTTTATATTGGATTCAATGAACTATGTAAGGGTTTCATTTCTAGTTGTAGAAGAGCATTAGGTTTTAATGCATATTTTTTAAAGATTGTGTTAGATGATAATCTATTAGGTGTTGTTGCCAAAGATGGTAATAATAAAATGTATCCAGTAGCTTGAATAGTAGTGGAGAAAGAGAATGAGAAGACATGGTCGTAGTTCTTTGAGATTTTGTTTGAAGATTTTGCATATCATTGATGGTTTAGGTTGGTCCTTCATTAGTGATCAACATAAGGTAACTGTTATATCTCAAAGTTTCATTTACTATAGAGTAGTTAGGATGAAATCTTAAATGTCTATTAATTATGTTTTTCATTGTCTTAATAGAGACTAATCAATGAAATCACAAAATTAGCACCAAATGTTGAACATTGTAACTGTGCTAGCCATATTTTTAACAACTGGAAAAAGAAATTCAATGGACCTAAGTATAATAAGATGTTTTGGAAAATTGTGAAAACCACATTTGAGACTCTGTAACACCCATTTATCTAACAGAATATCTGTCAGATCAAGAGATGCCTCCGGCTGACTTAATAAAGTGCCTGCGCAGGACTTACAACCATTTACTAATATATGCATTTATACTAATTAAATATGCATACATAAAACTTTCATATTTCATAAAAGTTATACAATGTCACCATTTTTTTTATATATACAACATAAACCATTTAGAAACAAAATGTAAATACCCAAGTTATTGCCCTTCTGCTCTGATATGGGACCCACTGGTTCTGCGGTACTAGCTATAACTCTTATCGTTCTGTACCCTTCTATCTACAATCTGCGCGAGAGAAAAACACTCCCACACTGAGTATAATCCTCAGTGGTACAAGATTTATAATGATAGTCTCATAACATTCATATCAACTTATTTAATATAACAATATACATTTATATATACATAATTTAACTACTGAAACATGCCTTTTAAATCAATAAAATAAATATATTTCACATTATATTTGTATACTATAAATTTAAATAACCAAAATAATTCAATCTATATTTCTGGATATCATATTTATATTTATCATGATAACATGTTAATATCACATTATGTTATCAGATATTTCAAGTTTCTTACATGTTGTGCCCATAAATTGACTACCTATACTTAGTTCTAGGGAGACAAAATGGGTATCCGTATGAATAAGATGTATATCCGTATGTAGATGTCAAGCATCTGTATAACCGTATGCTCCGACTGAGTCGGATGTAACCGTATATTTCAGCCAAACATGATAATTCGTATGTCTCTATTGGCATGCCAATATGTCTACCCTATTCTAGTCCAGGTTCATTTATGGGCTAACATAACATTCACTTGTACAGGTTATCTCACACATAATATCAAAATGGACATTCAATAATATAACCTATATATTAATCATACACCTTATATATACCCATTATATACCTTATATATACCTACCATATACATTGTATATATTCACTATATATCTTATATATACCCACCATATATCTTATATATACTTATGTACTATGTAGTATTTATATAAAATATATTCACCACATCAATAAAAATAAACAATTTCATATTTTATATTAATTCACCACTATATTAGCATTCACAATACCATATTAATTATTATTTAATAGAAGTCATATTATATTCCATATATTATCATGACTATTATCATAAAGTTTGTACAAACCTTTTTATGTCATTCTCTGATTTATCAGGTCATTGCCCTTATCTACTATTAACACCGACTTTGTTACTGTGTCTGATAATAATTAAATTTCTAATTACTTATTCTCGTCAATAAATATTTATTTTAAAAATTAAATTTTCTAATAAAAATTTTCTGTTCCCACACGCATTTAATGTGTAATTCACCATTTTCAGTTGTCTCATTCTTATTACAATGCTACCACTTATTTCTTAATAATATCTCCATTTCTCTCATCTTTTTGTCATATTTCATATACTTAATCCATTATCAAAAATTCATCTTCAAAATTTTATTCAATTCTATTTCCTTATTTTCCTTCTCCATAATTTCACTCAATAATTTTTTTTTCATTCTTAATCATTATTATTATTTATATATTTATTTTCCAATTTTCCACTAAAACATTTTCATTAATTTGTCAATTTCTCTAAAATTCCCAAAATAAATTCCTATAATTATTTCAATCCATATTCTTTAATTTTCAACTACCAATTTTACTTAATTAAGTCCAAATAATCAAGAATAAATTTTTCAATAATTCAATCATACTTTGAAAAATTCTCAAAAATTATTTCTCCATTCCAAAAATTATTTCACACCTCTAAATATCCCAAATAACTCCAATTTCATCAAATCAAGCTATGGTTTATCCAATTTCTTCATCCAAATTTTTGGACATAATTATGGAAAATTTCTAAAAATTCCACAAAAATTCATAAAAATTATCTTTACCCATTTCTCATCACTTTTCATGAATTTCATCTCTAAATTCCTCATTTTTCAATTTTATACAATTTTCATATTATTCCTCCAGCAAACCCTAATTCTCCATATTTCTAATCCAATACAAATTTTACAAACATCTTAAAATTAATCTAAGGAAATCACCCAATCAACTCAAATCCAATAAAAAAATCTAAAGAAAAAGTTAGAGAATCTCACCAATAAAAATTTATGGAATTCCGGTCAATGGAAATTTTTTCCACCAAATTATTTTCTTCTCCTTTTTGTTGCTCCCTTATGGTTAGATAATTAATCATTTGTAAGAAAAAAAAAAAGAGCTTAAAGACCTCATCCATGGTGGTTGGCCAAATGGGAAGGAAGATGGAAACCTTTTTGGTTGATATTTTGGTAGAGAATTCTTGAATAAGATCAATTGACCTTATATATACTCATAATTAGTGACTAATAACCTTCATTAACCTTAATTTCACTTCCTATAAGCTAATTAAAATGTCAATTAAAAGGTAAGCTTGACAAGTGGTCCAATTACATTTAAATTTAATTTGACTTAGACATAGTTTGTACCAATCATATAATTTTCTTCAAATTAATTCAAGATATACTTTAATTCTCCAAAATTAAATCTCCAAACAATATAATTCCATCAAATTGAATATACCAAAAATTTTAAAATAATTTTCTCTTCGAAATGGTCTTTTCAATTTTATGAAATGACATCCGGTGCGAAAATTCTATTTTTACGGTGTAGTCATTTTTCTTAATTCGGTCAGTAAAAATTTATTCACTGTCCGATTTCTAAATTATTAGTGTTAAAAATCTTAGAATTCAATTACCATCGCATCAATACTTTTACAATAATGAACATATATTTCTAACCTCCACTCAAGAAATCGGACCGTAAATCCACACTGGGTACTGTATTTTTATAAATTGGAACCCTTAACTTTAAAATTTCTCCACATAACTTTACCAATGACCTTAAAATATTATTATCTATATTTTAGTGTAATTAAATTATATTTTTCTCATCAGAAAAAAACCATATATTTTCCGCCGGTATATCACATCGATTGACGTGTCAAGCATGTAATCGCAATAATTTGCCCATATTCTCTAGTCTTCATACCATTTATAACACTTTCAAATTAAATTATTATTTTTATACATATATGATCACATTTAAATCCGAATAATAATATCGTTATACTAGTCAACTCTTATTGACTAAACTGTGTCGGTCACGAAGCGCACCCACCATAAGGGCTAAATTACTGGTCGTGACAGACTCAACTCCATACCAAGCTTAAGGCACTGAAGAATGAGTCAATTGAAACATATGATTATAAAAAGAATATGTTAGAGAGGTGTCCAAAAGACAATCACATTTAACACTTAATGTACTTATTTATCATTAATAAAAGATATTTTCATTATGTTGGTGTTCATTCATACGGTATGTAAATGGTTATAGCCAAACCATTGACCTTCTGGTCAATTGGAGGTTATGATGCTCATGATTTGCTTTAAATCATGTGATGATTTGAGTTGCTAGTATAATATAAACCTAATAAGTCACATACATAGAAGGAATGAACAAAATGTGAAATAGGGCTGGGATTTGATCCAAAAATATGAGAGAAAGTTGCATGAAATAGTTTCGCATTTGCAAATAATAAGGGTTGTGTGTCATGCACATGTGATAGTTGTCTCATGCACGTGACAAATGCAAAGTGATAATCTATCATGCACATGAGGCTGTGTCACGAGCAAGCTATAGAATAAGGACATTCTATTGCATGTGTATTAGAAGCCACTCTATGTGCATGCCCGTAATTGCCTAAATGGTTGTCGCTCGTGTGATACCTATCATGTGCATGAGACACTGTGCGATTTTTCAGGTTTTCTATTCTGAATAGGAAGCCAAATGTGGAGTTTAAAGTATCCAATTCTAATTATGATTAGATAACATATAAATACCATTTGAAAAACATAGAAAACCAGGCTGTCTCTTTAGAGAAAATAAGAGTTGTTTTCTTCTTTTTTACTTCGCAAAAGAAATTCTCCCATTGCTAGCACTTTGGTAGAATATCACTCTATAACCTTTGAAGTTATTTCCTTCTCTCCTTTGCATGGATACTACTACAGTAATCCATAAGCTTGGATTATTGTAGTTTGATACAACATAACAAGAAGAAAAGCCCACAATTTAAAAATTGAAGTTGCAATCAAAAGGTAATTCTATTACTTCCATGTGATGATTATTCCGATTTAAAATTACATAAGGTGATTCCAATGGTTTTTGGGTTAATTAAATTTTAAATTTTCACTATCATATATATGAGATACATATTAAAAACCAACAAAACCCACATGTTCTTTTATAAGTCATTAATCTGCAGCTTAAGTAATAATGATATAATAGACAATAATATTTGTGAAACTTTTAATGGGTATATAGTGAAGAGTATGACTAAGTCAATAATTGACATGTTAGAAGATATTAGACATCATTTAATGATTAGGATGCATGATACTATTAAGAAGATTGAGAGATGTAAAGATATAATATGACCTTGAATTATGAAGCTAGAAAAGATATAAAAGTTGGTCAAATTTTATATATTGAAACCTCCTGCTATGGATAGGAAGTATGAGGTCAATTTTGCCACCAATATTTGTAAGGCAATTAAGAATGCCTAAAAAGAATAGGATAAAACCCTTAAAAGGAGAAGAAACAAAGTGCAAGTAGCAAGTTACCTAAGACTAGGATAAGAATGAAGTGCACCATTTATAAGGAATATGATCACAATGAGAGAACATGACCAATGGTTAAAATAGGTGCAACTGCTAATGAGGGAACAAGTAATGGTTGTCTAAGCATAGCTTCCGACACTAAAAAACCTAAGGTAAGTGTTTCTTGTTAGATCATTTTATATGAACATCATTCTCATATTACTTTCAGCTTGAATGACCATTTATGTTTTAATGAACATTAGGGGAAACATAGCAGACCAAGGAAGGAGGAAAATGTTTCACTTGTAAAAAGAATTAAAAAGCTACTCTAAAAAAATGCACAACTAAGAATTAGAAAAACTCCAAAACTAATTGATAAAGTTGTTGTTAATGAATTTAGAGAAATAACTTTGGTAAGTCTCTCATTGGAATTGACCTTTTGGTTATGGTTAAGAAATTTAGAAAAATTGTTGAGGTTTTTTAACTGTTGCAGACAAGACAATAATATAGTATGAGAATTTTTGCAGATTATGACAATATGTATTCTAAAGTAAGTATTATATGAGATGTTGTGTGTTTAATTAAATACTAAATTATGATGAACATTGTTATTTAGGCTCTCAAATCTTGCTTGCGGATGCTCGGTGAAGCAAAAGTCAACAATATAATTGATGCATCAACTGTAGTAGTTGCCTCCACTTTAGTAAGAAGAGCTCATCAAAATCAAGGACCAACACCACCAAATGAATTTGCCCTTCCAACACAAATCCAACTGGCTGGACAATTATTCCCACCAAATGCACCTGATAACTTCTTTAGTAGTCAAAGATCATATGTTATTGATGAAAGTTGACCACATCCAATAAATTGAATCTAGAAATGTCATGTATAAGACTTTTGATGTGAATACTTAAGTATTAGATTTTTTTATGTAAATATTGAGCAACACTATAATTTTTGAGGCATCATGTATACCATATCATTATGAACTTATGTATAATGTGTTGAGGCATTTCACATGCCATTTTTGTTATCAAATCTCCCATTTTAGTGACATAAACTCCTATAATATTTTTATTGCTAAACATACTTCTATTTGTCAAATTTCGAATCTTTTGTTTACTTATTACTTGATATATGTGAACATGATCAATATAAGAACATGGAAGAGACATTTCAAACAAAATATTCAATTTTATTAAGGAAGAAACATAACATTGCCCAAGTGTTTCTCATGCATGCTACCCAAAACACTAATTAGAACACAAATCAAAAATACTATTAGGGTAACAAATAACACGATTATATTACATAACTTTGCTTTCATTTGCATCAACTATTGATTTAGGTTCTGGTTATCCAAACAAAGCTTGTTTCCTTCAATCTCCATGATGGCATTGCATTCATTCAACTTGCAAACTTCATTAAATAATCAGTCAATCTTATTTTACTACTCTTTATCTTCTCCTTCAAAACATCATTCAAAAGTTTACTCCCTTTTATCTTCACCTTCAAAGCTTCACTACTCTATATATTGTCCTTCAAAGAATCATTCAAAGTTTCTGCACCCTTAAGGTCTCTCTCTAACTATCGCTTCTTTGTGATTATCTCAACCAACACTTCATTTACCTTGCCACTATACGACTCCTCTAACCATTCAATGTAATGGCAGTCACCATCCTATATACACATATTAAAATCAAAATCAGAGAAGAAATAACAAATTCAACAAGAAATATGAAAGAAAACTCTCACCTATTTCCATAAAGGACACCGGAAGAACCTTTTACCTTGATTATCTAGTGTCAATGAAGTTAACAAATGACAAGTTTTCATATTTGCAAACACCTCAAACCCTAGAAATATGAAAGATGTGCTAGCTAAGTTCATTGCCATTACTATGAATTAAAATATTTTAAGAACCTCAACAACAAAACGAAAGAAACAACAAAAGGAGACAATTTATGAGAGATTGAGCTTTGATATTGAATGTCTAATCATATTTTGCAAACAAAGGAGATTATCTAAATTTGCTTCCTTTTTTTCCAAATTATTAGGTGTAGTATGTATCATTTTATTGAATTGACTGAAATTTCGCTAACTTAATTTTTTTCTAAAAACATCTAAGTTGTCATGTAGGAATAACACTGCTGCATTTTTGTATTTTATGCTACTTTTAATAATAATAAAAAAATTAGTTTGGATATTATTTTGAAAATTCTAAAAAGCATATAATATAGTTGTTGAAACGCCAATAATTTCGATTTTTTTTTTGGTAATTAATTCTACTGTATAAATCCATGATTCAGTTTTCGAAGAACCATACAGTATTGACGGCCAATAATTAACTATTATCAATTTTTTTATTTTTTATTTTTTAAATTTTTAGGAAAAAAGAAAGAGGAGGACAGAGACGATAATAGAAGGATTAATAGAAGGATATAAAAGAAATGACTTTGCAGTGAGCCGCTTTATATCCGTTTCATATTAGGACTATTTATAATTATTATTTGGTAGTTTTACTCTCTCTCTCTCTCTCTCTCTCTCTCGCACCTTCTTCCTTCTCTCTCCAATCGAATCTCTTTTCACCACAGCGAGGAGAGGACCCATCACCCAACATATAACCAAGATACAAATATATAAATATATCTTTCTATTTACATATATCATATATCTATTCAAACAGAGAATCTCTTATTAGTCGTGGATTAGCTCCCTGTGGTTGAATTTTCAGTGCCCCTTTGTGGGTATCTTTTTTTCCCTTCCTTTCATTTTTCACTACTCTTTTTCTTTATCTTTTGGGTTGATTAATAATTGGGTTTGTGTTTTTGAGCTACTTTTCTTCTTTGCAGGTTGAGATTTGGGTGGTAATGCGGTCTGCTTAGTGGGTTGTAATTGTTCGATAATTCTAAAAATGGATTTCCCTTTTGAGGGTAATTTCTTGCCTATTTACTAGATATGATTATTTCTGGGTTTTGCTTCTGTTGTTTGGATTTGTGAGTGATTCGTCATGTCAGCTGTTAAATGGTTGTCTGTTGTTTATTCATGGTGTTTCGAAAGGAGATTCTTTTGATGAATTTGTGATCTCCATGGTCTTTCATTTATGGGTATTGTTCGGTTATTTATCTCTGATTGAGATTTTTAATCTTGGTTTTCTCGGTTAATACTGATCTTTATGTGATTATTACTCGTATTTTTAAAAAATATATTTTGGTGGGTGAATTTTGGAGGTTGGCGAATTATGTTGGCTTTTACCTGTTTTTATATAATGGAGTGGGCTTACTGTGTATGATGGACTGTTGTTTTTCTAGCATGCTATATCCCTGTGAGAACACAGAGGCAAGTGCTTTCAAAGTTGGAATCAATTTTTTTAGGTTATTTACATATATACAAGTGCAGACACCTCGCCCAATTAAACATTCTGAAAATTGTTATTGCTGATTATTCTTGCAGTTGGTATTTATGCAAGTCAACCATTTGGTTATATCTTTTCTATATTTTAATGAATTAATAATATTGAGGGTAATTAAATAAATTTAGTCCAAGCAACTCCTTGAGTCTCCTAATAGGTGCCTGTAAATACAAGTTTACTTTATACCAATTACTTTTAGTTAGTTAATTGGGAATTATTCAAGATGTTATCATCATTTTGTGGTTTTCTTGTTTTTGCTTGTTAAGCTTTTGAGCTTTGATGGATTCCTATGCCAAAGGAAGCATTTCTGATATATATTTTTAAAGTTCTTCCTTGTTTTCTCATTGTTTTAACACCTGTTATATGCTTCTTTGATCTTGGATAAATTCTATAAATCATCGATGTGTCCTTTTTGTCTCTAGGGAGTGCACTTGATCCATCAAAATGCAGTAAGCTAAGCATTGATGAAAAGAGAGAACTTGTCTACCAAGTATCAAAGTGCCCAGGTGCCTCTGAAATGCTGCAGGCATGGAGCCGACAGGAAATTTTGCAGATCCTGTGTGTAGAAATGGGAAAAGAAAGGAAGTATACTGGCTTGACAAAGTTGAAAATCATAGAGCACCTGCTGAAAATTGTGTCTGAAAAGAAAGTAGGGGAGATTGAGGTCACAACAGATACGGAGACAGAATCATCTCCTGTACCTTCCCAGAGATGTTCCAAAAGGCAGAGGAAAACTGATAATCCATCACGTTTAACCATTTCAGCGAACTATAGTGCAAGTAACAATGGAGGCAATGATTTAGGCAGTACTATATACTGTAAAAACTCAGCTTGCAGAGCTACTTTAAAACAGGATGATGCATTTTGCAAGAGGTGTTCATGTTGCATCTGTTATAAGTATGACGACAACAAGGATCCCAGCCTCTGGTTAACTTGCAGCTCAGAGCCTCCGTTTCAGGGTGTTGAATGTGGCATGTCTTGCCATCTTGACTGTGCTTTAAAACATGAAAATTCTTGCATTGGGAAAGATGGATATGATGGCAGTTTTCGTTGTATAGCTTGTTGGAAAGTGAATGATTTACTTGGGTAAGTATTCCTCCATGTAATTTCTGTTCTTCTTGTTCTCTTTGTTCTTTCTTCTTTTGTAGGTTTCTGTTTTTAATTTAGTTAAAGTTTCTACCTCATTGTTTATGTTTTTATATAGTTAATACAGTAGACAAAATTTCCCCCTTCTATTTTAGAAACCATTGTTATTTGGATGTCTAAATTCTGGGACATTTGATACTGTGGTTTCTATTCCATTCAGCTGTAGTTTTGTGGCTATGAGGCTAAAAAAGAGAAGTTTCTTGTTCTGGCATAAGATTCTATGAAACTGATATATCTGTTAGATTTTTCTTTTAATGTCTTTTTTTTCTGGAGGACCGTCACATGTTGAACCTAACTAGCTGCTGAAAGTATATCTTTTTAGGGTTTAATTTGGTTGCTGTTTCAGTTCCTTTTGATTTTGTTGTGTGTAGTTGATGTCTAGACGGACTGGGAAACTGTCAGTCGCCTAATTGTACATTATTATTTTGCTTATGAGACATGATCCTTGTCTTTTGCTTAATTGGTTGAACAAGCAAACATTTTTAGCTAGTGGATTGATTTGGGGGAATGTAAGAAGGGCTTTAGCTTTGAGAGCAATCTATACTTGTCTGTTGGGGGCTAAAAGCTTTAAGAACATTCTATACTCATCTGTTGCTGTTAATGTGTTTCAAGTGGGATAAAAAAAAAAGGCATTTGAGAGATAGGAAATTAGCAACCGAAAAGAAGCTCTTGAAGTGCTTCTTATAAATTTCTATATAATCTCATTTTTTATGGTCTTCTGTTTTTGTCTTTAGTTGCATGCTGTAAATTTTAGGTTAGGTTCTTAGGATTTGTAGGTTGTGCTTCTTTGATTTTAAAGCTTTTGTGAAAATTATTCTAATTTCGATTTAACCGAGCCTAACTATTATTAAGACTATCCAATCTGCATGCTTTATGTATGTAGTTGTTTGTTCATATTATTGCAAAATTCTGAGAAAGTGAATGCAAAAGTTTATAGGAATTGTATATACAATGCAACCAACAAAATCTTATGGAGAAATCCTGATCCTATGTTGAACTGTTTTTGTATTTCATATCCAGGATGATTTCATTTTTTATGTTGACTTTCTAAAGTTCTGTTCTTCTATCTGAACTTATATCTTTTGCAATCATATGTCTTAATAAGATAATCTACCTGCTGGATGCTACAGTGGACTATTTTACCCCAGTAAGCTTTACCCCACTCTCTCTCATTACCTCCCTTTTTCTTTTAATATCTTCTCTCTCTTATTCTTTGCAGAAACTCCATTTCTCCTATCTTATCTTTTTCCAAAATTAAAAAATAGAAAATCAAAGCCCATAATTTTTTTCTTTAATTTTCTCAGCAATTTAGGCCTCTACAATTTCTTGCATTTTCTAGGAAATCAAATAAGTAGAAACCGGTTATTACTCTATGGAGGTGGGCTTGGTATTGTCTGTTGAGGTAAACTCTGACTGTAGGTCCCAAAGTGCTCAAGAGGGGGGGTGAATTGAACTTGTTTTCAAATTTTCTTCTCGTTGGAATACTGTTTTCTATCTTTGCTTTTCTACTTGGCAGAACACATATTTCTACTCAACATAATTTTGACAGTTTTCTACCATACGTGTCTACTTTAAATTTTGAGTAATAAAAGTGAAACTTCTATGATAAATTTTTGATAAACAATCGGAAAATATTTTATCACATTGTATTTGATTCAAAAAGCTTTTCTCTTTATATATAAAAACTTTCAAAACCATGAGTTTAGCTTATATAGCTCAAATATCTTCAAACTCATATTTTGTTTTGATATATCAGAAACTTGCTGCAATGTTAAAAATATAACAAAATTGAGTAAAAGAAGATCAACAAATCCTTCTTGAGAGTTTCTTTCACTAGTGACCCTTGTAATGGGCATGGGATCAAGTTAAATTACAGCCTTAGTGATCTATAAACCCTGGACTCACTCACTGCAATCCTTAAGGTTGTACACAAGGCTAACCTTAAAACTTTCTTCCTTTTTCTAGGATAAAGAAAAATCTCTCAAGTTTCAAATCTGAAATGTGCACAAACAAATACAATAATCGCGAAAATAATTGTTCCTCGCTTTCAAACAGAATATACAAGGCAAACTATTACCAGAATGAGGAGGATTTTTAAGATGTTAAGCTCAAATGATGAAAGTAGATGAAAGATATTTTATAGCACTTGAGAATATTGATTTTTCACTTTCATCTTGTTCAATTTGATGTTTTTAGGTCATTTTTATACTTGAAATTCAAAAATATTGTCAGTATGACTGTTTGAGTACAACTGTCGTACAAGGCATTAAATGCTTAATTACTTTGTACTACTTTACTAAAAGCTGTCTATAAGATTTTCTACTGGTTAGAACAACCTTTCTTTTCTACTATATAGAACACATCTTTTCTCCTTTTAATTTTTTTTCTTTGAAAACTTCTAGAATAAAAACTTTTATCAATAAAAACATTTTTATTCATTTTCTTATGAGTTGAAAGCATTTGTCTCTAAATTCTCCCTAGTAGCAAAATTTTTGTGTTAAAATAGAATTTATGCAATGCATGTAATACAACCTCAACTCATTCTTTTCCATAATATCTCCATTTCTTTATGAGAGATTTGATTAATTCTTCTTTGAACTCCCTGAGACTTTCTCTTCTCCACTGTAGATTTCTGCAGAATATATTATATGATAGAAATATATTTTTCATTGTTTTGTTATCATCAAAATCCATTAGAAGTTGTAGCTGTTTGAGCCAACACTGACATGTTAGGATGCTATCAAGTATATCTGGCCAGATGCATTTCATTAAAGGGCAAATGTTGTTTGGATGCTTGATTGCAGGAGATAAGAAATTGAGATGCAGAGCAAAATTAAGAAGTTCAAATACCAACAATTTTATTGTCTCCCAATTCCTATAAGGATTTGGAGCTTGAAGTGTCTTATATTCTTATTATGTCATCTCTCATTTAAATTGATGGAAGATGAAATTTACAGAAATCATAAAAGCATTTGACTCTTTAAGGGTTACATAATGCAACTATAAATATTGGTATGAAATGTAGAATCAATTTTGTATTTGAATTTTTCCAAATAAGTTCATATAAAGTTCGGATTTATTTATTTTTCTTTTGCAATAAAATTCCCATAGAGCTTACCTTCAGCACCTTAATTTATTTGTCCATTTATCCCAGGGAACTAATCATGGGACTGTTGACCTACAAAAATCAGTTTCTGTTCTTGATTGGTTTTGAAGTATTATAAATTGAAAGCCCCAAGCCATTACATAATCTTAACACTGGCGTTTGAAAATTTTCCTAGAATTTTCTGCAGCTGTCATCGTCATTTTGGATTTTAGAAATTTATTTGACTTTTCATAGCTTTCATATGTTATATACTCCTTCGAATCTTCCTTTTCTTTCCTCGTTACTGTAAATTTGAACTTTATCTGAGAGGTAGGATGCGTAGTAAACTTCCTTCCATGATATATTATCATGGTCATCCTCATGCTTTCATCTGAGATGATATTGTAGTTATTATGGAGAGGAGGTTGTGAAAAATTTGTTGAGAATGTAACAGGCTTTGTGTTCAGGAGCTACGTATGTTCTGAAAAAATGAGTTGTAACTTTTTGTTTGCCTGATGGAAGCCTTGACAAATTTTCAGATTGATGTGAGCGTGGAATTTTGCAGGATTAATTGACATGACACAAGTCATTAATGTATATTCTGGAATTGATTTTCTGAGTTGTAATCCACTGGCACCATCCTGTTTGATTTAGTCACAAGCGTCAGTAACTAATATTTACTTGACCAGAGGGATCCCCATTCCAATTGTTGTGGCATCATTTCCCTTGAAAGTTTAGTTTTACTTTTTCATCTGCTTTTGTGGTGCTAACTTGTAATCTTTACATCTGTGTTTATATTGAATAGTGTTTAGACTAGGTAAATGGTGGGTATACATCAAATGGAAGGAGGATAGGAAACAAGTTTACATTGAAACTATCCGGAAAAAAATAACTAAAAAAGGTCTCACTTTGTTTTCACAAAGTGTCAACTGTTGCTTTAGAGCATTGATCATTATAAATTGCAGTTAATGATAAATTGAAGTAATTATAGAGCGATTTTTAATACTATGATTTGATTATGTTGAAATAATCAGTACTTCATGCAATTGCTGTCTTCTTAGAATGTTAATTTAAGAAGTTGCAGATGTACCTAGCACTCTCTGAAGCTTAAGAAAATGTCAACTTGCTGAAAATATTGATATTTAGCTGTGTTCAAGTTTTGATGACTTTAGTAAGATAATTCCATGACTTAAAAACAGTGCTTTCTGCGTAGCAGCTATGACTGTAATCCATACAGATTCTTGGTTGATTTAATCACTATATGCATGATAAATGTGTGAAAAATATTATGCATTTGCTTCTATAAATTGTACTGCACTAGCTCTTGTTTGCTCATGTTTATTGGTGATGCGATGCCTGTCTAAAAGTTGTGTTATAAGACAATATACTTTTGATTTATTTGATGCATAATATTTCATTCTTTTTAGTGCCATACTTATAGTCTTCCAAAGATTTTTATTTTGTCAGTGGGAAAAACATAAACACGTGGAACTGTATCATTTACATTCTGACTTCTTTGTTTAGTTTGGATTTCTCTCATTCACCAAAAAAAATAGGAATTCTCTGTCCAGTGCCTTATATAATCTTATTATTGAGATCTCTATATTTGATATAAATGTCTAAAATTTATGTTCTTGCTATTCTGTTAAATCATTCTTCTCCCCTCAGAAAACCCAGAACTGCATTTTGCTATACATATTTGTCTATGACGTCTATTGATGAACATTTTCTGACCATCCCATTTCCAGCACATCTCATTTCCTGTCCCTGTAGCTCTTTGGAGAACTTCGGGAAAAGGTTTTGACTATTTTGTCATTAAATCTTATCATTGCTGAAAATTTTCATGCATTGTTTTCTCTTGGACTGTTGAATAAAATGATATGGTATAAAAAAAGACAGTTTAATTAATTGTAAAGCATCTTACTGTATCCAGATGCTGCAGAAAACAGTTATTGATAGCCAAGGATACCAGGCGGGTAGACATACTTTGTTATCGCATTTCCTTAAGTCAGAAACTTCTTAATGGTTCTGGAAAATATCAAATACTTTATGAGATTGTAGATGAAGCAGTGAAGCTGCTTGAAGATGAAGTGGGTGCTTTAACTGGCTTACCTGTAAAGATGGGCAGGGGTATTGTCAACAGACTTTCTTCTGGACCAGAAGTTCAAAAACGTTGTGCTTTTGCTTTGGAGTCGTTGGACAAAATAGTCTCAACTACCATTGTGCATCAATTACCATCTCCAGTGATAAGAGGTAGGTCTGTCTTATTTTATGGGACCTCCGTGGTCAAATGATTGGTGTTAAAATTGAACAAGTGATAGATACTTGCTGTGAGTTCAAAGTTTGATCTATATTCTTTCCTTTATTGATAGCTGGAGTTTGGGCTCATCACAATTTTTTTTTGGGGTTACATTATTATTATCTTAGAAAGTCATTCGGTTGTTGCTGGTGGAAATATAGTGATTCATGTTCATTAGTTCCTTAGACACTTTTTGGGAAATTATACTCCATTTTTTCGTGGTGTTGGCAGATTTAAATGCAGCTGCTTCAACAATGATCAGATTTGAAGATGTAAATGCAACTTCACTCACTGTGGTCTTGGGTTCAGAAGATCCTTCACCAAATGCTGTTGTTGGCTATACCTTGTGGCATTGCAGTGGTCAGGATCCTGATTATCCAATAGAACCAACATGCTCATTGTTCCTACCAAACAAAAGGTTTGTTGTCAGAGGTCTTTCTCCTGCTACAGAATACCATTTCAAAGTTGTATCCTTCAATGATGGAAGAAGAGAAATGGGTGTATGTGAAGTTCGGTGTTGCACTCTGAAAGAAGTCTCAAACTTTCTAGCTATAGAAAGAAGTCAGAGCCCAGCAACCAATTGCAGCAGTCTTTCTAATCCATCCTCTGAGGAAGATGAAACTAATCACAATGCTTCATGTCGTGACCAGATTGTTAACCGAGCAGACAATTCACGCAGTTATTGCAACAAAAGTGGCAAAATTATTGCTGCCAATGCGTCCAATGATGCCATAACTTGTAGTGACGCAGGTAAAGGAAGAAATCCAGGAGATGCAGTTCCCTTGCTAGATGGAGAAAATACCGGGCAGGTAGTTATCTCAGTGCCCAATTCTGATGAGCATAAGCTTCGGTGCAAGCATTTGCCGATAGTTGATGAAATAAGTATTGATAATGTGTCGAATACCCCTGCTCAGACAAGCCTGGAATGTGTGCCATTTGTGGGTAATTCAGAAGCTAGCTTGCCCATTACTCCCTGCAAGTTGGAAATAAATAAGGATGCGCAAGGAAGAAATTCAAGATCCAAATCCACCATGGATCAGTCAAATGGAAATGGGAAAGGGGAAGAACCTCAAGATGCAAGCACAACAAAGAAGAGAAGCGGGGAAAGACGAGATGAAGAATGTGTAGGGAATGGTCATTCAGATGGGGATTTTGAGTATTATGTGAAGGTGATCAGATGGTTAGAATGCGAAGGACACATCGAGAAGAATTTTAGGCAGAAATTCTTGACTTGGTACAGTTTGAGAGCAACCCCACAAGAGATAAGGGTTGTTAAGGCATTTGTTGATACATTCATTCAGGATCCAGGTTCTCTTGCTGAGCAGCTGGTTGATACCTTTTCAGAATGTATTTCAAGTAGAAAATCATCTTTTGTGCCTGCTGGGTTCTGCATGAAGCTTTGGCATTGATATATATATATATATATATATATATATATATATATTTGATGCAATTAGAAAACATATTGCACACAAACCCGATGCTGAGATTGTGTAGCAGTGATTCTTTAGATTCCATTAACATTCTTCTTTCTGTCATATAATTTAATTTGTCATTAGTATTTGATATTCTTATGGTGAAACAATGTTAGAGTTCATTTTCTTAAATATATAGTTCCCTTTGCATTCATTTCAATTTTTAGAATTTTCTGTTTTTATTTCTACTTGAGAATGCAAATCTTGCTATATTAGGAGCTGAATGTAAATTTCTCACTCCAATTGGGAGAAGAAAAATTCCTATTTCACAGTTATCATTGTTCCTTTTTTATTTTATTTTTCATATTAACTATCAAATCTTTAGTTTCAGCATAATTTTCTTCTGACTCTTTAATTTAAATTTATTGTGCACGTTGATCCCTCAACTGCATTTTGAAATCTAACAATCTATGGACTTTGAGTATTGTAATTTAAAATAAAAAATTCAAATCGTCAAAATCCAGTGAGAAACCCATATGATTTTTATTTTCTCCTTTTCCTGAAAGCGGATTTTATGCAAATTTTTCTTTTTGGATTAATTATATTAGTTGTACTTTTTATATCCATATAGATTATATAGTCCTATGATCAAAAAAGTTTAATTTAGTTTCATTGACGGTCTCTATGTTCTAAATTTTCATTTTTCTTCAGTGTCTAAATATCTTTTTAAAAGGTATGTTAGGTGTCTTTTCCAATATAGAAAATAATAATTAATATTTCGCTCATTTTAATATTAAAAATCTGATAAAATTAATAATGACACAATATTATCCATATTCCAATATACTATTTAATTAAACTATCTCTTTATTTTAATAGATTACTGATTCTTTATCTTTAAAATTTAAAATAGAAAGTGAATTTGATTCTTTATATCTAGAAAATCAAACTTTATTCTATATTTTAATTGTAATTAATGCATCTACATTTTTTTTACGTATATTCTATTTTTTTATTGGAATATTTCTCTAAATATATTTTTCTCTTTCTTTATAATAAAAGTAATTTATTTTTTTCTTTTGATAAATATTAATTTGTATTGGGATAAAGTAAAATGAAAAGTAAAAATATAAAAAGTCTATTTTGTAATTTTTTTACTCTTTATATTTAAAAATACTATAAATGTTCTTTATTGTACTAAAAATATTTTTTAAAATAAAGAGAATTATTGGAGATATTCTAAGTGATCACTTCAAACCTCAAATAAAATCCCCAAATATCTCTTTCACGTTCAATTTCTGATTGTCTGCACTTTCATTATCATTTTCATTCATTTACAGTACAACCTTATTTTTTTGCTTTGTGCAGCTTATTTTTCTAATAGACTATTCTCCAACTTTCCAAATACCTCCATCACTCTTGATTGTCATTCTTTACTTAAACATATATCCATGAACATGATGGGCATTTCCATATATGACTTTCTTTGAGCAAATACAATTTTCCTCTGAAGAAAAGTATTTTTATTTTTAGGATCCCTTTTTGCATAATTGTTGGAACCAATTGGTCACTTAGGGTTCTTATAGGTGATATTTGTAATGAAAACATCGAGAAAATTTCTCGAAATAAACAAGCTATCACTCAAAATGGTCAATCCTTTACCTTTTACAAGGATGTGTCTGATGTGAATGCATAACCACAAAAGTCCTAGAATTGAGTATAATGTCCACCTTTAGCCTTAAAACCTTAGAAAAGCTGAAAGTCAAATATAACATCCATGAAACTTATCTTCTGCTTATACTGGATGAAAGTGTGAGGGAAAACATTGCTTTGGAAGAAAAATGCATCATTGTGTATGTAGAGTAATTTGCCACTGGAGTTAGGTTCCCTTTAACTGAGTTCCAATTAGGTATCCTTAGAGATTATAACCTAACTATAAGTCAACTAACCCTAATTCCTTGAGGTTGATTAATGGATTTTTCATTCACTGTGAGGGCAATGACATTCCCACATCAAGTAGATTGTTTAGGGCCATGAACATGTTATATTACAGGCCTAAGAATGAAGATGGCCATTTTATCCAAGCTTTTCATAAACTGTGGTAATTTGCAATAAACCTCTAAAATTGTATAACCTTAGAAAGACCAATTTTTCATTGTAAAATATGGTGATTGTAATAATTGGTTTTTTGTTTCATCTATGATTGCTCATTGATGAAAATCAGAGACATGCAATGGATTTCTATATTACCAAACAAAAAGGGAAGCAATGAAACAAGGTCTCTGTATAGTATGTGTAATACCCAATATTTTTAATTTTGCTCGATTAACATTTTTTTTAATTTATTTTGTGGCTTAATAATTTTATCTGAGTAAAATTTTATTAAAAATCTAAAATTTATGGAAAATTACAAAATTGCATCTGAATATATATATATATATATATATATATATATATATAGGTTTTAGAGATAAAAGTGATAAAATTCATTCTTTCTAATTCTCCCTACATCATCACTATCTCCGTTCATCAACCAAACGACATTCGATTTTCACCAAACTCAAACCAAAATTAGTTCTCCACGTCCTTATAACTACGACGACATCTGATTTTCCAAAAACTGATCGAATTTTTGGGATCGGAGAGAAAAAATTCGGATTTTGGGGCTACCCTTCCATTTCTTATATTTCTTAGCTTCTTTTCTCAAATCTGACACCGGAAATGGATCAAGTCATCGAAAAATCTTGGTTTGTGTAATTTGAGCTCCAAAAACAGTTGATCGGAGCCACCACAAATTTTTGTCTATCTATATGTTTTCAGCCACTTTCAAGCCACAAAACTTATATATTTGGACTTCTCACACCTCAAGTTTTCTTTTAGTATCATCCGATCTTCAATCCGTCATCGTTGGAATTTTTCCAATGAACGGAGTCTGGCGACCACTGATTTGATATTTTAGACAAAATCTTCAGCTCGTTAAACCAAGTCATCCGATACAAACCACACATCCTAGTTAGTTTTAGATAGTGAGATATGAATTTATTTGTGAAGTTTAAATATATTATTTTTTTATTATTAAGGTGATTAATTAATTTAATTGAATTATATGATTACTTGCATAATTATTGGAGTTTATTAGAGATTATTTGGTCAATAATTAGATTTTATATTATTAAATGGAGATGATTATTAGTTAAGTTAGAATATTAATATATTAAGTAATTAAATTAATAATCGAGGATTATTAATTATGAAGTTATTTTACATATTGATAGGGTGTATTATATATTTGGAGATCTGAATAGTATTCAATTATATTGAGAGGAGTTAAAGTGATTATAGGAATTTATTTAGAATTTTTGAAGCATTTGTTGGATTAATATGAATTTATAAGAGGAAAAAATGGAAAAAAATAGTTATGGAGGAGGAAAAAAAATAAGTGAAAAAATATTATAAAAGAAAATAATATTGAAAATTTTTGGTCTCATCGGAAAGTGTGTCGGGCGACCGGAGTCTCGAATTACGCGTTGAATGTGTATAATGAGATTTGACTTCAATAGTGATTTTTAGTATACGTGATAATAGGAAATGATCGTGAAACTTTATTTTTAATAAAATGTAAATTAAATATAGTTCTGTAGTTAATTGAAAATTATATGTTGTTCAAACGTGACAATAAAATTGGCGCCAAGGGCGAACAGTAGAAAAGAGCCGGCAGATACCGACAAATGTTAATTAAGGTCTGTACAATAATTTATAATTTTAGCCATTAAATACTTAAAATATGATTTTATATAAATTTTTATTCAAATTAATTTATATGATAAGTGTTAAATTTTCAATAACAATAAATTATTTTTAAATACTTGTTATGACATGCTTTATGAAAGAAATTTTAGTATAATATTTTTATATGCTTTATTGAAAATTTGATAGATATGATATTTTGAATAATCATATGAAAATTGTATTTGATATTTTAGCTCATACATTAGCATAGACAATGATTTAGGAAGTTATTGACATGTCAATAGGATTAATTGGCCTGGTGGATTTTCTGTGGTCAAATGATATATTTTACGGCCCGGTGAATTTTCTGTAATCGTATGATACATATAGTCGGACCGGTGGATTTCCTGGGACAGAGAAAAATAATTTATTCATATTTTTTTCCTCTGATCAACTGGATTTCCTTTGATCATGAGATAATATGTATCATTCTTTCTCTGAAGTTAGTCTATGGTGATTTAATATATAGGCATGATAAGAAATTTTTATAAGAATACAATAACATTAATGAAATGAATTTTATATGATATTATGGTTTGATCTTGATAAAGAAATTTATAATTTATGTTGTCTATAAATGACTGTTATTATAAATTACTGTACCACTAAGTTGCATAACTTAGCACGGAAATTTGTTTTCCTCTCATGTAAATTTGAAGTGAAAATAGAGCGACAAACTTTGTAAATATAGTATCGCTAAGAGTGTGCTTCACAGTATGGAGCCAAACAACAGTGTAAGCCACCCTGAACGGGTTAGTTATTTTAATCATATTTTACTATTTAGAATTAATTTTATGTAAATAAAATTTTATAAGTCATATGGGATGTGTTATATATTGCATAAGTGGATGTATAAGTGTGATGATTTTATATACTTACTGCTTATTAATAAATTTTAATTTATATATATATTTTAAAATTTACTATTATTATTATTATTATTATTATTATTATTATTATTATTATTATTATTACTACTACTACTACTACTACGCATAAGTTTTATATAAAAAAAATTATGAAATTGTAATACTTTTTATGATTGATAGTGTTAGTACGGTGGATTGCACGAAAGAAAAGAAAGAAAAGAAATGATTTTTCTACTAAAATTCAAACCCGTCCAGCTTTGCAATTTCCTATGATTGGATGGTCATTTGTTTGGATGTGTTGTATATATTGGGTTCTTCAATTTGAATGGTGGAGATTGAATTTGGAGCTCCAGATAACTCTTCAAAGTTTACTGTTCATATGAGAGTTTTTTACACAAACTAGTTTTGATTTTTCGAATTATTTGATGGTAACTTATGATTTGATTGAGCTAAATTTTGGTGAGCACGTTGGGGACA
Source organism: Triadica sebifera (assembly GCA_023653625.1). Taxonomy (NCBI): domain Eukaryota; kingdom Viridiplantae; phylum Streptophyta; class Magnoliopsida; order Malpighiales; family Euphorbiaceae; genus Triadica; species Triadica sebifera. The sequence goes on from CM042910.1 coordinate 4,358,037, forward strand.
AGTTAATCTTTGATATGAATAATGGAGATCACATTTGGACACCCTAAACTTATTCAAATTGGTGTGTACAGTAGCTGTCATTTTTGTGCCTTTTCATTTAAATATTATTTTTCTAATTACTTAGTTGGCAAGACAAAAAGATGTCTGACTGGCCATAACTATGTCCAACCTAAATTAATTCCAAAAGCTTCAAATTTAATTGTAAAGAGCTTTTAATGGATTTGAAAGATGTTACACTTGCCTTGGGAGTAAAGTATATTGATTGCTAGTTTGAAGGTGTCTCAAAACACAATAAATAAACATTTTAGGCCACAACTTTGGGAGAACAATACAAAGGAAGTAATAACCACGAATTTAGTTTAATTTTGGGACTAAATTAAGTAACTAAAGTACCTTTGCTTATTTGGAGAAAAGGCTAGCCAAAGAAGAAAGCTTGGCAGCGATCCATGCATTTGAAAATGAGATCCAAGGTGAATTTGTGCATTTCCATTATTGTCCCAAATAGTTTCTTAGTCTAAGAAGTTCATTTTTAAGTTGTTCATCAATAGCCAAAATATAACATTGTAATTAAGAAGACGATTTGGTGTTTGGTCATTCTTTGTTGGGATCCACAAGTGTGCCATTATCGATCAGATATTGAATTTCACATTTCAGTCTAGGACACTCATCGGTATCCTGTCCCGATGACTAATGATAAATGCAATAAGCATTCATGTTCCAATCAGCAGGAGCATGATCCAAAATTCAATTTGGTGTCAATAGTTCCAATAACCAAATTTCCTCCAGCTTCTCCAAAACTTTGGACATAGGCTTTCCCAAGTTGGTGAACTTTCTATTCCTATATCGTGTGGATTGAACTTCAATAGATTTCAAAATTTTCTCTACACCCGAGGTTTCTTTCCCTGGTAAGTCTACTTTCTTTTACTTTTGACATCTCCATCGTTATGATGGCATCATAGACATCAAAGAATGTCTTCAGTGGCATGTATTATATTTTTTTGGCGATGTAAGGGAGTGCATTATCCACTACCATTTGCATTTGATCCCTTTCTAAAGGCACCACCTCCATTTGGGCTGCCTTATTTTCTGCATCTAAGTGAGAAATCTGGAGAGTTCTCATCAGCCTTCTGCTTTATTAGCTCTAAGTCATGCAAGGTGACCTCAATGCTGGTGTTATATGTGTAGTTGGTGAAGGCCCACACTAGCTCAACCCAATTCTGAGTAATGGATTGCTTGAGATCATAATACCATTTGATTGCAGCTCCTTCCAAAGATAATATAAAGAATTTGGTAAATTGCTTTTCAGTTAACTTCATGGTACTCATTAGGGTCATATATTATCTAATATGCATTTCGGGATCACCAGTGCCATTGAACTTGCTCAAACTTGGCATCTTAAACTTACATAGTAGCATTTCCTCCCCATGATTGTGAGAGACTTGAAATCCTGTAAGTTAGAAGTCTTCTACCCCTTGAAGAGCTTCATATCTTCTTTTAGCTTATGTTTTATTTCTGTTGTGATATGCCTTAGATGTTGTATCTTATCTAGGAATTAGTTATGTAATCAGATTGCATTATGTTAGCAATCTGAATATCTTTTATTTAGAAATTAGTTTTGATTTTTTACTGATTTTTAGCTAAGTTATCTATTATTCCTAGAATCTTGTTTTTCAGTTATAACAAGATGTATTTATATGAGTTTTGATCAATAAAATTGTGTGAGTGTTCTTCATCAAAATTCAGTAATTTCTACAATTGGTATCAGAGCCCTCTTCTTAAGGGATCTGTGCAGCCTAAGTGTCAGAGTCATTTCTTCAAATCTCATAACTCAAGTGAATGGCTTCAAACAGGTTTACACCAGTTTCACCTCCTGTCTTCACTGGTGAAAATTACCAGGTGCGAGCTATAAAAATGAAAGCTTACTTACAAGCTTGGGATCTTTGGGAAGCTATGGTACAAGAACTTGAAATACCACCATTTCCTAAAAATCCTACAATGCAACAAATTAAGAGTCATCAGGAGGGAACCTCAAAGAAGTTTAAAGCCAAAACCTGTCTATTTTCAGCTGTGTCTGAAAATTTGTTCATCAAAATCATGAATTTGGAAACAACTTTCCAAATTTGGGATTATTTAAAGACTGAATTTCAAGGCAATGCAAGAACAAGAAATATGCATGTCTTGAATTTGAAAAGAGAATTTGAGTTGCATAGAATGAAGGATTCTGAATTTGTCAAAGAATATGCTAATAAGTTGCTGGAAACTGTCAACAAGCTCAGACTTCTTGGGAGAACATGCCTAACAGTAGAGTGGTGGAGAAGCTTCTTGTGACTTTGCTAGGGAGGTTTGAAGCCAAGGTTTCTGCATTAGAAGAAATCAGAGATCTCATAAAAATTTCACTTGCAGAAGTTCTCAATGCACTGGAAGCTCATGAGCAAAGAAAACAACTTAGAGAAGTAGTTGCCGTTGAGGGTGCTATGCAGGCAAAACAGCAGACTCATGACATTATCAAGGGAAAGAAGAAAATGTGGAAAAGGAATAAAGGGAAATTTGGAGCTGATAACAACAAAGGAACCTATCATCCTCCTTGTCAACACTGTGGTAGATCAAACCATCCTCACTTCAAATGTTGGAGCAGACCTGATGCAAAATGTAACAAATGTAATCAAATGGGCCATATGGACAGAATCTGCAAAGCCAAAGTGAAACAACAAGTAAATGAAGCTCAAGTTGTGAATCAAGAGAAGGAGGAGCAATTGTTTGCAGCTTCTTGCTATGTTAACAGCAACAATGGAGAGACTTGGTTTGTTGACAGTGGGTGCACAAATCATATGACCAACAATGCTGAACTCTTCACAAGGCTTGATAAGTCAGCACTCTCCAAGGTAAAAATTGGAAATGGAGAATATATTGTTGTCAAAGGTAAAGGTTCTATTGCAATAGAAACTCTCTTTGGAACTAAAATTATTTCTGATGTTTTATATGTTCCTGAGATTGATCAAAACTTGTTAAGTGTTGGAAAGCTGCTTGAGAAAGGTTTTAAAGTTCATTTTGAGAACATGACATGTTTGATCAAAGATTCACAAGGCGAAGAGGTGTTCACTATCAAGATGAAAGATAAAGGATTTTCACTTGATCTTATGAATAGTAAGCATGCTGCATATCTAAGTCTGGTGATGACTACCGACTTATGGCATAAAAGGCTGGGTCACTACCATCATTCAGCCCTTCTCTCAATACAGAAGCAAAACATGGTACAAGGAATGGACACTTTGGGGGAAAAATTATCAGCCTACAAAGCATGTCAATTTGGTAAGCAAACAAGACTTCCTTTTCCTCAGAAAGCTTGGAGAGCCATACGAAAGCTCCAACTAATACATACTGATATTGGAGGGCCCTACAGAACGCCATCTCTCAATGGCAGCAAATATTATATTTTTTTTATAGATGAACTATCCAGAATGTGCTGGATCTATTTTCTCAGGTTAAAATCAGAAGTTGCAGCAGTATATGGGAGGTTCAAAGCCTGTGTAGAAAATCAAAGTAGCTGCAAAATTGTTGTCCTAAGGTCTGACAATGGAAAAGAATATACATCAGACCAGTTCAACAATTTTTGTGTAGAAGCAGACATTGAGCATCAATTTACAGCACCCTATACTCCACAACAAAATGGAGTTAGTGAGAGAAAAAATAGAACCATTATGGAGATGACTCGATGTCTATTATATGAGAAGAATTTGCCTAAAAGTTTTTGGGCAGAGTCAGCCAATACATCTGTTTTTCTATTGAACAGATTACCAACACGAGCTCTTCAAAATCAGACTCCTTATGAAGCTTGGTTTGTTCACAAACCTTCTCTAACAAATTTAAAGGTTTTTGGTTTCTTGTGTTTCTCTTATATTCCACAGGTTAAAAGAGACAAATTGGATAAAAAATCAGAATATGGAATCTTTATAGGCTACAGCAGCACCTCTCAAGCCTATAGGATTTTTTAGCCCCAAATTGAGAAAATCATCATCAGTAGAGATGTTGTCTTCATGGAGAAAGAACAATGGGACTGGAGTGCAAGTGGAGAATATCAACTTGCTGGATTTCTTCCAAAAAATGAAGATATTGATGACCCACCAGTTAGAGGAACAAGGTTGTTGACTGATATTTATGCAAAATGCAATGTTGCAATTCTTGAACCCGCTAATGTTAATGAAGCTATACAGGAACATAAGTGGAAAAGTGCCATGGAAGAAGAGTTGCATATGATTAATAAAAATCAGACCTGACAACTAGTTGAAAGACCACAAAACAAAAAGGTTATAGGAGTGAAATGGGTCTTTAAAACTAAACTCAATGTTGATGGCTCAATTAACAAGCACAAAGTAAGACTTGTGGTGAAAGGATATGCACAAGTGTTTGGAGTGGACTTTTCAGAAACATTTGCACCTGTAGCAAGGCTAGATACCATTCGTTTGTTACTTGTTGTTGCAGCTCAAAAGAGTTGGAAGATATTTCATTTAGATGTTAAATCTGCTTTTCTAAATGGTTTTCTAGAAGAAGAAATTTATGTTGAACAGCCTGAAGGATTTGTTGTGCAAGGGCAAGAGGATAAGGTGTATTTGCTAAAGAAAGCCTTGTATGGACTTAAGCAGGCTCCAAGAGTCTGGTATAGCCGAATTGATCATCATTTGTTAAGTTTAGACTTTGTTAAAAGTCTAAATGAAGCAACTTTATATGTAAAACATGATGGAAATAATTTAATTATTATTTCAGTGTATGTTGATGATCTTTTGGTGATAGGGAGCAATCAGATTCTTATTGAAGATTTGAAAGTTGAAATGATGAGGGAATTTGACATGAATGACTTGGGATTAATGTCATACTTCCTTGGGTTAGAGGTGAAGCAGATGAAGAATGAAGTTTTTATTAGTCAGCTCAAATATGCCAAGGAAATTCTGAAGAAATTTCATCTCGAAAGTTGTAAGTCCACTAATACTCCCATGCAAGCTAGAGTTAAGCTTTGCAAAGATGATGATGTTGCCAAAGTGAGTGAAAGTCATTACAAAAGTCTAATTGGATGTCTTATGTACCTCACTACATCCAAACCAGATATAATGCAAGTTGTGAGTCTCTTGTCAATGTTTATGCATTATCCAAGTGAGAAGCATTTGCAAGCTGCAAAAAGAGTTGTGAGATATATCAAAGGAATTGTTGACTATGGTATTAAGTATACAAATGGTCAGAATTTCAAGTAAATGGGATTTTCTGACAGTGATTGGGCTGGATCTGTTGATGATATGAAAAGTACAACAGGCTATTGTTTTAGTCTTGGTTCTGGTATGATTAATTGGACTTCAAGCAAGCAAGAGATCATTGCACAAAGCACAGCATAAGCTGGGTTTGTGGCTGCAAATGCTGCTACAAATCATGCAATCTGGTTAAGAAAGTTGCTTAAAGATTTGGAGCTGCCTCAAGAAGATTCAACTCAGATTTTTGTTGATAATCAAATAGCTATCTTAATCTCCTCAAATCTTGTGTTTCATGGTAAGACTAAGCATTTTAAGCTTAAGTTTTATTATCTAAGAGAAATTCAAAAGGAAGGTGAAATTTTCTTAGTTTACTACAAGACTGAAGAACAAGTGGCTGACATTTTTACAAAAGCTTTACCTAAAGCTAAATTTGAATTGTTTAGGCAGAAGTTGGGAGTTTACAGCATCAAATCCAAGGAGGAGTGTTGTGATATGCCTTAGATGTTGTATCTTATCTATGAATTAGTTATGTAATCAGATTGCATTATGTGAGCAATCTGAATATCTCTTATTTAGAAATTAGTTTTGATTTTTTACTGATTTTTAGCTAAGTTATCTATTATTCCTAGAATCTTGTTTTTCAGTTACAACAAGATGTATTTATATGAGTTTTGATCAATAAAATTGTGTGAGTGTTCTTCATCAAAATTCAGTAATTTCTACAATGTCTAACTTGTACTCCTTTTGGGTTTTCTGGGACTCTTTTTCTTTCTTGAAAGCCAAGTATGTAAAATCATTGAAGTCATCTCTTAGATCCACCATTGTTTTGCCCTTGTCAACATTATTTCCTGCCTCATCTTCTAGCTCCCTATTGGCTTTATTTTTTAAAGTCTCATCCCTAAATTTTTTGAGTTCAACTATCTGATGTCGATAATTTATTTTAATGTTCTAGTGTGTGTTTTAAGCATCTCAATGAGGAATTGTTTCAATTTTTCATTTAGAGACATGTTTAGGTTGTAGCTATGCTCATTCTCTTTGATGGTTTCCTCCTTTTTTGAGAATATTGAACATAGTTTCTTTTATGGCATGTGCAATTTAATTCAAAACCATTATAGGATTGGGTTTTTATTTTTGGGATCACCATTTTGCAGAATGGTTAGAAAGCTCAAGTCATCTAAGGTTCCTATGAATGAAATTAATGATAATCCTTTGCCATCAATGAAGATACGTATGGCATGCAAGTTCCTTGGGCTCTTGAGTTGACAACATATATTCATAGTTGCCTTTCATATCCTAGAAAAAACTTAGGATTAGATATATCATCCCTATAATCCATCATTGTCTGTGCTAGATGAAAATGTATTTATTGAGGAACAATTTGTTGCTAGACTTAGACTCCTTTTGAATGAGTTTCGGTTGTATACCCTTCAAGACTATAACCTGACAACATGATGATTGAGCCCCAATTCCTAGAGATTAATTAATGGATTTTTCATCCATAGAGGCAAACTGGCATTCCCGAGTCAAGTAGACTTTTGAGGGTCATGAATATGTTGTATTATAGGCCTAAGAATGAAGATCACCATTATCTCCAAGCTTACCATTTTATGGTATTCTGCATGGGACCTCCAAAACCTTAAAACATTGGAAAGATTAATTTTTCATTTTGACTTGTGCTAAGGGATTCCTATTTAGGACTTTTTGCTCCATTGTATATTCTCCCCAAAGCTTGAGGTTAACCTAAACTCTAGCGAAGTAGAACACTTCACCAAATTGAAAGCACTAACTAAGTTTAACGTAATACTTTGATAAAAAAATTGCTTTCCCATTATTGACATGATTTACCTAAACCTCCATTCTTAGCTTCCACCAATGTTCCAAAAGGTAAGTTAAAAACTAAAGCACCCTCCACTAAGACGAGAAAAGAGAGCATCCCTCATATTACTGAACTTAGCTCCTGTTAACTCACCTGAGCATGGAAAATAAAATGAACCTTTTGGTATTTTATGATGAATATATTTTTGCTTTCATCCTTAGCCTTTACCTCTACTTATTTTCATTAACTTTAAAGCCTTCCTTTTTCAAGTAAAAATTAAAAGAGCTATCGTTTCTAAAATGATACATTTACTAAAGGTGGGTAATAACGACGCTTCTTCCAAGACCTCTTAAGGCTACTAATAACTCTGAAAATTCTAAAACAAATATCATGTGAGTTTAAGTGCACGATAGATCTACAAGTATAAAAATTTGACTTCGCCTTTATCAAGATGAAACTTTGATACTCAGTTAGGAATAAGCAGAAAATATAACAATGATGAGCTTGCCTCTATTATAAGAATTGTGCTTGATATATATGGGGAACAAGTTGCCCATTTTGTATGGCTTTAAAGTCAATATGAAGCTATTGAGTTAGCTTCTTAATTAGAATCAATATGCCTGATTAAGACAAATATGCAGTTGTTAGAGTTTAAGTAAGACTTTAACCCTAATTACCTTTGTCTGAATCAGGCCTTTTTATTGGGCTTATTTTTATGTCATAGCCTATATTATACTAGCCTTAAAGGAGGTCCAATCCATTTTAGTTCAGATGATCCTCCTGCATTGACAAATCACGTTGAAAGTATTTGATTGGATAACTATTTTTAGCATGACAAGCTTTGAACTTTTGATATAAAATCATTCTTTAGTTTGCACGAATCAGCTTGAGAATCAATAATCATATCACTATGGTCTAATTTTTTTTTTGAAATTTTAGTTTTTTGTGGTTTCTGAGATTTGAAGTAGTATTTTTTTTAGAATCACCATTACTGTCTCATCGTGTCGTAGCTTTATTTTGTGCACCTCTTCTACTCTTGCAGGTGCCTTTAAGCAAATCATAACAACTTCTAAAAAAAAATCTTTGTAAGGATCTATGATGCATAATTGTCTTTACAAATAATCCCTATTTTCCTTGACTTTTCTTATTTCAATTTTCCTCGCCTTCCTTCCTTTTAAGTCTCAAACTATGGAGAATATTTTTGATAAAGTTTTTAGAGACCAATTCTAATCAGTAAGTAGTGTTTCCTCCCTAATTGTTTTTTCTTTCAATGAGCTTCCTTTGGAAATTACTTATGAGGAGATAAATGAATTTGCTACTCAATATGGGATTCCCCTAAATTTTACTCTCTATCTTTCATAAATAGATTTTAAGGAAAACCAAAGCCAGAAGTTAACCATGTTCTTTTTTCCAAGGATTTTCTTTATGATTGGCCTGAAATTGCCCCTTTCAAACTTTATTCAGTCAATCTTGGAAGAAAATAATGTTTCCCTTTGTCAAATAGACCTTAATTAATGGTTGGCGCATTTTGATTGTGTTTGAGGCATTCTATAAAAAGTTATATATATAAGCAAATAACAATATGTTTAGATCATTTTTTTTATTTAAAAGTGCTGGAAATATGAGAATCTAACTCTCATTTAAGCACATTTAAAATTCAAACTCTTCAAATAATTGTCAAAATTTATCAAAGGTTAGAAGAGTCATTTTTTCTTTGTTCATAGTGCAAATGGTTAGGAACATGTCCCAAAAACTTAGACCCCTTTCATGTACAAACTAAATGTAAACACTCTTGTTTGTTTGATATATGATTGTCTGATGATGATAACTGGAGAATTTCATAAATGTTCTTTTGAGTTTTCAAGGAAGGAAACTAGTAGAAAATCTCAAAGAATTGTAATGGAAATATGTGAGGATAGGAACAGAAGGTAAAAAATTAGGAAAATGAGAAAATGGATATAAAATAGACAAATTTTCTAGGATTATGAAATGATGCCCAACCAAAGATTATATGATGTTCTGTCAGACATAGTTTATGTTTGGTTGGATATAAAGAAGTTAGGCCAGATGTCTTCAAGGGATTTCAACCGATTTGACATAAATTTTAGGACCATAATTGAGTCTAATTAGGCATTTTGTGATTTTCTCAAACTTAATCTCTAAACTATTTTTTTCCTATTTTGGATTCAATTTCAATTTAGGAACACTTTTAGTGGTTGTAAATAGGTCGAAATAATAAGAACGACAGTTTTAGAGGCTTGTAGCTTAAAAAGGAGGTTTTGAACAAGAATTAAAAGTTTTCTTAAGATCATACTTCTTGTATTTCAAGTTTTTTGAATTATGGAACTAGGATTGTTCACCTATAAAAGGGAAAACTTCTTATGACCCAAGAGAAAAAATAATAGAGAAGAAATAATATTGTTTGAAAGGATCTAATTTATAAGCTTTAGGTTATTTGGTTTAATAACAAAAGCAAATTCACTAATAAAAGTGAGTATTAATAAACATATGAGGCCCTATTTGCTTTGGAGCTTAGAATTGTTTCAATGGTGATTTTGGAGTATGAAAAAGGTCCAAATGAGGAGTTTCAAATAAGTTCCAATTTCCTTAAGGTCTAAAAATGAAAATTTCTTTCATAAGCTTTGAATTTGTGATCATCTAAATTGGTAAATTTTGAGGGCATATATCTAGTTTCTTTTTCTTCTTCTTATTCTTCTTATTCTTCTTCTTCTTCTTCTTCTCCTCCTTCTCCTCTTTTAATAAGAATATTTGCTAGAAGCAATTACAAAATGCAGCACTCTCTCATCTAATTAGGATTAACCCAACTAAATGAGCAAGTGCCACATGTGTAATACCTGATTTTTAGGGTGTATAAGTTATGTTGGCTTGTAAGAGAGAGTTTGGGATTTTGGATAGTTTAAAAGTTTAAGATTTTATGAAAAGAGAGCTTCACGCCCATGATTATAGTGTCACTCCCGTGAAAGTCTTGGCAAGGTTTAAAATGATAGAGTTGAATGGTTTAGTCATGGTCGTGAATGACGTTTCATCCCATTGAACGCAGGTAGGTTAGTCATATTGCAGCCACACTTTTCTCTTTCATCTACTCCATATCTTTACTTTAACAGCTTTCCACTGCTCATAATCTTCTCATGACACATGTCTAAGACTTATGTTTCATCTTCTTCACCCTTTTTTAACCTAATTTCCATTGTTGAAACTTGAAAGCTTGGAGGTTATGGAGTTTTGAGAGAGTTTTTGTTAAGTTGAGGTAGAACTCGATTTTAAGGTTAGTTTGAGCTTGTTTTCTATTATAGGGATATGATAAGAACATTTTTTTATGTTAGGATATGCTGGTGAGCAAGAGAAAGCATCACAAAGGGGAAAACAAGCTTGAAGATGCTTAAAGATAGTTAAGACTCCATTTTGTTAAAGGTTTATATATATTGGCATATGTTAACCTTGAGGGGTATTTCCGTCATTGTGATGATAATAAATAATATAGCAATATTGTATTTAACATACTTGTTTTTGTAAGTATATTATACAGGACATGAATTAAAATAGCAAGAATGAAGAATTGGAAGAATAATCCTTGAGAAACAAAAAGCAAGAAGTAGGAAGTTCACTGCCGTGACCCTAGGAGTCACTCCCGTGAAGCCAACTAGCCGTTACCAAGAAACCAACAGTTGAAGTTCACGACCATGAAGGAAAACCAAACCGTGAAGTAAGCATTTCAGTCACCCCCGTGAAGCTTCATGCAAATTTCATTCCAGAGAGCTTCACGACCAGAGTCACCACTTGGGTCACGGCTAGGAAGATGTTCACCCCCGTGAATGCTTCATTCAATTTCATCCAGAGAGCTTCACGACCACTTGGTTCACAGCTGGGAAGAGTGTCACGCCCGTGACTGATTAAAGTCACGCCCGTGACTCTATATGTCAAAACATACCAGAGAGCTTCACGACCAAGGTCACCACTTCAGTCATGACTTGGGAAGAACTCTCACCCCCGTGACAAGCATATTCACGCCCGTGAACAATGAAAGAGAAAAATGTCAAGCGCGATTTTTTGGTTGGTATAACGGCTAGTTTCTTATTTAATGCACCCCAACGGCTATATTCAACCATGGGAGTATAAATGGAAGTCATTTATGCATTAAGAAACAAAAGAATGACAAGAAAAACAACAGATTAGCATATACTTCAAATCACAAGCTATCTTGTACTTTTATACTTTGAGAACTAATTCATTCTCTGTAAAAATCTTATTGCTCCTCATATTTGAGCAATAAATATTTATAAGTAGTTATCTCTGTAATCTTTACTCAAGTAAGTATTGGGTAGTTCTGGGTTAAGAGAATAACACTTGTAAGGGTTAGTTGTGTGAACCTCCAAAACACAAATTAAAAGGTTGTTTGTGTGAGCCTGTAAAACACAAAGTGTAGGTTGTTTGTGTGAGCCTGTAAAACACAAAGTGTAGGTTGTTTGTGTGAGCCTGTAAAACACAAAGGAATTGGTTATTGTGTGAGCCATTAAAATACAAGGGATTTCTGGGTTAGGTGTGAGCCATTGTGAGAAACACCATAGTTGGGAGTGAGCTTGTAAAACTCCATTGTAACACTTAGTGTATTAGTGAAACTCCCAATTGCGATTGGGGAGAGGAGTAGGGTTTGTTAATACCCGAACCTCTATAAATCTTTGTGTCTGATTTTCTCTATCCCTTCTAAAATTAACAATTTTATTTCCGCACCTTAAAGTTTAATTTTTGAAACTCCAATTCAACCCCCCTTCTTGGTCTAATATCTGGGCAACAACATATTAATTAACTTTTCATGCACTTTGGTATGTATTTTTGTGTGGTAAATGCATAAAGAATGCGTAAAGGCATCTCAGTAATGAAATGGTATGATTTGTTATAAGTTATGGGTTAAAATTCCATGAATATTGGTAAAATAGTTTAATGAGATAAAATTGGCATTTTTAGCATGAATCTTTGTTTCACATATGTTTCAAGTATTTAGGTATATTATTGATATGATATATGGACTAAAATATTAATAGGAGTGATTGACACTAGTTAATCTTTAAAATTTTGGAAGATTATTGCTTGAAACTCTCTTTTTGTATGCCCAGGTTTCATGTCCATGACACAGGGTTCACAACTGTGAAAGTTTGAAAAAAATAAAGGTTAATGCCCGTGAACATATAGTTATAGCCATTAACATCGAAATTAGTTCTTCATATTTAAATCCAGAATTTCATGGTTTGTTTCACAGTTAGGAAGCTGTGAAATATAATGTCATAGGCATGAAGAGATACTTCACACTCGTGAATGATTTGATCTTGTTTCACATGTTGGTTCATGGGTATGGCACCCATAAAAGGCACCTTCACAACCGTGAATGGGTACTCACATCCATGAAGAATAATAAAGGCATAATATTTATATTTTGATTTATGATCTTACATGATGGTTTGTTTAATCATATGATATACGTTAACATTATACATAAATATACACACGTGTATGAGGCCAAATGCCTGTGTTAAATGCTAATTAATAACATGTTATAAAATGATTAAAAGATAAAGATAATGATCTAAATGCTCAGTCCTCTAATTTAAACTTGATATAGGATAAATGGTATATCATTGAGGAGGTTACGGTACCATATGATATGTTGATATTGATATTAGAATAAGGTGGCTTCAGCTTGGGTTGTGAGCACCTTTGATCCTGGATTTGCTAGCATTATTTATATTCTTAGTCAATATGGCTTAAGCTCAGATTGTGAGTGCTCTTAACTTGAAGGGCTTAGATGAACTGATACAGATAGTGAACAGGATGACTTAAGCTCAAGTTGTGAGCACTCCTATTTTATAATCCACATCCAGATAGTCAGATTTAGAGTCATGGGGCAAAGTTAAACTGGAAATATGAAATATGGTTATGAGTGTGATATGCATGATTATTGATACATATGTATGTATGTTGTGTTTATGGTATAAGTAGGCATGTGTAAATGATAAACAAGATAGGTAACTTATAAAATGAATGTTAGTATGTAAGATTACGATGTATACGACATGATGTTGGCATGACATTACATTATATATTATAGAATGTTTATGCACATATATACCACTAAGCATTAGGTTGTTTAGCATATGGGTTTCTTACACGTAGGTTTGGAGTTGGTAGACATAAATTTATTTGAAGAGTAAAAAAGTCTAATAAGAGATCAGTTAAAGCATACCCAATTTTGGATTAGTTTTCATACATGACATTTTATTATTTTTTTTGTACATATCATGAGATATGGAGGCCTTTGAATCTATCTTTATTTTAAGATTGTGCATTTGTATTTTATGATGTATTTTGTAACACAAAGCTAGTGTAAGCCCAAACATGTTTTATTTTATTATATCGATCGGTTGGATCGAGTTTTAAAATATTTGATGCTTTTATATTGCAAATGCATATTTATGTTTAAATAGAATTTATATATTTTTGAAAAGTTTTAATTTAATCGGTTTTCTATAAAAAAATATTCCATAGCATTCTCTGGTTTAGTTAGGAGGGTTTTTCCTAGTTATCTCGAAAGGTGTTATATTTATTGGTATCAAAGCTTAGGTTCAGACATTTTTAAACCTAAACTGGGTAAAGGGGTTTATCATGCATACATGTTGTGTCTCATTTGATTCTGACATAGCTACTTCTTTGTCCACTTATAGGATTTGGTGAGTGCTTTGAAGATGGAATCTCATGATATTGCTGAGAGTAATAATCCTCCCGATGTTGAGCCTCGGGATCAGCCTAGTATTGCTAGTGTGTGTTGTTTGGATGCTACACAACACCTTCACAACAAGTCATAGGCTAGGCCAATTAGGGCCAAATTCTTTTTATGCAACAGGTAGTCAGTTTGCTACAACAGCTGATACAAAATATGTTGCAGCTAGAATCACAACCAGTACCACCACCAGCTCCACCACTTTCATCACTGAGGCCATGGGTATAGATTGATAGACTCTGAAAGTATAGGGCTACTGATTTTGCTAGTAAGAGTGATAATGATCTAGCATTTGTAGAGTTTTGGCTAGAGAAGACTGAGAGTCTTCAAAAAGCTAGAGTGTGTTGATGAACACAAGGCACAATATATTTTTTCTTTGCTTCAGAAACACACATATGATTAGTGGAAGACAATTCTGTAAAAGCCATAGAAACCACAACCATTGACTTGGGACTTCTTTATGGCAGAATTTAAGAAAAAATATGTTCCATGAGTTTATAAATATGAGAAAAGAGGGAGTTCCTAAATCTAAAGTTGGGAAACCTTATAGTCACTAATTATGAGAGAGAGTTTGTTAGGTTGAGTTAGCATGCAACCAGAATTCTCGAGGATGATGGGGATCAGTGTTGTAGGTTTAAGGATGGCTTGAGCGAAGATATTGGCTACCATATCACTTTTCTTTAGCATGAGGATTTTATGAGGCTAGTATTAGCAACCATCAGTGTAAAAAAAAAAGAAGAAGAAGGCAGATAAGTCCTCCAAAAAGCCATCACCTAGTATGGCATATACTTCGGGCAAGAGAAGTCGATGTAAAGCCTGACTTTTAAGATTTATAAATTGTATGAGATTTAGAGAGAGAGTTTTGGTTTTTAATGTTTTTAAAAGAGTTTAAGTCTTTAGGTTGTAAATGGTTTCACACCCGTGAAGGTTTTGCCAAGTTTCAAAACAACAAAGTTTTGAATGTAGTGGGATCATTTTGAGAAGAGAGGAAATTCACACTTGTGAATGGCATTTCATGCCCATGAAAGTAAGGATCACGCCAATGAACATAGATCGGTTGGCCATGAACAACCACACTTTTCTCTTTTCTATACACAATATCTTGCTTTAAATCCACTTCCACTACCCATTATCACCTTTTGACATACTCCTAGACTTCTTGGTCATCTTCTCTACTCCTTCTAACCCTAAAACACCATTGAAAGAGGTTGAAAGCTTGAGTGAGTTTGCCAAGTAGAGGTAGAACTCAGTTTTTAGGTTAGTTTTGATTCATTTTATGTTACATAGTTATGATAGGAATGTTTTTGTATGATAGAATATGTTAGAGAGCAAAGAACCACATCACAAAGGGAAAGATAAGCTTGAAAAGCTTGGAAGGCTAGTTAAAGCTCCAATTTCATGAAAGGTATGTATTAATGGATGTTTACCATTCATCTTAATGTGTTTTGTATTTTCTAAATGTGAAAGAATGATAAAATAACATGTTATGGTTGATTAATAACATAGTTATATGGTTTAAAGTGATAAAATGACATATGTAATATGTTATGACTTAAAATGACTTAGAAATGGATTTAATAATTTAAATGTTGTTTAAATATGTTGTAGACATGATATAAGTATGAAAGTTTTGATAAGAGTGATTAACACTGGTCAATCTTTAGATATTTTGTATGAAATGCATGAATGCTCTATTTTTAGGTTGCTGGAAATGCATGATTCACGCTTATGAACAAGGATATCATGGTCATGAGTGTCAAGGTTGATGAACTTGCATGAACTTAGAATTTCACAGTTTAGTATCACTATTGGAAAACCGTGATGATGTGGTGTCATAGTTGTGAATAGGTAATTCACACCTATTCATGCCCATGAATACTCTATTTCTTCAAAAGGTTACGATTAAATGACCAGCAATCTAATCTACGACTTGAAATAGGATAGATGGTATACCATTGATGGGGTTATGGTACTATAGAATATTTTTATATGAGGCCTTGGTAGCTAAAGCTTAAGTAAGAGCTCCCTTGGTCCTTAGTTCCATGCAATTTGTAAAACAAGATGGCTAAAGTTAGGTTAGAGTGCCCTTGTTCCTATTTTTACTCAGTTAATGAGACTGAAGCTCAAGTTAGAGCGTCATTGACTTGAAGGCTCAGATGAGTAATTTTATAGTTAGTGGGCAGGGTGGTTGAAGCTCATATTTGAGCACACCTATTCCATAACCCTCATCCAGTAGTCCAGGTTAGAGTTTTGGGCGAAGTTAAGAAAAGAAAAGTATGGTTGTTGTAATATGTGGTAATGAAATGCTAATATCAGGTAAATAATATGGTATTAAGTATATGACATTTATGTTTTTATATACGTGGATTATTATGTGATGATTATGGCCCTTATAGGTATGTTATTTTGTCATCAACACATGTAACATATAGAATGCTTGATTCTAGGGATGTTCATGAGATATATGACAAAGTATGATATAACATTATATTGTAGAATTTTTATGCACATATGTACCACTAAACATTAGTTTTCTTAGCATGTGGGTTTTCAACACACTAGTTTTAGAGCCTAGCTAGTAGTTGTGTTGAGAAAAGTGGAGCAAGCCCATACAGAGATTGGACAATGCAACCTAGGCTTGGGTTGGTTTTCATTCATGGCACATTTTGTACTCTCTTTGTTATGTCATAGGGTTTGGGCTTTTTATATATATCTTTTATATTAAGAACATGTAATGAGATTTTATTATATGTATTTTATGATTCAGGGCTGGTAAAGCCATAAACAAGTTTTATGTTGTTATAATAATCAGTTATGGTGGATTTTATGCCTTATTTGTATAGTAATGTCTAAGAAGATTTTAAAATAATTTTTTTTTTAATTTAAACAGTCTTCCGGAAAACATTATGTAGCATCTATCGGTACAATTAAGGTTTTTTCAGCTATATCAGCAGGTGTTACAGTCGATTTTTTTCAAAACAGTCAAAGTTCAGGGGACACAGTCGAGTTCCCTTAGGAGAGGACCATCCTCTAGAACTATATTTGTAACTACCAGTTCACAGCTGCAGACTTCGAGAGGAGTTACACCAATATGTGAGACTTGTCACAAGAGTCATAGAGGTGAGAGTTGGTCATTCGCTAAGGCTTGTTATAGATGTGGGTCCCAAGATAATTTGAATAGAGATTATCTATTTTTGGGTAGTTCAGCACCTACACAGACAGTGGGATAGGCTCTAGTACAAAGTTGACAACATACCAGAAGTGGTTGGACAAGACCTAATCAGATTGCATCATAGACAATCAACAGACTAAAACCTGGTAGGCCTCCAGCAAGAACTTATGCCATGAGGGCACGAGAGAAGCACGAGGCCACAGATGTCATTGTGGGTATGTTTTCTCTTCATGGCATATGTTTACGTGCTTTGATAGACTCAAGTTCTATATATTTGTATGTTTGCACAAAAATATTCAGCCAACACAGTATGATAGTTGAAAACGTAGAATATAAGATTGAGCTCACAAATCCTCTAGGCTATAGTGTAATTGTTAATTAGATGTACAAGGGTTTTCTGTTGATTGTTCATAGAAAGAAGTTTTTAGCATATTTTATCGAGTTACCTTTCCATGAGTATGATGATATTTTAGGCATGGATTGACTCTTTCAACATGAGGCAGTAATAGATTGCTAGTTTAAGAAGTTCATTCTTAAGACTTTAAAACAAAAAACATTCGTAGTGGAAAGTGAAAGATTTCCACAACCAACCCAAGTCATTTCCATGATAAAGGCTCATAAAATTATTAGAAAACGGTGTGAGGCTTATTTGGCCCACATGATTGATACAAGGAAATGAGGATATCATTTTGTTAAACCTTGAGGGGTATTTTCATCATTTTGATGACAAAAAATAAAATAGCAATATTGTATTTAACATACTTGTTTTCTAAATCTATTAAACAAGGTATGGAATAAAATAGCAAGAATGGAGATTGGAAGAATAATCCTTGAAAGACAAAATTAAGAAAGTAGCATGTTCACGCCTGTGTCCCTATGGGTCATGCCTGTGAAAGAGCTAACCGTTACCAAAACCAACATTTGAAGTTCACGACCATGAAGGAAGAACAAACCGTGAAATGGACATTTAAGTCACACCCGTGAATTAAAATGTCACGCCCGTGAATGTTCATGACATTTTTATCTAGAGAGCTTCATGACCAAAGTCACCATTTGGATCACGACTAGGAAGTTTGTCACACTTGTGGAGATGTATGTCACGCCCGTGACCCAATGTTTCAAATCATTCTAGAGAGCTTCACGACCAATGTCACCACTTCAGTCACGACTTGGGAAGAAATGTCATGCCCGTGACAAATATAGTCATGCCCGTGAAGGATGAAAGAGAAAAATGTCAGACGCGATTATTTGGTTGGTACAACGGCTAGTTTCATATTAAATGCACCCTAACGGCTATAATCAGCCAAGGGAGTATAAATGGAAGTCATTTATGCATTAAGTACAAGAGGATAGCAAATAATTTGAATCAAAATCTTATTACAAGCTATTTGTACATTTAATACTTTGAGAACCAATATCTATTCTCTGTAAAAATCTTTTTGCTCTTCATTCATTGAGCAATAAAGATTTGTGGGTGTTTCTCTCTGTAATCATTTGTTACTCAAATGAGTTTTAGGTATTTCTGGATTAAGAGTAGAACACTTGTAAGAGTTAGTTGTGTGAGCCTTTAAAACACAATGTAAAGGTTATTTGTGTGAGCCTGTAAACCACAAAGTAAAGGTTGTTTGTGTGAGCCTGGAAAACACAAGATAAAAGGTTGTTTGTGTGAGCCTATAAAACACAAGGAATTGGTTATTGTGTGAGCCACTAAAATACAAGGGATTTCTGGGTTAGGTGTAAGCCATTGTGAGAAACACCATAGTTGGGAGTGAGCTTGTAAAACTCCATTGTAACACTTAGTGTGTTAGTGAAACACCCAATTGCGATTGGGGAGAGGAGTAGGTTTTGTTAACACCCGAACCTCTATAAAATCCTTATGTCAAATTTCTCTATCCCTCCTAAAATTAATTTTTTATTTCAACACTTTAAAGTTTAATTTTTGAAACTCCAATTCAACCCCCCTTCTTGGCTTAATATCTGGGCAACAATTGGTATCAGAGCTTAGTCTAGCATCGAAGCCTAAAGAGCGCTAGTAAAGATTAAGATATGTCCAGTGAAGGATTCCAAAGTCTCAAACCTTACTTTGATGGAGCAAATTATGCCCATTGGAAGTTTCGGATAGAGACATATTTGGATAGTGAAGGAATTGAAGTCTGGGATAGTGTACGAAACGAATGGACACCACCAACCAGAAGAGGAGCTGATGGTGAGGAAGAAATTCTGTCAAGAGATGATTGGATAGAGCCTCAAAGAAGAGCAAATTTCAAAAACAAAAAGGCAATAACAATCCTATCAAGCTCATTATCTATTAAAGAATGTGGAAGAATTCAACACTGCCCAACAGCATACAGCATATGGAAGACATTGGAAAATTATCATGAAGGAATTAAACAAGTCAAATCCAAGAAGATTCAACTTCTGACCTCAAAATATGAGCTCTTCAAGATGAAATCCAATGAGTCAATCACTGACATGACCAACCGTCTTCTAGCCATTATAAATGGAATGATGAAACTTGGGAAGCATCTGAGTTTGGAGGATGTAAACAACAAAATCCTGAAAAGTCTTCCTCTTAAAGACTATGGCTTAAGAGTTGTTGGCATAAAAGAAGAAAATGAAGATATGAGCATCATGAATACTGATGTGTTGATTGGAAAACTTCTCACACATGAAATAACAGTGAAAAGAGATAGAGAGCTTGAAGCAGAGCCAGAGAAAAAAAAGCCCTTAGCACTCAAAGCCTCTACTTCAAAATCGCAAGAAGAAAGTGAAGATGATGAAGAAATGAGTGATGATGAAAATAAGGAAATTGTTATGTTTTCAAGGAGACTAAAAAGAATCATTGAGAAGAAAATGAGCAGTTCCAGAAAATTCAGGCAAAGAAACCTCAAACAAACTTCTAATGATGCATAAAGAAGTAAGGAAGAGGTAAAGTGTTATATGAGTGTGGAAAGAAAGGACATATCAAACCAGAATGTCCAAGGCTCAAGAAGAATAAGAGCAAATACCAAAGAGACAATGAGAAGAAAGGTCACAAAGCCACATGGGATGATGAAAGTTCTTCAAGTGAAAAGATGATAATGAAAGCGAAGAGGTCAACCTATGCTTCATGGCTATTGAAGATCATGTCTCGAATAAGGTAAGATCACTACACTCATACTCTTTGAAAAATGATAGTAGTGATAATGATGATGATAGTGATGATGATGATGATGATGAGCAAAGCCTAATAGAAGAATTAAATCTAGAAATAGAGAAATATAAAAGTAAATTTAATACTTATAGAAATAACATCTCTAATTTGAAAAATAAGATAGATGATTTAGAAAAGGAAAACATAAATCTTAAATAATCTAATGAATCTCTCCAAAAGTCATTAGATGAATACTCATCAAGACCATCAATTGCCTCCTTGCTAAAAGAAAATAATACTTTGAAAAATGAAGTTGAGGAACTTAGAAATTCCATTTCTAAATTTCACAAAGGTAAAGAGAGCTTAGATACTCTCATTGTGTCTCAAAGATCACCCTTAATTAGACATGGTCTAGGATTTAAGGACACATCATCATCTTCTCACAAAACCATCTTTGTTAAGTCTAGTGAACCTCATATCTCCACACTTGTTAGAACAACACCAAGAAATAAGCATATTAAACCTTCTATACATAAACAGAATAATCATAATTGTGCATTTCATCATTCTCAAAATAAGTTTGATAGAAAAATGGTATTCAAAAATATTGTAAGACCAGAAAACAAGTTTAGACCAAAACAATGTAATTATTGTATGAAAATGGGTCACATAAATAAAATTGCTGGATAAGGAAGGCTCATTAGGAACCTTCATGTGCTAAACCCCAAGGACCTAATCTCATTTGGGTACCGAAAATCATACTTGAATTGTGATTCTATAGGTATGCCTCAAGTCCACAATAAACAAAAATGCTTGGCTAGTAGACAGTGGATGCTCAAGGCATATGACAAGAGACAAAGAACTTTTCAATGAAATAAAAAATATTGATGGAGGTAAAGTTACCTTTGGAAACAATGCAAAAGGTAAGGTAATTGGCATTGGTTCTATTGGTATTAATGGCATTTCTTTTATTAAAGATGTCTTACTTGTTGATGGCTTGAAACATAACTTGTTAAGTGTAAGTCAATTATGTGATAAAGGAAACAAAATAATATTTACTTCTAATGAATGTCTTGTGATCAATATCGATGGTCAGGAGATATTTAAAGGAAATAGAGATGTCAATACATACATAATAAACTTAAATGAACTATCTAATCATTCCTCTAAGTGTCTTGGGACTACTAGTGATGAATCTTGGTTATAGCATAGAAGGCTTGGTCATGCTAACTTGGACTTAATACAAAGCCTCAGCACAGGAGAACTAGTAAAAAGACTGCCAAGAGTTAAATATGAAAAAGGCAAGACATGTGAACCTTGCCAAAGAGGAAAGCAACACAAGTCATCTTTCAAAGCCAAAAACATAGTATGTACCTCAAAACCTCTTCAACTCCTGCATTTAGACTTATTCGGACCTACTAGAATTGCTATCTTAGGAGGAAAACATTATGCATTTGTCATCATAGATGATTACTCTAGATTTACTTGAGTAATTTTCTTAGCTCCAAAGAATGATGCTTTTCAAAATTTCAAAAACTTTGCTAAAAGAGTTCAAAATGAAAAAGGGTACTGTATTTCAAAGATAAGAAGTGATAATGGGAAAGAATTTGAAAATGAAAACTTTGAAAGCTTTTGTCTTGAACATGGCATTTCACATAATTTCTCATCTCCTAGGACATCTCAACAAAATGAGGTAGTTGAAAGCAAAAATCGAACTTTAATTGAAATGGCTAGAACAATGCTCAATGAATATGATTTACCAACTTACTTTTGGGCAGAATCCACAAACACTGCATGTTATATTTCAAATCGAGTTATCAAAAGACCTCTTTTAAAAAAAATCCCATTTGAGCTATGGAATGGAAGAAAGCCCTTGACATCATACTTTAGAGTATTTGGATGCAAGTGCTTTATATTGAATACCAAGGACAATCTTGGAAAATTTGCCTCTAAATCTGATGAAGGTATCTTTTTAGGATACTCTACAAATAGCAAAGCATATAGAGTATTTAACAAAAGATCATTAACTATTGAAGAATCCATGCATGTTGTTTTTAATGAATCTAGTAGACTTGATCTTGTGAAAGGTAGTGTTCTTGAAGATGTTGTAGGTAACATGGAAAGACTTGATCAAGAAGATTCACATCAAAATGATTCTCTACCTCAAACTCAAGAAAAAAATGAACAAGAACTCCCAAAAGAATTGAGAATGAAGAAAGATCATCCAAAAGAGCAAATCATTGGTGATCTCTCAAGGGGAGTAAGTACTAGATCTCATTTCAAATATCTAGTCACTGACATTGCTTTTATTTCTCAAATTGAGCCTAAAAATTTTGATGAGGCTCTTAATGATGAAAGTTGGGTAATTTCCATACAAGAGGAACTCAACCAATTTGAGAGAAGTAAGGTATGAACCTTAGTACCTAGACCCAAAGATCATCAAATTATAGGTAGCAAATGGGTATTTAAAAATAAACTAGATGAACAAGGTTCAATAACTAGGAATAAGGCTAGATTAGTTGCAAAAGGATATGATCAGGAAGAAGGTATAGATTATGATGAAACCTATGTACCTGTAGCTAGATTAGAAGCCATAAGAATACTTTTAGCATATGCATGTCACATGAATTTCAAACTTTTTCAAATGGATGTGAAAAGTGCATTTCTAAATGGTTATATAGAAGAAGAAGTGTATGTAGAACAACCACCAGGCTTTAAAAGCTATGATTTGCCAAATCATGTTTTTAAACTTTCAAAAGCTTTATATGATTTGAAACAAGCCCCAAGAGCTTGGTATGAGGGGCTAAGTTCTTTTCTATTAGAAAATAGCTTTACAAAGGGAAATGTTGACACCACATTATTCATTAAAAAGCATAAGCATGATATACTAATTGTTCAAATTTATGTTGATGATATAATATTTGGTTCAACTAATGAGTTGCTTTGTCAAGAATTTGCTAAGTGTATGACTAGGGAATTTGAAATGAGCATGATGGGAAAGCTTAAGTATTTCCTTGGTCTACAAATAAAGCAAAGCAATGAGGGCATATTCATCAACCAATCCAAATATGTCAAAGATTTAATTAAGAAATTTAGTATGGAAGGATGCAAGAATACCAAGACTTCTATGAGCACATCAATAAAATTGGACAAGGATGAAAAGGGTAAGAGCATTAATGAAAAGCTTTATAGAGGTATGATCGGATCTCTTTTATATCTTACTGCATCTAGACCCGATATAATGTATAGTGTTTGCTTGTGTGCACGATTTCAATCATGTCCTAAAGAATCTCATTTAAATGTAGTAAAAAGGATTCTAAGATATTTACATGGATCTTTGCATCTAGGTTTATGGTATCCTAGAAATTCATCCTTTTATATTGTAGGATATTCAGATGCAAACTATACCGGTAGTCTTTTAGATAGAAAAAGTACTTCAGGTACTTGTCACTTTATTGGAGAATGCTTAATGTCTTGGTTTAGCAAGAAACAAGTTTCAGTTGCTCTTTCAACTGTTGAAACAGAGTATGTAGCAGTTGGTTGTTGTTGTACTCAAATTCTTTGGATGAAACAACAACTTAAGGACTATGGTCATGATATGAACCATATACCTATTAAATGTGACAATACAAGTGCTATAAATCTTTCAAAGAATCCTATTCAACACTCAAGAAGTAAACATATTGACATTAGACACCACTTTATTAGAGATCATGTTCAATATGGAGATGTTGCATTAGAATTTATAAGCACAGAAAATCAATTGGCAGATATTTTTACTAAATCTCTAAATGAGGAAAGATTTAATTTCATTAGAAGAGAACTTGGTATGATTGATGGATTAACCTTGTGATTGCTAAATTATGAAATCTTAATTGATGATCTTAATTTTGTATCGTATCACTAGATATAAGGTAGTAATTTTGATGAAAATTTATGTTATAAGGGATAGAATCTTTATTGAAATGATTTAGTCTTGTTTTTAGGACTTAATTTTATTTGGTGAAAATTTTAGGGGAGTCACGCCCGTGACATATGTTCACGCCCGTGACTTAAATAGCCAAAAGAGGCAGTGTCGTTCACGACTTGATTCACGACATGGTTCACGGCTTCAAGGGGTGAAACTTATATTCACGGCTTGATTCACTCCCGTGAGAAGACCTGTTCATGCCTGTGACAAATTTTCATGCCCGTGAACCTTTACACCCCCAAAACTCACAGAGGCATTCACGCCTTGAGTCACACCTTGCTTCACGGGCATAAGTAGTGAAATTCAACCTTTCATGCCCGTGACTATTGTTTCACCCCCATGACAGTTCATCATTCATGCCCGTGACATTCAAAGGTCATGACCGTGAACATATTCATGCCTTTATTCACGAGTAGAGTACTCCTTTAGCAAATCGTGAACACGACCATTCACGCCCGTGAATGCATCGTTCATATAAGAGAACAGCCGGTTATTTTTCTCATTTCAACCTTTCAACTCCTTGAAATCGCTATCATTTACACACATTCAATGAGTTATTGAAGATTCTGGCCCTCAAGTCATAAAATTTTCCTATAAATACCATCAAAAGTCCATTCTTCATCAAAAATCATACTCTTTTAGGGTTTTTATCAATTTTCTATCAAACATTTTCTCAAACCTCACAAAGTTCACTTCTTCAACTCAAATGGAGACTGCCTCATCAAAAGGAAAGAGAAAGAAGTCTCATGCTCCTAGGAGGTATGCAGATTACCTCATGAACAGAATTCCGGAGCAATGCCATCCCCGATACTCCACATTGAAGAAAAGACCTCTCTTTCCATCGAGGTCCTTTGAATGGCAAACCGTTCGAACTCTCGGGCTAGAAACGGCAATGAAAGAGCAACTTCAGGCCTGTCATTTGAAAGAATTTGTGGAGATTCACTAGCCCACATTGAGGGAGCCAATACTGGAATTCCTTAGCACTCTGCAAGTGTCACCTACTGGAGTGGTGAAATTCTAACTCTGCAACAATCCCAACACCCTCAATGCCACAGAATTTGGGGAATTATTCAACTTACCATCAGATGGCATACTCAATGACAGCGAAGTAGAATTCTTCGCCACTCGAGCTTGGACCCATTTTGGCACCTATTGTAGCTGGGATGTCAAGAAGACCAAAAGCACTCATCTCAGGTCCCCAGTGCACAAATATTTGCATAGGTTCCTGACCTATAGCATATTCACTCCGGGAGAAAGCAATGGGACCATTAGGAAATCGGAGCTCTTCCTATTTGAGATGGCTAGAAGAGGACTAATGGTGGCGCTCTCTAGATGGTTTACAAACCATCTTCTGTCAATTGCCACCAAACCCACAGGAGATATACTGATTGGTGGTTAGGTCACCCACATAGCCTTAAAGCTTGGCTATTTGAAGCTGGATGAGCATCATTTCAATCTCATCCCTGGGCATCATCGAGATCGATTGGATATCGAGTCCTTCATAAAGATGGGAGCGACTATCAGAATTGTTCACCAGAATAATATTTTCTACCGTTTCACATACACTGCTGGGGAGATAATTTGGGAAGACAATGATACGGAGGATTTCAAATCCAGCCTCCAAGGGATCCAGCAGAAGAAAAGGGCTCGGGTTGAGGAAGAACCTCCAGTGGCTGAGCATGACATCGGTCAATCCTCGGCTTCCACACCGAATTTAGCGCAACATGTGGTTGACCTCTTAGCAC
Organism: Triadica sebifera; assembly: GCA_023653625.1. NCBI lineage: Eukaryota > Viridiplantae > Streptophyta > Magnoliopsida > Malpighiales > Euphorbiaceae > Triadica > Triadica sebifera. The sequence goes on from CM042910.1 coordinate 4,383,900, forward strand.
CACATTTTGAGCAGCTGCAGACTTTGATGGACAAAAGGTCGGAAAACCTCAAAGACTTCATGGAGTCTCGGATGGACAGCCTTGAGGCAGAGGTTACTAGTCTTCGAGATATGATGTTCGGCTAGATGATTAGGCTAGGTGTTAGGCTAGATGGTAGCCTAAATTTGTGTGGTTGCTTGTTTATCTTTTTTGTTTGATTGTATTTCCTTTATGAACTTTAAGTAACTTTGGTGTGTATTTTTTTATTTTTTTCAAATATATTTGCTTTGTTTATCTTTTGGTATCTTTATATTCTTTTTGATTGATGGCAAAAGGGGGATAACCTGGCAATATATTAAAATGAATTATTTGAATCAAAAATAAGAACCTAAAAATGCATTAACATTGAGTTAGGTTAGGAGAAATTAGAAATACTCAAACTTTGATTCAAAATTGATATGCAAGTATGAAATTGAGAAATTGAGCTTTATACACATTAGATATATCTTAAGTATACCTTACATATACTTCATGTCTTAAAAAGAAATTTGGTATATATTGGATATACTTCACATATAACTTGCATATACTTAAAAACTAGAAAGTTTATTTCAATGCTACATCATTTTTACAATTCTTGCATTTTATCAATTTTTTTATCTTAAGTATCTTTTGAGGGGGAGACTTCTCAAAAGCACATATTGCTAGATTATTTGTCACCATAAAAAAGGGGGAGATTGTTAAACCTTGAGGGGTATTTCTATCATTTTGATGACAACAAATAAAATAGCAATATTGTATTTAACATACTTGTTTTCTAAGTCTATTAAACAGGGTATGGAATAAAATAGCAAGAATGGAGATTGGAAGAATAATCCTTGAAAGACAAAATTAAGGAAGTAGCATATTCACGCCCGTGTATGTGTCATGCCCGTGAAAGAGCTAACCGTTACCAAAATCAACATTTAAAGTTCACGACCATGAAGGAAGAACAAACCGTGAAATGGACATTTAAGTCACGCCCGTGAATTAAGATGTCACGCCCATGAATGTTCATGGCATTTTCATCCAGAAAGCTTCACGACCAAAGTCACCACTTGGATCACGGCTGGGAAGTTTGTCACGCTTGTGGAGATGTATGTCACGCCCGTGACCCAATGTTTTAAAACATTCCAGAGAGCTTCACGACCAAGGTCACCACTTCAGTCACGACTTGGGAAAAAATGTCACGCCCATGACAAATATAGTCACGCCCATGAAGAATGAAAGAGAAAAATGTCAGGCGCGATTATTTGGTCGGTACAACGGCTAGTTTCATATTAAATGCACCCTAACGGCTATAATAAGGAGTATAAATGGAAGTCATTTATGCATTAAGTACAATAGGATAGCAAATACTTTGAATCAAAATCTTATTACAAGCTATTTGTACATTCAATACTTTGAGAACCAATATCTATTCTCTGTAAAAATCTTTTTGCTCTTCATTCATTGAGCAATAAAGATTTATGGGTGTTTCTCTCTGTAATCATTTATTACTCAAGTGAGTTTTGGGTATTTCTGGGTTAAGAGTAGAAGACTTGTAAGGGTTAGTTGTGTGAGCCTTTAAAACACAAAGTAAAGGTTATTTGTGTGAGCCTGTAAAATACAAAGTAAAGTTTGTTTGTGTGAGCCTGGAAAATACAAGATAAAAGGTTGTTTGTGTGAGCCTGTAAAACACAAGGAATTGGTTATTGTGTGAGCCATTAAAACACAAGGGATTTCTGGGTTAGATGTAAGCCATTGTGAGAAACACCATAGTTGGGAGTGAGCTTGTAAAACTCCATTGTAACACTTAGTGTGTTAGTGAAACACCCAATTGCGATTGGGGAGAGAAGTAGGGTTTGTTAACACCTGAACCTCTATAAAATCCTTGTGTCAAATTTCTCTATCCCTCCTAAAATTAATTTTTTATTTCCGCACTTTAAAGTTTAATTTTGGAAACTCCAATTTAACCCCCTTCTTGGCTTAATATCTGGGCAACACATTTAAAGGATTTTCTATATTAAGGGAATATCCATATGTGTTTACCAATGATTTACCAGAGTTACCTCTAGATAGGGAGATTAAGTTCTCTATAGAGCTTGCACCCGATACAAAGTCGATATTAGTTGCACCATACAGAATGGTACTTACGAAGTTAAAAGAGTTTAAAACATTGTTATATGATATTTTAGATAAGGGTTTCATTAGGCTAAGTGTATCTCAATGGGGTATACCAGTGTTATTCTTTAAGAAAAAAATGGATCGATGAGGTTAAGTATTGACTATAAGTAGTTGAATAAGGTTACCATCAAGAACAAGTATTCGTTACCACATATTGATAATATATTTGAATAGTTAAAAGGTATAAGAATTTTCTCCAAGATTAATCTCAGGTCAAGATACCATTAGCTAATGATTAAGGCAGACGATTTTGTGAAGATAGCTGTCAGAACTCGATATGACCACTATGAGTTTTTAGTCATGTCATTTGGGTTGACCAATGCTTTAATAACTTTTATGGATCTAATGAATTGGATTTTTAGGCCATCTGAGTTATTTGAGTTGGTTTCAAATAGGGAGAGACATGAATATGTAGTTGAACCATATGGTGGTTTGTACTATCAAAGCCATTTATGTGTGCCTAATGATACAGATTTGAGACAAAGAATCCTAAAATAGGTATATGAGATGAGATATGTGATGAATCCAGGTAGCAATAAGATGTGTTAGGACTTGAAAATAAAGTATAGGTAGTCAAGAATGAAGAAATAGATCACAAAGTATACTATAAGATGTATGACATGTCTACAAGTCAAGGTAGAACATCAAGTATCATCAAGATTGCTACAATCGGTCATAATTCCGGAATGGAAACAGAAAAGAATCACAATGGATTTGTGATTAGGTTACCTTTGACACTGAGGGAGTATGATACCATATGGATCATAGTAAATAGGTGAACGAAGTCAACTCCTCTATTACCTATTAGAAGATATTATCATTTGAACAAGTTAGCTAAGTTGTATATGAATGAAGTGGTAAGACTTCATAAAATATAAAACTCCATCATTTCAAATAGAGATATGAGGTTCACATCACAATTTTAGGGTAGTTTGTAATGAGCTTTGAGTACGAAGCTAAACTTTAATACTTTTTATCCTCAGATAGACAACCAGTCAGAAAGGGTAATATAGATCTTAGAAGATATGATGAAGAGTTATGTTTTAGAATTTGAGGAAAGTTGAGAAAAATATCTACCATTGATGGAGTTTGCCTACAATAACAGTTACCATTATATATCAATGTCATAGGACCCTTTTCATTGTAATATATTCATTAATTATTTTAGCATTTTTTCCTAACAACTCTCTATATTTAAGTCATTTGGGTTTTTGAACATACATCTTATACATGGCATAAGTGAAATTTAAAATTTAATTAAACCCAAAACTCATGGAATGCCCTATGTAATTTAAAATCAAAATAACCATCACATAGAAGAAGTAGAATTACCTTTGTTTGATTACAACTTCAATCTTCAAGTCGTGAGCATTCCTTATTGTTGGATTATACCAAACCACAACAATCCAAAACTTATGGATTTCTCTAGTAGTATCTGCATGAAGGAGAGAAGGAAATAACCTCAAAGGCTATGGGGTGATCAACCAACAAGGTGCTAGCAATGGAAGTTAATCTTTTTATAGAGATGGGAGAGAGATAACTTTTACTTATCTAAGTTGGTAGTAGCCTTTCGTAGCCTTTTTTAGGGTATTCATAATTAGAGTTTGACATTTAAAACCCTACATAGGCTTATAATAAAAAATTGCAAGATCATAACTCGTCATGCTCTCATCCCAAGCGTCACGCGCACGACAAACTTTAAGAAAAATCATGTTGCAAGGTCATCACACGCATGACAATTTGTCACATGCATGACAACAAGCATGATACTGAGGCTATCATGCACGTGACACTAAGGCCATCATTTGCCTCTATTGCATGCACACCGTGGGTGTCACTCATGCGATATGAAACATTTTTCATATAAATGCAAAACTCATTTGCACGAATATATCTCTCATGTTTTGGATCCAATCCAAAACTCATTTTATATTTCTTTCATTCCTTTTGTACATGTGACCTGATCATGAGCAGTATCTAGCAACACATCATGACCACTCAATTAACTGGAAAGTCAGAAGTCTAACTGTAAACCCTTTCTTAGACAATTACTGTGAAATTCATCCTTTCACTAAGCTATACCTCATTTGGTTCAGAGCATGGATTGTATGTTAGCTCTCACTAAATTGACTACATCACATCTAGTCCAAATGATATTAGTTCTTGTTTATGATATTCATTACTCTATTAGATATGTCCTTGAAAACCTTCTTCAAGATATGTCGACCTCGGCCAAAGATTTCTGAGTAATGATCTCTACAATAGGCCATAGGTATACTCCCCTTCTATCAAGAGTGGTGAATCCTCTATTGACTACTCATCATGCTACCCCCAATCACTACAATATGAGCAACCTCTGAAAGGCAACAAATAATGGAGTCAAAGTATAGAATTCAATATCCAAGACAACTTTGAGCATCTCAGGTCTAAGGATACTTGCATCATTGCTATGATGAGACTATCACTTACATTGAATAGATATTCATGTGATTGTCTCATAACCGGTCATCCAATGTAGTTGTTTAACTCTAGCAAACATCCACATGGTAACTTTAAACATCTCATATTTTCAACTTATGATATCAGTTGTTTAACCTAATCAAGAAGTATAATATGTACTAGTCTATCCAGATTAACAATGTCACACCTTGTTAATCCTATGACTAAGGATAATTTAGGTATAAACAAAATTGCACATGATAGAAATCTCATCATGATTTTCTCCATATTGTGTTATATACTAAGGACTTCATTAAATGGTCTAAGATGTATATCAATTCCTATGCAATGAATACCATAAAATGAAAATGCAAAGGTGATTGCCCTTAAGACACCTCTTTAACAAGCTCCAATTTGAACTAAAGTCAATCGCTTTTATACTTTATGTCATAGGCAAATACATGACTATCATATTTTTTTAGGAAAGTGCTTAAGTGAGAAGTATGTCATTTACATACAATACTAGGTGAGTACATGACTATATCAATTCATATGCATTGTACTCTGCTTTAGTTGTGGAATTTGCAGTCGTCTCCTGTTTGGAACTCTTCCAACTGATTGCACCACCATTAAATGTGAATACATAGCTTGACTGGGATTCGGAGTCATTCTTGTCAGATTGGAACCTGACATCCATATAATCACTTACCTTAGGCTCACTATCTCTATAAACCAATAATGCATCTTTAGTTATTCTCAAGTATTTAAGGATGTTCTTGACAACCACCCAAAATCACTCATCAGGATCTAACTGATAATTGCTCATGACACTCAAAGCATATGATACATCAGTTCTAATATATAATATAGCATACATGATAGATCTAATAGCATAAGCATATTGTGTCTTTGGACACATGAATTTAGAAAGGGTAATCCCACTAGTCATAGGAATAAATCCTTTTTTTTTTACTATTCCATGCTAAACCTCTTTAGCATTTTATCTATGTATGTAGACTGAGAAAGACCAAGCAATCTTTTATATATATCTCTATAGATCATAATCCTCAATATATAGGTCACTTTTCCAAGGTCTTTTATGGAGAAATGCTTATGTTGAACCTTGAGGGGTATTTTCGTCATTTTGATGCTAACAAATAAAATAGCAATAATGTATTTAACATACTTATTTTCTAAGTTTATTGAACAGGGTATGGAACATGATAGCAAGAATGGAGAATGGAAGACTAATCTTAAAAAGACAAAAAATGAAGAAATAACATGTTCACGCCCGTAACCTTATATGTCACGCCCGTGATGAAACTTAGCGCCAACTATCCAACATTTAAAGTTCACGGCTATGAAGAATGATAGCAACCGTGAATGATCATATCAGTCATGATCATGAAAGAAAGTCACACTCGTGAGAAGACATAACAAATTCTTCCAGAGAGCTTTACGGTCAGAGTCACTACTTGGACCACAGCTAGGCAGGATGTTCACGCCCGTGATCAAACACTTCAAATTCTTTCAGAATTCTTCATGGCCAAAGTCACCACTCAAGTCACGGCTTGGAAGAATAGTCATGGCCGTGACACTCATACTCACGACCGTGAAAGAAAAAAGAGAAACATGTCAGGCGCGAAAATAAGAGTTGGTGCAATGACTATTTTCGCATTAAATGCAATCAAACGACTCTAATTCACCATGCAAGTATAAATGCAACTCATTTATAAATCCAGAACAAGAGAATAGCTAATAATTTGAATCAAAATCTTGTTATAAGCCATTTGTGCATTTGATATTTTCAAAACAAACATTTATTCTCTATGAAAATCTTTTTGCTCATCATTCTCTAAGCATTATAGATTTGTAAGTGTTTCCCTTTGTAATCTTCTACTCAAGTGAGTTTGGATATTTTGAGTTATGAGTAGAACACTTGTAAGGGTTATTTGTGTGAGCCTTTAAAACACAAGGAATCGGTTTATTGTGTGAGCCATTAAAACACAAAGGATTTATGGGTTAGGTGTGATCCATTGTTAGAAACACCATAGTTGGGAGTGAGCTTGTAAAACTCCATTGTAATACTCAGTGTGTTAGTGAAACTCCCAATTGAGTTTGAGGAGAGGAGTAGTGTTTGTTAACACCCGAACCTTTATAAAAATTCCTGTGTAAAATATTGTCATCCCTACTCAACTTAACTTTTCATTCCGCACTTAAAACTTAAAATTTTTAATATCCAATTCAACCCCTTTCTTGGTTCAATTTCTGGGTAACAATTGGTATCAGAGCAAAGTCTAGCATCGAAGCCTAAACAGCACTAGCAAAGATCAAGATATGGCCAATGAAGGATTTTAAAGTCTCAAGCCTTACTTTGATGGAGCAAATTATGCTTATTGGAAGTTTCGGATGGAGATATATCTGGATAGTGAAGGAATTGAAGTCTGGGATAGTGTTCGGAAAGAATGGACATCACCAACTAGAAGAGGAGTTGATGGTGAAGAAAAAATCCTGTCAAGAGATGATTGGACAGAGCCTCAAAGAAGAGCAAACTTCAAAAACAAGAAGGCAATGACAATTCTCTAAAGCTCAATATCCATTGAAGAATGTGGCAGAATACAACACTGCCCAACTGCTTACAGCATGTGGAAAACATTAGAAAACTATCATGAAGGAACATAGCAAGTTAAATCCAAGAAGATTCAACTTCTTACTTTAGAGTATGAGTTCTTCAAGATGAAATCCAATGAGTCAATTATTGACATGATCAACCATCTTCTAGCCATCATAAATGGCATGAGAAAACTTGGGAAACATCTGAGCTTGGAAGATGTTAATAACAAAATCCTGAGAAGTCTTCCTCTCAAAGATTACGGTTCAAGAGTTACTAGTATAGAAGAGGCAAATGAAGACATGAGCATCATGAATACTGATGTGCTTATTGGCAAACTTCTTACATATGAAATGGCAGTGACAAGAGATAGAGAGCTTAAAGCAGAGCCAAAAAAAAAAGTGTCTAGCACTAAAAGCCTCTACTTCAAAATCTCAAGAGGAAGTTGAAGATGATTAAGAAAAGAGTGATGATGCAAATGAGGACATTGTTATGCTCTCAAGAAGGCTGAAAAGAATTATTGAGAAGAGAATGAACAACTCTAGAAAATTCAGGTAAAGAAACCTCAAGCAGACTTCTAATGATGCACAAAGAAGTAAAGAGGAGGTAAAGTGCTATGAATGTGGGAAGAAAAGGCATATTAAATTAGAATGTCTAAGGCTCAAGAAGCACAAGAGCAAATACCAAAGAGATAATGGGGAGAAAGGTCACAAAGCCACATGGGATGACGAAAGCTCTTTAAGTGAAAAAGATGTCAATGAAAGTGAAAAGGTCAACCTATGCTTCATGGCTATAGAGGATCACGTATCAGATAAGGTATGCCTCAAGTCCACAATAAACTAAAATGTTTGGCTAGTAGACAGTGGATGCTCATGGCATATGACAGGAGACAAAGAACTTTTCAATGAAATCAAAAATATTGATGGAGGTAAAGTTACCTTTGGAAACAATGCTAAGGGTAAGGTAATTGGCATTGGCTCTATTGGTATTAATGATACTAATTTCATTAAAGATTTCTTGCTTGTTGATGGCTTGAAACATAACTTGTTAAGTGTAAGTCAATTATGTGATAACGGAAATAAAGTAATCTTTACTTCCAATGAATGTCTTGTAACCTCATTTAATAGCCAAGAGATATTTAAAGGAAATAGAGATGTCAATACCTACATAATAGACTTACACAAAATATCTAACCATTCCTCTAAGTGTCTTGTGACTACTAGTGATGAATCTTAGCTGTGACATAGAAGGCTTGGTCATGCAAGCATGGATTTAATTCAAAGCCTCAGCATAGAAAAACTGGTAAAGGGACTGCCAAAAGTCAAATTTGAAAAAGACAAGACATGTGAACCTTGCCAAAGAGGAAAACAACACAACTCATCCTTCAAATCCAAAAACATTGTAAGTACCTCAAAACCTCTACAACTCTTGCATCTAGATTTATTTAGACCTACTAGAACTGCAAGCTTAGGAGGTAAACACTATGCCTTTGTCATCGTAGATGATTACTCTAGATTTACTTAGGTAATTTTCTTAGCTCAAAAGAGTGATGCCTTTGAAACCTTCAGAAATTTTGCTAAAAGAGTTCAAAATGAAAAAGGATATTGTATTTCAAAAATAAGAAGTGACCATGGCAAAGAATTTGAAAATGAAAACTTTCAAAGCTTTTGTCTTGAACATGGCATTTGGCAGAATTTTTCATCTCCTAGAACACCTTAACAAAATGGGGTAATCGAAAGGAAAAATCGAACTTTAATTGAAATGGCTCGAACAATGCTCAATGAGTATGGTTTACCAACCTACTTTTAGGCAGAAGCCACAACTACTGCATGTTATATTTCAAATCGAGTTTTCAAAAGACCTCTCTTAAACAAAACTTCATTTGAGCTATGGAATGGAAGAAAGCCCTTGATATCATACTTTAGAGTATTTGGATGCAAGTGTTTCATATTGAATACGAAGGATAACCTTGGAAAATTTGCCTCTAAATATGATGAGGGTATCTTTTTAGGATACTCTACAACTAGCAAAGCATATAGAATATTTAATAAAAAGTCATTAACTGTTGAAGAATCTATGCATGTTGTTTTTTATGAATCTAGTAGACTTGATCTTGTGAAATGTAGTGTTCTTGATGATGTTGTAGGTACCATGGAAAGACTTGATCTTGTATATGGAAGAGAATAAAATGATCAAGAAAATTCACATCAAGATGATTCTCTACCTTAAGCTCAAGAGGAAAATAGGAAAGAAATCCCAAAGGAATGGAGATTGACAAAATATCGCCCCAAAGAGCAAATCATGGGTGATTCTACAAGGGGAGTAAGTACTAGATCTCATCTCAAATATTTAGTTTTTGACATTGCTTTTGTTTCTCAAATTGAGCCTAAAAATATTGATGAGGCACTTAATGATGAAAGTTGGGTGATTGCCATGCAAGAGGAGCTCAACCAATTTGAGAGAAGTAAGGTATGGACCTTAGTACCTAGACCCAAGGAGCATCAAATCATAGGAAGCAAATGGGTATTTAGAAATAAACTAGATGAACAAGGTTTAATAACTAGGAATAAGGCTAGGTTGGTTGCAAAAGGATATAATCAGGAAGAAGGAATAGATTATGATGAGACCTATGCTCCTGTAGCTAGATTAGAAGCCATAAGAATACTTTTAGCCTATGCATGCCATATGAATTTCAAACTCTTTCAAATGGATGTAAAAAGTGTCTTTTTAAATGGCTTTATAGAATAAGAAGTTTATGTAGAACAACCATCAGGTTTTGAAAGCTATGATTTTCCCAATCATGTATTTAAACTTTCAAAAGCTTTATATGGTTTAAAACAAGGCCCAAGAGCTTGGTATGAAAGACTAAGTTCTTTCTCTTAGAAAATAACTTTACGAAGGAGAATGTTGACACTACATTATTCATTAAAAAGTATAAGCATGATACTCTAATTGTTCAAATTTATGTTGATGATATCATATTTGGATCTACTAATGAATTGCTTTGCCAAGAATTTGCTAAGTGTATGACTAGGGAATTCGAAATGAGTATGATGGGTGAGCTAAAATTCTTCCTCGGTCTACAAATAAAACGAGGCAATGAGGGCATATTCATTAACCACTCTAAATATGCCAAAGACTTACTTAAGAAATTTAGAATGGAAGGATGCAAGAATGCCAAGACTCCAATGAGCACATCAACAAAATTGGATAGGGATGAAAAGGGTAAGAGCATTAATGAAAAGCTCTATATAGGTATGATCAGATCACTTTTATATTTTACTGCCTCTAGACTCGACATAATGTATAGTGTATGCTTATGTGCTCACTTTCAATCATGTCCTAAAGAGTCTCATTTAAATGCAGAAAAAAGAATTTTTAAATATTTACATGGTTCATTGCATCTAGGTTTGGGGTATCCTAGAAATTCATCCTTTTACATTATAGGATATTCAGATGCTGATTATGCTGGAAGTCTTTTAGATAGAAAAAGTACTTCAGGTACTTGTCACTTTATTGGAGAATGCTTAGTTTCTTAGTTTAGCAAGAAACAAGTTTCAGTTGCTCTTCTACCACTGAAATGGAGTATGTGGTAGCAGGATGATATTGTACACAAATCATTTGGATGAAACAACAACTTAAGGATTATGGTCATAGTATGAACCATATACCTACTAGATGTGACAATACAAATGCTATAAATCTATCTAAGAATCTCATTAAACATTCTAGAAGTAAGCATGTTGACATAAGACATCATTTTATTAGAGATCATGTTCAATATGGGGATGTTGTATTGGATTTTATAAGCACAGACAATCAATTGGTAGATATCTTCACTAAGTCTCTAAATGAGAAAAGATTTAATTTCATAAGAAGAGAGTTTGGTATGATTGATGGATTAACTTTATGATTGCCAAAATTGTCAAACCTTGATTGATAATCTTGTGTTTTTTTGTCTCATCTTTTTAGATATGAGGTAGCTAATTTGATAGAAATATATGTTATAGGGGATAGAAGCTCCTTAGAAATGCTATAGTCTTGTTTTAGACTTAATTTTACTTAATGAGGTTTTTAGGTAATTCACGCCCGTGACATATATTCACGGTCGTGATCAAAATCGCCAAAAGCTCCAATAGCTTTCACGACTTGCTTCACCACATGCTTCACGGCTTAAGGTAGTGAAGACTATGTTTCATGCCCATAACCTTTTTTCTATCACCCCCGTGAAACCCTCTGTTCACGCCCTTGACGATTATTCACGACCGTGAACATTTCCACAAAAAACTTACAAAAGCATTCACGCTTTGTGTCACGCTCTGTTTCACGATCACAAGTAGTGAAGATTGTACTTCACGCCTATGACTCGTTTGTCACCACCGTGATAGTTCATCATTCACGCTCGTTACCTTTAATTTTCATGATTGTGAATAGTTTTACCTCTCTCTTTATGGGTAGAACGTCTCTTCAGCAAACCGTGAACACGACATTTCATGCTCGTGACTTAGTTTTCATGCTCGTGAAGATGTCAGCTATAAAACCTTTCTGTCGTTATTTCTCTCATTTCAAACTCTCCAACTTCTCTCAACTTCTCTCATTTATCACCATTGAACACCATTTTGAAGATTCCGACCCCCTAGCAACTCATTTCATCTATAAATATCTTCAAAAACCTTCTCCATCATCAGAAATCGAAACACCTTAGGTTTTACTCCAAAATTTCCATCAGATTTTTCACTCTTCAAAAGTTCATTTCTCAATCAAAAATGGAAACTGGCTCCTCCAAAGGTACTAGAAAGAATTCTCATGCTCCAAGAAGGTACATGGAAAGTTCATTTTACTCTTCAAAAGTTCATTTCTCAATCAAAAATGGAAACCGGCTCCTCCAAATGTACTAGAAATAATTCTCATGCTCCAAGAAGGTACATGGACTACTTTCTAAACATTATTCCAGAGCACTGTCATCCTAGATACTCGATTCTCAAACAAAGGCCACTCCTTTCCTCCCGATCATTTGAGTGGTAAACCATCAGAACACTCAGCATCGAGACAAGCATGATGGAACAACTCCATGCTTGTCATCTGAAAGATTTCATTGATTTCCATCAACCGATACTGAGGGAACCAACTCTAGAATTCCTGAGTACCCTGCAAGTCTCTCCTATCGGCATGGTAAAATTCTAACTTTGCAATGCCACAGAGTTTGGAGACATGTTCAACCTTCCCTCTGATGGTATCCTAAATGAGAGTGAGGTGGAGTTTTATGCTACTCAGGCATGGACTCACTTCGAACTTAACTGCAGCTGAGACATCAAGAAGACGAAAAGCACCCACCTTCGATCCCCAGTGCATAAGTACTTGCATAGGTTTCTAACCTATAGCATTTTTGCCAGAGGAGACAGCAATGGATAGATTAGGAAATCATAGCTCTTTCTCCTAGAGATGGCCTGAAGAGGCCTAACAGTGGCTTTATCTCGATGGTTTGCAAACCATCTTCTGTCAATTGCCACTAAGCCCTCCGGAGACATTCTGATTGGTGGGTATGTGACTCACCTTGCTATCAAGCTGTGGTACTTGAAGCTAGAGGAGCACCACTTCAACCTCATACCAGCACATCCTTGAGACCGACTAAACTTCGAGTCCTTTATTAAAATGGGAGCGGTTGTTCGTATAGTACATGAAAACAACATCTACTACCGCTTCACCAACACTGCTGGTGAGATTATTTGGGAGGACAATGACTCGGATAACTTCAAAGTTGGCCTCTAAGGAATCCAACAGAGGAAGAGAGTTCGAGTTGAGGTGGCGCCTCCAGAGGCTATGCAGGAAATTGGACAATCATCTACCTCCACACCAAACTTGGCTCAGCAAATGGCTGACCTCTTGGCACTATGGTTTGAGCAATTGCAGGCTTCGATGGATGAGAGGTTAGAGAACCTCAAGGATTTCATGGAGTCTCGAATGGAGAGCCTTAAGGCGGAAGTAGCTCGCCTTAGAGATAGGATGTCCGGCTAGACTATATGTTAGCTATGTTATTTTCTAGCTTGTTTGATGTAGGAATTTCAATTTCTTTTCAAATCCTTGTATTTGTCTTTTTATATTAATATAATTGCTTTTGTTTTCCATTATGTTTTAACTTTTTTTATTCTTTGTTTTTATGAAAAAGGGGGAGAACCTAGCAATATATTATATTTAAAGTTAAATGCAATACTTATTTCAATCGAATGAATATGCAAGTATGCAAATGAGCTCATATACCTTAAGAATACTTTGCATATATCTTGATGCAAGTTACATGAATGAATATGCACTTGATATACCTTGAATATACCTTAAATATACTTAGCATATACTTAGTTTTAAGGAAAAATTTTGGTATACATTGGATATACCTTGCATATAATTTGCATATACCGAAAACTATGAAGCATATTTTGATGCTACACGTCATCTTTCTTTACAATTCTTGCACTTCAGTAATTTTTTATCTTAAGCATCTTTTGAGGGGGAGACTTCTCAAAAGCACATATTGTTATATTATTTGTCACCATCAAAAAGGGAGAGATTGTTAAACCTTGAAGGGTATTTCCGTAATTTTGATGCTAAAAATAAAATAGCAATAATGTATTTAACATACTTGTTTTCTAAGTTTATTGAACATGGTATGGAACATGATAGCAAGAATGGAGAATGGAAGACTAATCTTAAAAAGACAAAAAATGAAGAAATAGCATGTTCACCCCCGTGACCTTATATGTCACGCCCATGATGAAGCTTAGCGCCAACTATCCAACATTTAACATTCACGGCCATGAAGAATAATAGCAACCGTGAATGATCATATTAGTCACGACCATGAAAGAAAGTCACGACCGTGAAAGAAAGTCACACCCGTGAGAAGACATGACAAATTCTTTTAGAGAGCTTCATGGCCAGAGTCACTACTTGGACCACGACTAGGAAAGATGTTCACGCCCGTGAAGATATAATGTCACGCCCGTGATCAAACACTTCAAATCCTTCCAGAATGCTTCACGGCCAAAGTCACCACTCAAGTCACGACTTGGAAAAACAGTCACGACCGTGACACTCGTACTCACGACCGTGAAAGAAAAAAGAGAAACATGTCAGACGCGAAAATAAATGCAAGTCATTTATGAATCCAGAACAAGAGAATAGCTAATACTTCGAATCAAAATCTAGTTGTAAGCCATTTGTGCATTTGATATTTTCAAAACAAACATTTATTCTCTGTGAAAATATTTTTGCTCGTCATTCTCTGAGCATTATAGATTTGTAAGTGTTTCTTTTTGTAATCTTCTACTCAAGTGAGTTTGGGTATTTTAGATTAAGAGTAGAACACTTGTAAGGGTTATTTGTGTGAGCATTTAAAGCACAAGGAATTGGTTTATTGTGTGAGCCTTTAAAACACAAGGAATTAGTTTATTGTGTGAGCCATTAAAACATAAAAGATTTCTGGGTTAGGTGTGATCTATTGTTAGATTGGGAGTGAGCTTGTAAAACTCCATTGTAACACTCAGTGTGTTAGTGAAACTCCCAATTAAGATTGGGGAGAGGAGTAGGGTTTGTTAATACCCAAACCTCTATAAAAATTCCTATGTGAAATCTTATATCCCTACTCAACTTAACTTTTCATTCCGCACTTAAAAGTTAAAATTTTTAATATCCAATTCAACCCCCCTTCTTAGTTTAATTTCTGGGCAACATCTTAGAAAGCTAAATTTTAACTGATTGAAGAAATGAGACATCAGTTTCTATGAGAAGTATGTCATCTACATACAATACTATGAATACAACTTCACTCCCACTAACCTTCTTGTAAACACAAAGTCCATCTATCTTTTGTGAGAAACCAAATTATTTGATTGTCTCATCAAATCGGATTATCCAACTCCTAGATTCTTGCATCAATTCATAAATGGATCTTTGCATTTTGCATACCTTTTTGCCATCACTAGATGTGAAACCCTCAAGTTGTGTCATGTACACATTCTCAGTTAGATTTCCATTAGTTGTTTTCACATTCATTTGCTAAAACCCACAATCATAATAAAAATAGTGGCTAGGAGTATTTTGATGGATTTAAACATAGCAACTGGAGAGAAAGTTTTATCACAGTCAACACCTTGTCTTTGATAATATCCTTTAGCTACCAGCCTAGCTTAATAGATAACTATATTATTTTCCATGTAGGTCTTCTTTTTGAAAACCCATTTGCACCTAATGGGTTTTATCCCTTCAGGTGGGTCAACTAAAGTCCATACTTGGTTTTCATACATGCAATCCATCTCTGACTACATGGCTTTTAGCCATCTGTCAGATTCTGAACTATTCAGAACTTCTTCATAGGTCATGGGCTCATCATCCTCTATAAACAATATATCATTTTGTTCACCTATGAGAAATTCATATCTCTAAGGAACAATACGTATCCTACTTGATCTACAAAGTTCTTGTGTTTTAAAAGGTATACTGTTACTTTATCTGTATGAGTAACTTATTCGGATTCTGTCAGTTGATTTGCATCTATTTGAGCATCTTGAACCTCATCAAGTTCAAATTTTCTCCCACTATCTTCTTTTAGAAGAAACTCTTTCTCTAAGAACACAATATGCTTTAAAAAAACACATTTTGTTCCAAATTGTGGTAGAATTGATATCTAAATGACTTTTTTAGATATCCCACAAATAAACATTTATCAGACTTAACTTTAGCTTGTCTGATATTGTTCATTTCACATAAGCAAGAAAATCCCATATTTTCATGTGTGAAAGAATAAGTCTTTTGTTATTCCATATTAAGTAACATCAACTGACTTCGTAGGGACAATATTTAGTATATAAATAACAATTTCTAGTGCATGACCCCAAAAGAATTTATGTAGTTCTGTAAAACTCATCATGGATCTTATCATGTCTAACAAGGTTCAGTTTCTCCTTTCAGTCACACCATTATATTGTGGCATGTAAAATGGAGTCCATTGAGATAAAATCTCATTTTCTCTTAGATAACCTTAAAACTCTTTCCTTAAATATTCACCACGTCGAACTTATCTAAGTGTTTTGATATTTTTTTTCCAAGTTGTTTCTCTACTTCATTTCTAAATTTTTTGAACTTTTCAAAAGGTTTAGATTTGTATCTCACCATATACAAGTACCCAAATCGTGAGTAAGGTAATAAAGTAGATAAAACTACCGCTAGCGTACACTGACATTAGGCCATATATATCTGTATGTATAAGGTCTAATAGCCCATTGGCATGTTCACCCTTTCCACTAAAAGGTGATTTTATCACCTTACTTAACAAATAAGATTCACATGTATCATATTATTCATAATCAAATGACTCTAAGTCATCATTCCTATGTAACTTAATCACACACCTCTCATTTATATTGCCAAAGAGATAATGTCATAAATATGATGGTTTTAAGTTATCAAACTTTTGTCTTTTATTATTGATATTGAGGATTGAATTAGACACGTCAAGAATATAAATCCCATTACATAATGTGTCAGTTTCATAAAGAATATCATTCAACCATATAAAGTAACCATTCTCATTAATAGTTAAATGAAAACATTTTCTATTTAAAAAAGAACAAAAATAATATTTTTTATTGAAACTGGAACATAATAACAATTGTCTAATTCTAAAACAAGCCCACTAGGGAGTGTCAATATACAAGTTCCTATAGCAAATGAATTAACTTTTGCTCTATTGCCAACATATAGGTCTGACTGTCCTTTCTTGAGATGTCTATTATTCCTTAGGTCTTTCATATATGTGCATATGTGAGACCCATATTCAGTATCTAATACCTATATATTATTATTAGAAATAGTATTAACCTCAATAACATAAACACATGAAGTAGAAGGTGCATCCAATGTCTTATCCTTCTTCGTCTTCAAAGACTCCAAATGGGCTTTGGAATTCCTCTTCCAATGTCCATTTTTGCCACAATAGAAGCAAGTCCCCTTTGAAGCAATCTTTTTTCCCTTCTTCTTCATGCCCCCTTAGGTCTTTATGGACTTCTTCTTTTTTTCTTATCCTTCTTTTTCTTAGAAGTACCAGAAGTGTCCACTAACATCACAACCGTTTGATTTTTCTTGGTTCATCTATCTTGAGCATATTGATCAACTCAAGAATCAATATAGAGATATTGTTCATGCGATAGTTTAACATAAAGTGTGCATAACTATTAAGCAAACTTTGGAGAATTAAATCTATACTTAACTCATGATCCATTATAAATTCCAAAGTAGTCAATCGCTCAATGTACCTATTCATATTCAATGCATATTGCACTAGAAATGTCTCATCTACCATCTTAGAGCGGAAGAGCAATTTAGATATCTCATATCGCTCAATTCGATCTTATTCATCAAAAAGCTTCCTTAGATGATGCACAATGGTATTAGTTTCCATATTCTCATACTGCTTTTAAAACTCGAGAGATATAAAGGTGAACATAATACAACCCACCAATTCACTATCATCCACTTGTTTTTTATATGCCAATTGTTTATCAACAAATGCATCATCAGCAGGAGAGGAGGGTAGTGGCTCTTCCAAGACATAGGCTATCTTTTCATCTTTGAGGACAATTCTCAAATTCCTTAGCCAACTAAGAAAGTTCTGATTAGTCAATTTGTTGAAGTTAAGAATTGAGCGTAAGTTCACATTTGATGATATTCTTCTAACAACATAGATGTAAAGAAATATCATGTTAGAGTATGTACTACATACATGAATATTATGTCTTTAATAAACATACATAATTACTCCCATTATTTTATTGTAAATCCATAGCCCTCACTATGAATTCGAAAGAACCAATTGGAAGCTCACATAGTGGGTCAGTATCCAACATCACTAAGAATGACATTGGATATATTCAACAAGCCATCTTAAGTCAATTTGTAGGTATCTCATACCAATTGCATCATATTATGCAACTACTGAATCATTGGGCTATCAACTCTTGATATGTGCACATCTCATGTACACTTACCCAATACTGCCTCTAATTCACATTGACCTTGGATGTGCCCAATAAGCTAATATAACTAGTTAAAAATGACCCATTAATCATGAAATAATATTTCAATGGTTTAAACATATTCGTTTAAAGTGAGCTTAGGTGTGCCCAATAACCCAAACTCTAAAAGAACTATGGTTCTTTCTATATTAATGGAAGACATTGACCTTAATATAATTTATGAGAGATTTTCTTTAATTTAGTCTCATCATAGTTGCTTGAAATTCATATAATATATTTATTCATCACATCTAGATATATAAGATAATTACGCTAATTATATGGTCATGATTACAGATATCTAACAATCCTTCAAGCCATAAAAGGATTTACTAGGTCTCACTTAGATAGATGTATGAAATTACAATACCAAAATAGAAAATAATTTCCTATTCTAATGCTCATTTGCTTTTGACACCATCTTCTTGGCTTCTTACTCCTTTGTATTTAAATTCTATTCTAATCCTATGTAATCTAATTACATAAATTCTTCATAAGAAAACCTCAAGTTACATTTGAGGAGAGTAAGTTAAGAAGAAAAATAGAATAGAGAAAATAGAGAATGAAGGGACTCACAAACCCTATTTACCAAAAATAAAATTCTATGCATGATCAATCACATTGGTCTAGTCTATAATCATGTCATCATATCATTCCATACACCTCTAGATTTTATTCTATAATACATAAATAAAGGTAGTCTATTAAAGTAACAATTTGGGTTTCCTTTGTTTCAACTCTTGAAATATTGTTCGATTGTTTGGCTTTTAATAAAATTCATCATACATCTATCATTTAATCTTATTAAATGAATATATAAACATTTAGAAAAAATTTATAAAAGGAAATTAACTAAATTAGGTATACATTTGATTATATCAAAAGCTTTCTAAAATTATTTACTTTGCCAATTAGGTTACTACCAATTTAATGCATGCAATATTTATATCTGAATTTAATAATTTAATAATATTAAATATTAAATGAAATATGACCAGTAGTTAATTTATAATTAAATTACCTTAATTAGTTATTTGTTTAATGTCAAATAGCATTAAACAATCCTGGTCACAATTGCATTCTAAAATCCTAGTCAAAGTAGAATTAGAAAACTCTTTTCTAATTTAAATTAAATTCTTTTGAAAATTTTCTAAAATTTCTATAATTCATTCTCATTATTATAAGAAATTTATAATCAGTTTAAACTAATTAAATCCATTCATTAGATAATTTAAATCATTATAAACTTAACTAGCAAACCAATTACTCAAAATTGACTTAATTGAATCACACATAAATTAGGATTCCTTAGGAACTTTAAGTGCAAATTTAACTTGAAATTGGAATGCAATTGATATAAAAATAACATCATGGAGATCTCATAAATATGAATTAAGGTTCTGGTCATTAAGTTACAATACATTAAGTCAAACAACACAAAACAGTCTCATTATATGGTAATGTTTTTGACTTAGTTATTAGTTTCATTTATTCCATGATCAAAAATAATTTTTAAATCATAATAGGTGTTGTCTAGAAGTTAAAAAATATTTTAAATATCATAAACATATTTGAATAATCAAATTAATAAACTAAATTCTAACAACCCCAAAAATAACTCAATCGGCAAAACTAGATTTCATAAACCCTAGAAATTTCAACATGCATAATTTTGAATTTTATATTTAAATAAAATTAAAATATTTTAATTATCATAAAAAAATATCTAATATCACCATATTAATATGTTATTGAATGAAAAATAAAATTTTAGGCCAAACACAATCAAATTCATTTTTAACAAATGGAGGGAATATAAGTTGTTCATTTTCAATCAATCTCATTGATACTTCATTTAAATCCAAAATTAATTTATATATGGTGGATCTTATACCACTATTGGCTTCTTAAACATGCATCTCATATATAAAAAAACGGAAATTTAAAATTTAATTAAATCCAAAACCCATGGAATGACGTATGCAATTTAAAATCGGAATAACCATCGCATGAAAGAAGTAGAATTACCTTTGTTTGATTGCAACTTCAGTCTTCAAGTTGTGAGCTTTCCTTCCTATTGGATTGTAGCAAACCTCAATAATCCTAAGCTTATGGATTGCTTTAGTAGTATTCACATGAAGGAGATAAGGAAATAACTTCAAAGGTTATGAGGTTATCAATCAATAAGGTACTAGCAATAAAGGTTAATCTTTTTAAAGAGATAAAAGAGAGATAAATTTTATTTTTCTAAGTTAGTAGTAGCCTTTGAGTCCTTTTGAGGGTATTTATATGTCCTTTAATCATAATTAGAGTTGGACATTTAAAACCCTTCATTTGGCTTACTATTCATAATAGAAAACCACAACATTGCATCTCGTTGCACTCTCATCATAAGCATTGCGTGCACGATAGGCTTTGGAAAAAATTATATTGCAAAAACATCACGTAGATGACACCAATTCATCATGTGCATGATAGCAAGCATGACACCAAGGCTATCATGTGCATGACGATTCATCGGAGCGTGACACTAAAGCTATCATTTGCCTTTATCGCATGTGTACCATGGGTGTCATGCATGAGACGTGCAACACTTTGCATATAAATATAAAACTCTTTTACATAAATATCTCTCTCATATTTTGGATCTAATCTAAAACTCATTTCACATTTCCTTCATTCCTTCTATGCATGTAATATATTAGATTTTTGACTATATTAGCAGCTCAATTTATCACATAATTTTGAGCAAATTATAAGCCGTATCTAGCAATATATCATGACCACCCAATTAACTAAATATTCAGTGGTCTAACTGTAAATCCTTCCATAGACAATTATTGTGCAATTCGTCCTTTCGTCAAATTATACCTCATTTGGTTCAGAGTATGGATTATGTCTCAACTCCCACTAGACTGACTATGTCACATCTAATCCAAGTGATATTAGTTATTGTCTATGAGACTCATTTCTTTATTAGATATGTCCTTGAGAGCTTTCTTTAAGACATGTTTATCTTGGCCAAGGATTTATAAGTAATGATCTTTACAAGAGTCCATAGGTATACTCTCTTTCTATCAGAAGTAGTGAATCCTCTATTAACTACTCAATTACCTTCAAATATCTCATGTTATACCTAATCACTACCCTATGAGCAACCTCTGAGAGATAACAAGAAATGGAGTCAAAGTATAGGATTTAATATCCAAGATAACTTTGATCAACTCAAGTGTAAAAATAATTGCACCATTATTATGATAAGACTATCACTAATATTGAATAGATATCTATGTGATTGTCTCATAGCAAGTCAGCCAATGTACTTATCTACTCTAGCAAGCATTCATATATTAACTCTAAACATCTTATATTTTCAAATTATGAGATCAATTGTTTGACCTTGTCAAGAAGTATAACATGTACTAGCCTATTCGGATTAACAATGTTTAGTCTTGTTAATCCGATGACTAGAGATAATTTATGTATAAATACAATTGTACATGATAGGAATCTCATCATCATGATTTCTTTCATATTGTATTACATACTAAAAACTTTATTAAACGGTCTAAAATATATATCAATTCATAGGCAATGAATATCATATAATAAAAATGTCTTTTATTAATAATAAATGAGTACATCAAGTTCCTAAAGTGATTGCCTTTAGGGCACCTCTCTAACAAAGCCACCTTGCCACTATCTATGATCATGTGTGCTCATCCGAACTCCTTAAGTCAAAAAAGCTATCTGAGAATAAGCCACCTTAACTGAGTATAACATATGAGTTGCATACAATATATAATCAAGGGTACTCTCTGAGCTGTAAAGTCATCACTGTGGTGATTTACAGCTATGAGTCAAGTGGAGACTCAAACTATGATATATCCTACTTGAACTGGGCGGTTCTAAATCAATGACTCAAACCGTGACACGGGTGTAAATTTGGGTTTTCAAGCCATATAACCAAAAAAAACTAGGTATTTAATGCAAATCACATGTAAATACTCTAATGGTTGTCATTGGACAACCTTTTCCTATCAACACTCTCATCATATTCATACATTTAATGTACTATAACATTAATTGAATATGTAAAAGCATATAAACATCACAACTTATGTTTCCAAGATCATTGAATACCTTATTATGCGTTTATGATTCAACAACTCCTTATACCTTCATTAACATTACCTTTTTTAGCCATATTAGCCATAAATTCTCAACATCCTCATTAATACACCACTTAGCATGTTTATTACAAAGTTTTTTTCCAAACCTTCTTATCAAAATATTTTATGTCTAACTTAGCATTTATACATATATCATTAAATTCTTATGTCATTATAGCATTAATTATACTTTCATGCTTATCATAACTAATAATCAACATTTATAGCATTCATAAGCACTTAACACAACATGCCACAATTTGGAAATTTAAATGCATATATGTACATATCTCCATTAGAGCCTCAAAACCAAGCTTTTCTCAATCTTTTTTATCCTCTTGGTGGGTTTAACCACCTCATCTTTCAACTTCTATCACATATAAAATATCCCAATTAACATATATAAACTATAAACTTAATTTTAATAGACCACAAAGATAAAACCCTAACTTTAAACCCTCTTAACAATCTTAAACTTATACAACTCATTTATAACCTTAATCAAGCTTAAAGAAGAGCCTTTAACCATAAAAACTAAAGCTTGAACTAAAACCTAACCCATTTGGAAATGGATATTTACCAACAATGAGATATACATGATAAAGGTTATGAAAAATTGTAAAGATAAAGAAAAAACATGATGCCTTACCAGAAATGAAGGAAACACAACTTAGATAATGGTTTCAAATTCCTTTCTTCTTCTTTGGATCGACCTCCTCAAGAAAACCACTTTCTTATGCTCATCTCTCACAAGAACTTGCCAGACTTAGATTTTTTATTAAGGTTGGTATAAAGGAACTCTGAGTTCTAGGTTTTTTTTGGGTATATTGCATGAGAAAGAAAAGAATGACTGATTGCATTTTATACCTAACAACATTTATAGGCATGACCTATCAGTCACAAGTATGAATCATCTCAAAATATCGTTCATAACCATTGTTGCCCAGATATTAAGCCAAGAAGGGGGTTGAATTGGAGTTTCAAAAAATTAAACTTTAAAGTGCGGAAATAAATAATTAATTTTTTTTAGGAGAGATAGAGAAAATCAGGTGTTAACAAACCCTACTCCTCTCTCCAATCGCAATTGGGAGTTTCACTAACACACTAAGTGTTACAATGGAGTTTTACAAGCTCACTCCTAACTATGGTGTTTCTCACAATGGCTCACACCTAACCCAGAAATCTCTTGTGTTTTAATGGCTCACACAATAACCAATTCCTTGTGTTTTACAGGCTCACACAAACAACCTTCACTTTGTGTTTTACAGGCTCACACAAACAACCTTCACTTTGTGTTTTACAGGCTCACACAAACAACCTTTTAATTTATGTTTTGGAGGTTCACACAACTAACCCTTACAAGTGTTCTACTCTTAACCTAGAAATACCCAAAGCTCACTTGAGTAAAGTTTACAGAGAGAACCACTTATAAATCTTAATTGCTCAAATATGAGAAGCAAAAAGATTTTTACATAGAATAGATTTGTTCTCAAAGTATGAAAGTACAAATAGCTTGTAATAAGAATTAAATTCGAACTATATGTTATTCTTTTATTTTTCTTATCATTCTCTTGTTCTTAATGCATAAATGACTTCCATTTATACTCCCATGGCTGAATATAGCCGTTGGGGTGCATTAAATAAGAAACTAGTCGTTGTACCAACCAAAAAATCGCATCTGACATTTTTCTCTTTCATTGTTCACGGGTGTGACTATGCTTGTCACGGGGGTGACAGTTCTTCCCAAGCCGTGACTGAAGTGGTGACCTTGGTCATGAAGCTCTCTGGAATGTTTTGACATATTGAGTCACGGGTGTGATATACTCATTTACGGGCGTGACAATCTTCCCAGCCGTGATCCAAGTGGTGACTCTGGTCGTGAAGCTCTCTGGATGAAATTGCATGAATCTTCACGGGGGTGACACCTTTATTCACGGGGGTGACTGAAATGCTTACTTCACAGTTTGTTTTTCCTTCATGGCCGTGAACTTCAAATGTTGGTTTTGGTAACGGTTAGCTTCCTTCACGGGAGTGACTCCTAGAGTCACGGCAGTGAACATGCTACTACTTGAATTTTGTCTCTCAAGGATTATTCTTCCAATTCTCCATTCTTGCTATTTTAATTCATGTCCTGTATAATATACTTACAAAAACAAGTATGTTAAATAAAATATTGCTATATTATTTGTTATCATCAAAATGGCGGAAATACCCCTCAAGGTTTAACAATCTCCCCCTTTTTGATGGTGACAAATAATTTAGCAATATGTGATTTTTGAGAAGTCTCCCCCTCGAAATATACTTAGGATAAAAAATTATAATGTGCAAGAATAGTAAATAATGATGTAGCATTAAACTAGATTTTAAGTATATGCAAGTTATATGAGAAGTATATCCAATACATACCATAATTCCTTTTTAAGACATGAAGTATATGTAAGGTATATTTAAGGTATATCATGGCATATTTTTATTTTTAAGTAGCTTTAAGGTATATACAAAGTATACTTAGGGTATATCTAAGGTATATAAAAACTCAATTTTCCAATTATATACTTTGCATATGAAATGTTGAATCAAGATTTTTAAACCATTTCAAAGTCAATTCAATTTTAATTATTTGATTCAAAATTCTTTTACCTTTAAAATATATTGCTAGTTTGATCTTATGTTGCTAGTTTGATATCATTCTCCCTATCGTATATTGCCTATCATCTATTGCTTATCATATATTGCTAGTTTTCTCCCCCTTTTGTCATCAATCAAAAAGGATATGAAGATTGAAGTAAACAAAAGCAAATATATATATCATAAAGGAAAGGATACAAACTAAGAAAGGAAATTTAAGATTTCCTACACAACCAAACATAAAAATGACAAACAAGCTAAAAACAATCAAATTTAGGCTTCACTCTAGCCTATCTCCTAGCCAGACATCCTATCACGAAGCCTAGCTACTTCAATCTCAAGGCTGTCCATCCGAGACTCCATGAAGTCCTTGAGGTTCTCTAACCTCTCATCCATCGAAGTCTGCAGCTGCTCAAAATGTGGTGCCAAAAGGTCAACCACCTGCTGTGCTAAGGACGGTGTGGAAGCTAAGGACTGTCCAATGTCCTGCTCGACTGCTGGAGGTACTTCCTCAACCCGAGCCCTCTTTTTCTGCTGGACTCCCTGGAGGCCTACTTTAAAATCCTCTGTGTCATTATCTTCCCAGATAATCTCTCCAGCAGTGTCAATGAAGTGGTAGAAGATATCATTCTGAAAAACGATTCTGACAGCCGCTCCCATCTTGATGAACGACTTGACATCTAGCCTATCTCAAGGATGTGTAGGAATGATGTTGAAGTGATGGTCATCCAGCTTCAAATAATTGAGCTTCACTGCGATATGGGTGACATATGCCCCACTCAAAATATCTCATGTGGGCTTGGTGGCAATGGAGAGAAGATGGTTAGCAAACCATCTGGAAAGTGCCACTGTGACTCCTCTCAGAGCCATCTCAAATAGGAAGAGTTCTGACTTCCTAATAGTTCCATTACTTTCTCCCCTAGCAAAAATGCTATAGGTTAGGAACCTATGCAAATACCTGTGTACTGGGGTCCTGAGATGTGTGCTCTTAGTTTTCTTGACATCTTAGCTGCAACCGGTGCCAAAATGTGTCCAGGCTGGAGGAGCAAAGAATTCTACCTCAGTCTCATTTAGAATGCCATCAGATGGTAGGTTGAACAATTCTCCAAATGCGATGGCACTGAGGGTGTTAGGATTATTGCAGAGTTGGAATTTCACCACTCTAGTAGGTGAAACCTGCAAGGTGCTGAGAAATTCTAGCGTTGGCTCCCTCAGAGTCGGCTGATGAATTTCAACAAACTCTTTGAGATGACAGGCTTGTAGTTGCTCTGTCATAGCCGTCTCAAGCCCGAGACTATGGATTGTCTGCCAATCGAAGGACCTTGATGATAAAAGAGGTATCTTCTTCAAAGTTGCATACCGAGGATGGCAATTCTCCGGAATGCAGTTCATGAGGTAATCTGCATACCTCTTAGGTGCATGGGACTTCTTTCTCTTTCCCTTAGATGAAGCAGACTCCATATTTGAAAAAATTTGTTGTTGATGGAGTTGAAAATAATTTTGACAGAAAATTTGATGTAAAACCCTAGAAATATATGATTTCTGCTGAAGATTCGAACTTCTGGTGGTATTTATAGTTAAATTTCAAGTCTTTGGGGTCAGAATCTTCAATGTCTTAATGAATGAGAGTAAATGAGAGAGGTTTTGGGAGATGAGGAGTTGAAATGAAGGTTGTAACCGGCTGTTCTCTTATATATTCGATACATTCATGAGCATGAATTATGGTTTCACGGGCGTGAATGGTCGTGTTTACGGTTTGCTGAAGGAGTGTTTCACCCGTGAATAAAGGCGTGAATATGTTCACGGGCGTGATGTTTGAACATCACGGGCGTGAATGATCATCAGTCACGGGGGTGAATAAATGGTCACGGGCATGAACTGTTGAATTTCACAACTTATGCCCGTGAAGCAAGCCGTGACACAAGGCGTGAAAGCTTCTGTGAGTTTTTGGGGTGTAATTGTTCACAGAAGTGAAAATGCGTCACGGGCGTGAAAGTCCATTTTCACGGGCGTGATTCAAGCCATGAAAATAAGTTTCACCACTTGAAGCCGTGAACCATGTCGTGAACGACACTGCCTCTTTGGGCCACTTAAGTCACGGGTGTGAATATATGTCACGGGCGTGACTCCCCTAAAATTTTCATCAAATTGAAATTAAGTTCTACAACAAGACTAAATCATTTCAACAAAGATTCTAGTTCTTAAAACATGAATTCTCATCAAAATTTCTATCTTATAACTTGTGATATGATTTAAGATCAACAATTAAAATTTCATATTCTTGCAATCACAAGGTTAATCCAGCAATCATACCAAGTTCTCTTCTAATGAAATTAAATCTTTCCTCATTTAGAGACTTAGTGAAAATATCTGCTAATTGATTTTCTGTGCTTATAAATTCTAATGCAACATCTCCATATTGAACATGATCTCTAATAAAGTGGTGTCTAATGTCAATATGTTTGCTTCTAGAGTGTTGAATAGGATTCTTTGAAAGATTTATAGCACTAGTGTTGTCACATTTTATAGGTATATGGTTCATCTCATGACCATAGTCCTTAAGTTGTTGTTTCATCCAAAGAATTTATGTACAACAGCATCCAACTGCTACATATTCAGCTTCAGCAGTTGAGAGAGCAACTGAAACTTGTTTCTTTAAACCAAGAAACTAAACATTCTCCAATGAAGTGACAAGTACTTGAAGTACTTTTTCTATCCAAAAGACTACCAGCATAGTCTGTATCTGAATATCCTATAATATAAAAAGATGAATTCCTAGGATACCATAAACCTAGATGCAATGATCCATGTAAATATCTTAAAATTCTTTTTACAGCATTTAAATGAGATTCTTTAGGACATGATTGAAATCGTGCACATAAGCAAACACTATACATAATATCGGGTCTAGAAGCAGTAAGATATAAAAGTGATCCGATCATACCTCTATAAAGCTTTTCATTAATGCTCTTACCCTTTTCATCTTTATCCAATTTGGTGATGTGCTCATAGGAGTCTTGGCATTTTTGCATCCTTCCATACCAAATTTTTTGATTAAGTCTTTGGCATATTTGGATTGGTTGATGAATATTCCCTCATTGCTTTGCTTTATTTGTAGACCAAGGAAATACTTAAGTTCTCCCATCATGCTCATTTCAAATTCCCTAGTCATGCACTTAGCAAATTCTTGACAAAGCAACTCATTAGTAGAACCAAATATTATATCATCAACATAAATTTGAACAATAAGTATATCATGCTTATGTTTTTTTATGAATAGTGTAGTGTCAACATTTCCCTTTGTGAAGCTATTTTCTAATAAAAAAGAACTTAGTCTCTCATACCAAGCTCTTGGAGCCTGTTTTAAACCATACAAAGCTTTTGAAAGTTTAAAAGCATGATTTGGCAAATCATAACTTTCAAAACCTGGTGGTTGTTCTACATACACTTCTTCATCTATATAACCATTTAGAAATGCACTTTTCACATCCATTTGAAAAAGTTTGAAATTCATGTGACATGCATATGCTAAGAGTATTCTTATAGCTTCTAATCTAGCTACAGGTGCATATGTTTCATCATAATCTATATCTTCTTCCTGATTATATCCTTTTGCAACTAGTCTTGCTTTATTCCTGGTTATTAACCCTTGTTCATCTAATTTGTTTCTAAATACTCATTTGCTACCTATGATTTGATGATCCTTAGGTCTAGGTACTAGGTTCCATACCTTATTTCTCTCAAATTGGTTGAGTTCCTCTTGCATGGCAATTATCCAACTTTCATCATTAAGAGCCTCATCAATGTTTTTAGGCTCAATTTGTGAAATAAAAGCAATATCAGAGACTAAATGCTTGAAATGAGATCTAGTACTTACTCCCCTTGATAGATCACCAATTATTTGCTCTTTTGGATGATCTTTCGTCATTCTCCATTCTTTTGGAAGTTCTTGCTCCATTTGTTCTTGATTTTGAGGTAGTAAATTTTCTTGATCATTTTCTTCTTTTCCATTTTCAATAACAAGTTTTTCCATATTACCTACAACATTATCAAGAGCACTACCTTTCACAAGATCAAGTTTACTAGATTCATTAACAACAACATGCATAGATTCTTCAACCGTTAATGATCTTTTATTAAATACTCTATATGCTTTGCTGGTTGTAGAGTATCCTAAAAAGATACCTTCATCAGACTTAGAGGCAAATTTTCCAAGATTATCCTTGGTGTTCAATATAAAACACTTACATCCAAATACTCTAAAGTATGATATCAAGGGCTTTCTTCCATTCCATAGCTCAAATGAGGTTTTGTTTAAAAGAGGTCTTTTGAAAACTCGATTTGAAATATAACATGCAGTGTTTGTGGCTTCTGCCCAAAAATAAGTTGGTAATTCATATTCATTAAGCATTGTTCTAGCCATTTCAATTAATGTTCGATTTTTCCTTTCAACTACCCCATTTTGTTGAGGTGTCCTAGGAGATGAGAAATTATGTGAAATGTCATGTTCAAGACAAAAGCTTTCAAAGTTTTCATTTTCAAATTCTTTCCCATGATCACTCCTTATTTTTGAAATGCAGTAACCTTTTTATTTTGAATTCTTTTAGCAAAGTTTTTGAAGTTTTCAAAAGCATCACACTTTTGAGCTAAGAAAATTACCCAAGTAAATCTAGAGTAATCATCTACGATGACAAATGCATAATGTTTTCCTTCTAAGCTAGCAATTCTAGTAGGTCCAAACAAGTCTAAATGTAAGAGTTAAAGAGGTTTTGAAGTACTTATTATGTTTTTGTCTTTGAAAGATGACTTGTGTTGCTTTCCTCTTTGACAAAGATCACATGTCCTGCCTTTTTCATATTTAACTCTTGGTAATCCTTTTACTAGCTCTCCTGTGCTGAGACTTTGTATTAAGTCCATGTTAGCATGACCAAGTCTTCTATGCCAAAACCAAGATTCATCACTAGTAGTCACAAGACACTTAGAGGAATGGTTAGATAGTTCATGTAAGTTTATTATGTACGTATTGATATCTCTATTTTCTTTAAATATTTCTTGACCATTGATAGAGATTACAAGACATTCATTTGAAGTAAAGATTACTTTGTTTCCTTTATCACATAATTGACTTACACTTAACAAGTTATGTTTCAAGTTATCAACAAAGTAAGATATCCTGAATAAAAGTAGTACCATTAACACCAATAGAACCAATGTCAATTACCTTACCTTTGCATTGTTTCCAAAGGTAACTTTACCTCCATCAATACTTTTGATTTCATTGAAAAGTTCTTTGTCTCCTATCATATGCCTTGAGCATCCACTGTCTACTAGCCACGCATTTTTGTTTATTGTGGACTTGAGGCATACCTATAGAATCACAAATCAAGTACAATTTTTAGGTACCCAAATGATTTTGGGTCCTTGGGGGTTAGCACATGAAGGTTCCCAATGAGCCTTCCTTATCCAGCAATGTTTATTTATGTGGCCCATTTTCATACAATAATTACATTGTTTAGGTTTAAACTTGCTTTTTGGTCTTACAATGTATTTAAATGCCATTATTCTATTAGACTGATTTTGAGAACCATGGCATGCACAATCATGATTAATTTGCATTTTTCTAGATGCATGCTTCTTATACATAATGGCATGATTATTCTTTTTCTGTATAGAGGGATTAATATGTTTATTTCTTGGTGCTTTCTTAACAGGTGTGGAGATGTTAGGTTCTTTAGACTTAACAAATATAGTTTTGTGAGAAGATGATGATGTGTCCTTAAATCCTAGACCACGTCTAATTAAGGGTGATCTTTGAGACACAATGAGAGTATCTAAACTCTTTTTACCTTTGTGAAATTCAGAAATGGAATTTCTAAGTTCCTCAACTTCATTTTTCAAAGTATTATTTTCTTTTAACAACGAAGCTATTGAGGGTCTTGATGAGTATTCATCTAATGACTTTTGAAGAGATTCATTAGATGATTTAAGCTTTATGTTCTCTTTTTCTAAACCATCTATCTTATTTTTCAAATTAGAGATATTATTTCTATAGGTACTAAATTTAGTTCTATATTTCTCTAATTCTATATTTAATTCTTCTATTAGGCTTTGCTCATCATCATCATCATCACTATCACTATTACTATCATTATCACTACTATCATTATTGAAAGAGTATGAGTGTAGTGATCTTACTTTGTCTGAGATGTGATCCTCAATAGCCATGAAGCATAGGTTGACCTCTTCATTTTCATTATCATCTTTTTCACTTGAAGAGCTTTCGTCATCCCATGTAGCTTTATGACCTTTCTCCCCATTGTCTCTTTGGTATTTGCTCTTGTGCTTCTTCAGCTTTGGACATTCTGGTTTGATATGTCATTTCTTTCCACATTCATAGCATTTTACCTCTTCCTTACTTCTATGTGTGTCATTAGAAGTTTGTTTGAGGTTTCTTTGCCTGAATTTTCTGGAATTGCTCATTTTCTTCTCAATGATTCTTTTTAATCTCCTTGAAAGCATAGCGATGTCCTCATTTTCATCATCACTCATCTCTTCATCATCTTCACTTTCCTCTTGAGATTTTGAAGTAGAGGCTTTGAGTGCTAAGGGCTTTCTTTTCTCTGTCTCTGCTTCAAGCTCTCTATCTCTTTTCACTGTCATCTCATGTGTGAGAAGTTTGCCAATCAGCACATCAGTATTCATGATGCTCATATCTTCATTTGCTTCTTCTATGCCAGCAACTCTTGAATCATAGTCTTTAAGATGAAGACTTCTCAGGATTTTGTTGTTTACATCTTCCAAACTCATATGCTTCCCAAGTTTCCTCATTCCATTTATGATGGATAGAAGTTGGTTGGTCATGTCAGTGATTAACTCATTGGACTTCATCTTGAAAAGCTAATATTCTGATGTTAGAAGTTGAATCTTCTTGGATTTGACTTGCTTAGTTCCCTTATGATAGTTCTCCAATTTCTTCCACATGCTATATGTTGTTGAGCAGTGTTGTATTCTCCCACATTCTTCAATAGATAATGAGCTTGATAGGATTATCATTGCCTTCTTGTTTTTGAAATTTGCTCTTCTTTGAGGCTCTGTCCAATCATCTCTTGATAGGATTTCTTCTTCACCATCAGCTCCTCTTCTGGTTGGTGGTGTCCATTCTTTTCGTACATTATCCCAGACTTCAATTCCTTCACTATCCAAGTATGTCTCCATCCTAAACTTCCAATGGGCATAATTTGCTTCATCAAAGTAAGGTATGAGACTTTGGAATCCTTCACTGGCCATATCTTACTCTTTACTAGCGCTTTTTAGGCTTCGATGCTAGACAAAGCTCTGATACCAATTGTTGCCCAGATATTAAGCCAAGAAGGGGGGTTGAATTGGAGTTTCAAAAAATTAAACTTTAAAGTGCGGAAATAAATAATTAATTTTTTTTAGGAGAGATAGAGAAAATCAGACACAAAGATTTATAGAGGTTCGGGTGTTAACAAACCCTACTTCTCTCCCCAATCGCAATTGGGAGTTTCACTAACACACTAAGTGTTATAATGGAATTTTACAAGCTTACTCCCAACTATGGTGTTTCTCACAATGGCTCACACCTAACCCAGAAATCCCTT
Organism: Triadica sebifera; assembly: GCA_023653625.1. Lineage (NCBI taxonomy): Eukaryota > Viridiplantae > Streptophyta > Magnoliopsida > Malpighiales > Euphorbiaceae > Triadica > Triadica sebifera. The sequence continues at coordinate 4,416,622 of CM042910.1, forward strand.
GTGTTTTAATGGCTCACACAATAACCAATTCCTTATGTTTTACAGGCTCACACAAACAACCTTCACTTTGTGTTTTACAGGCTCACACAAATAACCTTCTAATTTGTGTTTTGGAGGTTCACACAACTAACCCTTATAAGTGTTCTACTCTTAACCCAGAAATACCCAAAGCTCACTTGAGTAAAGATCGTGCCTGACATTTTTCTCTTTCATTGTTCACGGGCGTGACTATGCTTGTCACGAGGGTGACAGTTCTTCCCAAGCTGTGACTGAAGTGGTGACCTTGGTCGTGAAGCTCTCTGGAATGCTTTGACATATTGAGTCACAGACGTGACATACTCATTCACGGGCGTGACAATCTTCCCAGCCGTGATCCAAGTGGTGACTCTGGTCGTGAAGCGCTCTGGATGAAATTGCATGAATCTTCACGGGGGTGACACCTTTATTCATGGGGGTGACTGAAATGCTTACTTCACGGTTTGTTTTTCCTTCATGGCCGTGAACTTCAAATGTTGGTTTTGATAACGGTTAGCTTCCTTCACGAGAGTGACTCCTAGAGTCATGACAGTGAACATACTACTACTTGAATTTTGTCTCTCAAGGATTATTCTTCCAATTCTCCATTCTTGCTATTTTAATTCATGTCCTGTATAATATACTTACAAAAACAAGTATGTTAAATACAATATTACTATATTATTTGTTATCATCAAAATGACGGAAATATCCTTCAAGGTTTAACAGCCATGATCTTACACTCACAGGTGTGAACACAAGACATATCACTCTTTCCATCTTTTTCTAACTCTTTCCCTTTAACCAAATCCTTAAACACTCTTAGCTTCTTAAACCACCTTATTAACTAGGCTATACTTAGCGAGCGTTACATGAAACTAGTGTGCTAATGGAGTAATAGGAATGAACATTATATCTACTAACATGGCCCATTAGATAACTATCTTTGTCCTTACAATGTAAGGGACAATTAAGGAAGACACATAAGTGAAACACCACCTTAGGCAGGTTGTTTGGTCTCTTCCTTGGATATATGGAGCCCATATTTTGCATTAAGTATTTTCAATATATTTTATATTGTTAAAGATTGACAAAAATGTTGCAAATCACCCCTTATTCAATAAAAATACCATAAGTCCAGACACCCCAACAATGATGGAAAAGACATATGGTGTCCCAAAAATGTGTTCTTATTAATTTGTTTATTTCAAATAATGTGTTGCAAATACCTTCATTAATGACTTGGGCTTTTCTAGGGATTAGACAGGTTCAACGAATCATCCTTTAACATATATGAACAATAAGGAACGCATTATTGAGACTAGTCCAAAACATGTTAACTAGCTATTTAGTATCTTATTCAAGTTGTTGTAATTCTTATCATTTTCTTAAGTCAATAATACATTTATATCCTATAATACTTTTAGCATAATTTCAGTAAAGCTTTTTTTATCATGTAAAGATTATATATAAGCATTGTTTCTTGAAATAATATAGTGTAGATAAATAAGTTTTAGCTTAGTGGTACTAGTTTAATAATCAAAATTGTGAGATCTCAAGTTTAAATTCTAGTTGGACCTTTTACAACCAAAAGGAAATAATATAGTGTGGAAAAATCAATTCAAGATAACTTGTACCATTGTCTTTTCTTTCTCTAACATGGTAACAAAAGTTGTTATTGATCATGGGTCTCTAAGAAAAATAGAATGAAAGTAGGTAAACCACCTTAGATTAAGAGATGAGGGTTAATAACATAAATGATACCAAAACTTATCACTTTATTATAAATTGGTACTAAACTTTTTAATTGTTGCAGATTGATATTAAAATATTTGGAAATATTATAATATGACACCTAAAATCAGTTTTTGACAAGAAAATATGACGTGACAGTTGGAAAATAGAATTTCTAGTGACATGACATGTTGATCGACTACCATGTCATTTTTTCTAATCAGAAATTGACTATTGTAATATTTCCAAAACTTTTGGTACTAATCTATAACAATTAAAATGTTTGGTATCAATTTATAACAAAGTGACAAATTTTAATATCATTTATATTATTAACCCATTAAGATGGCTTCAAATACTTTTCCATTGGCATTCACCTTCTATTTTCATATGAGAAAATTATCAATTTTTGGTTGTTAAAATGCATCATATCTGCAAACTTTGATTTATGGGATATGATCAAAATTTATTAAAAAAAAAGTCTCACCACTATTAACCAATCCAACTTTGGTAGAAATTAAAAATTACAATGAGAAAAAGGGCAAGAATTTCAAAGTAAAAACTTATCTATATTCCTTAGTTTCTGAAATAATTTTCACCAGTATTATTGCATGTAAAACTGCAAAAGAAATATGAAATTTGTGGAAAAAAAATTGAGATTTAGGCAATGGTTAAACAAGATTGATACAAGTTTTGAATATTAAGAAAAAATTTGATATTCAAAAATTAGAAAATTTAAAAGGATAGAGGATTATGTTCACAAGCTCATGTCAATTATTATCAAAATTATATTGTTTAGTAAAAAATTATGGACAATAAAATTGTTGAAAATTTCTTGTAGATTTCTCCGAGAAGATTGAGTCAATGATTTCCTCACTTAAAAATTCTATGAACCTCTCGATATTACAATTGCAAAGTTAATCATTGATTCACAAGCTATGGAGTAATGAAGAGCAATTAGGGATGACAAAACTAAAAATGAAACTTTCATTGCCAAGACGTTAAACAAGCCACAAATGGAATTAAAAAAAAAAATAGAAAATTTTCCACTATGCGGTGTACGCAAGAAAAATAGCCATAATGAAAATGATTATTGGCATAAAGATAAGCCAAAATATTTCAATTATAAGAGATTTGTACATAAACAAAAAGATTACAAGTTTAAAAATGGGCAAGAAAATTTTGCATAGGAGGAAAATTCTCCTTTTTTTTTAGAAAATAAATAAATAAATAAAGAGAACTGCTCAAAATTCAAAATCCAAATTTGTTGAGAAATGAATCAACAATTAAAGAAAGATATTTCAAGATATTTTAAATATGGGGTTTAAAGAGATGTGCATCAATAGTTAGAAATAAAGTGCTCCAACACAATGCAATTAGAAGAATGCAGTTTTTGAATCAAGGGAAGTATTGAAACTGATTCAAAATTCGTTAGTCAGTTGCCTAGTATCTTGTTCATGTAGTTGTGATTTTTATCTTTCAAGTCAATAATATCTTTATATTCACAATATTTTTAACATTACTTTAACTATATCTTTTATCTTGTGAAGCCTAAATATAGGCTCTATTTCTTGGATTAATTTAGTGTAGAAGATTAATTCAAAATAACTTTAATATTTTTTTTTTCTTTTCTTTTCTTTTCTTTCTAAAAAATTTCAACACTTATTCTATTGAGAATTGAGATATTTGACATTTACAGTAATATTCTCTTATTACGAAATCATACTAGATAAAACTAATTTTTATCAATATTAAATATCTTTATTTTTTTTAAAGTAATCTCATCATTTTATATATAAAACTACAATCACTTTTTAAAGTTAATGTAATTAGAATTCTTCAGACAATTAGGGAAAATATATTTTAGGGATTTGCACATAAATACTAAAAAAAATGAAGTTTATACAAATATACTTTCATATTTACCCCTGTTTCAAAAATACACATTTTCATCATAATATATATTGAATATTTTAACATACAAATAGTATATTATGTGAATACATAAAGTATATCTAAACTATATTTGTAGTATATTTACAGTATATCAGCTAAATTTTATATATATTTATATTAAATAAACTCTCTCTTCGAACAATAATCCCCACTCCCACACTAGTCATCAACCTCAAGTCCACCACCAAATCCGTGCTCTCAAACTTCTAAAAGACACCACTGGTGCAAATCATCTTGTCAGCACATACAACTGCTATACAACCAACAATTAATAGAGGTCAATAGAAATGAGCTTTTGCTTACTCCATTAACAAACACACATCTTCATAACATTCCGAGATTCATCAAATTCATGCAGATTTCCCAAGTAAAATTATGAAGTAAACAAATTAAAGCTAATTCTGAACTGCAATGACATTTCCTACTAGGCATTAGGGATAGGCTGAGCCACCCAAAAAAAAAAAAGAGCAAAGGCCTCTTCTAATTCTATTATAATACAATAGTTAGAAAATCCCTGCAAGCACAAATAAGAGTAAGAATAGGATGAAGAAGAGAACGAAGAAGATGCAGCAGCATATACAACAACAGTCAGTTTTCTTCGAATAGAAAGCAGAGAACAATTTCATCATCGTTACCTTCATACCTCATAATCGCCCTTTCCAACCATCTCCCTTCCATTCCTTCCCTCATTTCCGCTCTCTCCTCCTCCGGAGTAGTCCCTCAGCACCACCAACTCCACCTTATCCTCCCTGCCCTCCTCCGCCACATCCTTCAATCCTCGTCGTCAGCCGCTTCCGGGGATCATGGTCGCCGATCATGTATTATTTTAAAATCTAACTAATTTGTAAATAATTTTTCTTACACCTACAGATCTTGCAATATTTTATTATCGGATCATACAAAAACACATCACTTTGTGAATTAATTCCATTTCACATCACATTGGTATTTTGTTAATTATTTTGCATTTCTTTAATCATCTTATCCATTTTTTCCCCCTAACACATTGCAAAAAAAACCCTTGTAATTTTAATAAATTATAATAAAAAATAATTAAAAAACTAACAGTTTATCTCTATGTCGTTAGAGATAATGTCTATTCATTTAATACTGAATGAATTTCAAATATTGTATTACAATATATTAAATAATTTTTCTATATTTAAAATATTTTGTATGAATTTTTTATAATTTCATTTATAATCTACTGATATTTTTATAAAAATTTAGAAATTTTGTTTTTTAACGATAACCATATCTACAGTAGATTCAAATCATAATTTTTCTAATTGTTATTTTAAACAATATTTATTAAAAAAATAAAGATAAACTATTAATTTTTTAAATATTTATTTTTGATTATAATTTATTAAATTTGATAGATTTTTTTAAAATTTGTTATTCTTCGCCTAAGTAAAGCTTCATTTTTTTTCATTCACAAATAAATAAAATTTTCTATTTTCTTGTCTCAACGACATGCTCTTCTTGCCTATGACTAAAATTCTCATCAACTTCGAATTCTCCACTTCTTGTTCTTCCGCTAAAATGAAAAAAAAAAAAAATTGACAGAGCTAAAGCAAATTCATGCCCTCATAATCACTAATGACTTAGCTTGTTTCTCCGTTTTTTTTTTATTTTTTTGGTACATAGCTTGTTTCTCCGTTTTTTTTATTTTTTTGGTACATAGCTTGTTTCTCCGTTTTTTTTATTTTTTTGGTACATAGCTTGTTTCTCTTTTATAACGAGCAAAATCTTAGCGTTTGTGCTCTATCAGGAGATGGAAATATAAATTATGCGCAAATCGTTTTAATAAAATTCTAAGACTAAATGCATTTTATTTCAATTCTTTGATGTTGGGTTTCTCTCAAAAATCTCTATCTGAAAAGGGTTTTTCACTATTTGCACGTATGCTTAGTTTAGGGCTCGAACCAAATTCCCATTCTTTTACTAGTTTAGTCCAGTGTTGTTTTTGTTTGTCTTCGTTTGATCAAGTTCATGTCCAAATTTTGAAATTTGAGCAAAAATCTGATGTTTATGTCATCAGTTCTGTTATTAATGCCTATTCAGTGTTTAGAGTTTTTATGAAAGTACTAACAAAAATAAGGTTTGTTGTACTAGTCTTATTTATGGGTACTAGCTTAATGGATTGATGAATGAAGCATGTAAGTTGTTCGATGCAATGCCTAGAAGAATGAAGTTTCTTATAGTGCTGGGATTTCTAGGTATATTAGGAATGGTCTTTTTAATGAGGCACTTAAGTTATTTCACGATTTGAAGAATCGCAGCGATGTGAGGTTCAATGGGTCTCTTTTGGTAAGTGTTCTTAATGCTTGTACAGCCATAGGTGCGTTTAAAGGTGTAAACGGATCCATTTCTATTTAGTAAAGGACGGTTTTGATTATGAGCTTGAGATTGGCACTGTATATATAAATTTATATGCCATATGTGGATATATAAGAGATGTTGAAATATTTAGCAAGATTCCATATAAAGATGTCACAACTTGGAGTGCTATGATCTTGGGGTTGGCTATCAATGGAGAGAATCATAGAGCAATTGGTCATTTCTCTGAGATGGAGAAAAGCGGACCTACACCGAATGCAGTAACTTTTATAGGAGTGCTTACTGTTTGTAATCACAAAAATCTGATGAGCAAAGCTTGGTGGTCCTTTGGATGTATGGGTAAAGTTTATGGCATTGAACCAGCGATTGAGCATTATGGCTGCATAGTTGATCTTTTGGCTCGAGCCGGACTAAATGACTAATTAGAGAAGTAGACGTACTGATAAATAGTATGCCAATGGAGTCAGATGAGGCTACATGGGGTTCTTTGCTTAATAGGTGTCTGATGCAAGGCTATGTTGAGATGAGGCAGAAGGTAGGGAGGCTTCTTATCCAGTTAGAACCTAAACATAGCAAAAGGTATGTCCTATTGGCAAACATGTATGCCACTAGGGGCAGCTGGGAGGAGGTAATTAGATTAAGGAAAATGATGAAAGATCGGGGAATATTCAATGTTTCTGCCTGGAGTTTCATTAAGATTGATGGGATTGTTCATAAGTTTGTTATTGATAATAAGGCTCAACATTTCTGCCTGGAGTTTCATTATATATGTAGTGGCATCATTAGTTTTCTAAATCATTTGAATGAGCAAGTTGATTGTTATTCTGTAATGGACGATTCATTCTTATGGAAATAGGTTGTCTTCATGTGAAGAACCTATAGAAAATGATGTTGAATTGGAAAAACTAGTGCCTTTGCAATTACCCTTGCTTTAAACCTTGTGTAATGAGGATAAATGCCAAGGGCGGTAACTGCAGCTGCAACTACCGCCCTTGGCATTTATCCTCATTACACAAGGTTTAAAGCCTCTTATATAGGTGATTAATACTTGAAATATTTTTTTTACTAGCAAGTCCATATGATGGTAGAATAAGCTGCCACTTCTTGTTTAATTTTGCTAAAGATCTTATACTCCAAATCAATCCATTGGATATCCTTTTTTGATGGTTTACTACATATTGTTTGAAATTTTATATCCCCTAGTATTATCATGTTAAACAAATGAGAGAGAAGATACTTTCAATTTGGTAATAAGCTCACAAAGGAGGCTGTTGAAAAACTTTGTATGTTCACTTGTTGCTATATTTAATAATGGAAAAATGACACAAATATCATATTAACTACAAACTATATTATTTTTATCCCAAAATTTAAAAGATAAAAAAAAATACATTTTCATACAGTTTATTCCATTTTTATGTTTTTTTAGTAACTATTCCCTCTCTACATCTAGAGTCGGCCACAATTCAAAAATCGGCCGGTTTTGCAGTCTCAAAAATCTAAGACCCAACCAGAACTATCCAGATGATGATTCGGGGCCTGGTTGGACTGGTTGCAACAATTATATCTTTATTTTTTGAAAATTAATATATTAAATTTTAATTACTTTAACAAAAATTATACAATCAACAAAATAAATAACTAAAATTAAAATTATTAAAGTTTGTTTATAATTTTTATTTATAGAAATTAAACTTAATTAGGTTGAATTTGAAACTAAAAATTTAATTTACCTTATTAATTTGTTTATAAATAAAAAAATATTAAGTTAGAAAATAAGTAAAAATTTTGGGAAATAAGTTAGAAATAGTGAGAAATTTGATAAAAAAAATATTAACTTATGAAATATTAATTTGTATAAATTATAAATTTGCAATAACTTATTAGTTATAAAAAAATTAAAATTTTGAGAAAAAATAAATTAAATTATTAAATATAAATTTGTGACTTTGTGTAATAAGTTAAATTGTTATAAAAAAAAAAAGAATTTTGATTTTGAGAAATTATAAGTAAAAATTTAGAAATGATTATTTTTAGTTTATAAAGTAATAACTTATAAAAAAATATAATTGAGCTAAAAATCCAATCAATTTTATACATTAATTTTAAGAACTAACTTAAGTATAAAAATTTGAATTTATATTTAAAAATAATAATATTAATAACTGGGTTTAAACTTAAATTTTTTAATATTAATTAAGTTGTCTACGTAACCTCTTAGAATTTAGAGGAATCAAAACTCACATAATTCTCTTACCTTTTAAATTTTAATTATTTACCGCAATTTTTTATATTTTTTTAATTGGAATCTTTAGTGTAGGATGTGTCAATCGTTCTTTCGATCATAAAATTATACAGGTCCTCATTTACTTCTTTCTCTAATTCTTGTTACCTTAATATCATTTTGGTCCAATCATCAACGTTTGCTTAAGCTTTTAACAATTTAGGAGTTCAATTATATCACGTTTCAACCCAAATATTTTCTTCTCCACTAAAAATTTATTCAACAGCAACAGTTGAAATTGGATTTATAAAAATTATTTTGAAATTTGGAAGAAGACCATATAAGTATTTTAATTTTCACTACATCATTCAATAACTATAAAATCTTTACATATCTTACTATCATCAAACTCAAATGTGATTGTTAGAAAAATGTCAAATTCAAGTGAACTGGATGATGATATTAGTTTTTCTTTTATGTTTTTGCAATATCAGAAATCACTCCCTCTAATTTTAGTTAATTCAATCTCAACTTGACTAATAATGAAAATATTTATAGTAAAAATATTATAAATACTATTAAATTCTATAAATAAATTACTAGTTATTTTTTATATCATTAATTATAATATCAACACTAACATCATTAAATAAATCTAAATATGAATAATAAATATTCAAATAATCATATAAACTATTATTTTATATTTAAGATACAAAACACAACATACAAGACTAATCAAACAAATAAATTTAAAATAATTCAACCATTTATTTTTCATCATATAAATAGAATCATACAAAATTATATCATTAATATATTTTTGAAAAGCATCAACAATATTAATACATTCACACAAAAATAAATAATATGTTGGATAATAAATACCACTTAAAATATATGTTGAATAATTAAAGCATTTAAAATATCTAAAAGTTATTAATAAATATTTCAATATTGTTGATATAAATTAATTTGTAATAAATTATTGAAAATAAATGTGTACAATAACTCTATATATTCATATAACTCATTGAGTAATTCATAAGTTGAATTATAACAAGTAGGACATTCCTTGAAAATCTTTTAAATCTTTTGTTATTTTCACAACATCAAGCACTTGAAGCAAGCCCCTGAAGCTAACTGACACTCTCCCCTGTGATTCTTCTGGCATGTCTCATATAAAGGAGCAAGATCCCTAATTGTATAAGTGCTAGCAGTGGCTAAGATAGTCCTAGAGGGTGGTCCCCTCCTAAAAGAACTAGATTATGAATGGCTTTGTCCTTTGCTTTGTCCCCTACCCTAAGACTGTCCTGACAAGAATCGACCTTTCTTACCAATAGTCTATGTCACACAATCCGCGGTTCTTTTGGCATTCTCATTTGCTCTTCTCTTTTTTCTCTTCTATATAATGATAGCGATGGATACAGGGGTAGAAGTCCCCAAGTTGTGGAAAAATGACATGATATTCTATGTCATCATTCAAACAATCATCAACTCGATGGCACTTATCACTTTTGTCCCTTATAAGACCCGTGGTATATCTGCTCAATCATGTGAACTCCTTTTACATACTCGAAAACTGTCATACCCCTCAGCCGCAGATTCAGGAATTCCCTTCTTTTCTCATCTATATAGACTTAGAGCACATATTCTTTCTTAAACTCTACAACAAAATACTCTTAAGTAGGAGGTTGTGGAATCTGTGGCTTCTTCATAACTGATTTTCACCGTTCATATGCATATTTTAAAAATAGTGATACTGCATATTTGGCCTTGTGCACCTCGGTGCACTCTAACTTTTCGAACACTCTCTTAGTCTTCTCTAGCTAAAACTCGGCAGCGACTATCTATCTTCATCTTTGGTGCCTCAGATGGTGGTTATGGTGCTAGCTGTGGTGGTGTCTGTGATATGGCCTGACCCAACTGTTGCAAGATACCAGCCATCTGCTACATGATCGGTATAACACTTATATTTGTTTGTCCAATAGGTGGTTGTTGAGGGATTATGATAGCACCTGAAGCTCATATACTCGAGGTACTAGGTTGATTAGCAGCCTTCAAATCAGGAGAAATGTTGCTTTCAGCATCATCATATGCTTCTAGCTCAATCTATACCTTATACTCCTACAAATTGATAGAGAAAGCTCAAATCAGAGATATATGCGATGTACTATGTATGCATGATAAACTTAAACTCATTTAGGTTTAGAAATGCCTAAACTTAAGTTCTGATACTACTAAATGTCGCACCTTATTTGTGGAAAATGAGTTGGTGACACATTATCTGTATGCGGAAAATCTGTGAAAATTTAAAACGGTTTCTTTGCACCATAACTATGATTATTTGTATAAAATATAAAGTAAAAATAATACTACTTAACATTTAAACCTTAATTTCATAAAAAAAAATATGACTAATCCTTGTCCAAAAATTTACAAAAATACATGTCTTTGATATAGATTACATAATTTTTTTCATTTACAAACATGTATGCAAGTAAACAACCTCCTCATTCTGACATGTACAAAAATACAAAAATGTGACATGTGATATTACTAACCCTCATATAGCCTAATCTGTTGTCTCTAATGTTGGACTAGCTTCTCTTGATCAACTTCTATTTTTATTTTTGAAGAGAAATATGTAAATAGATATTTTTTTAAGAAGTGTGTTTGAGAAAAAAAAATTTATAAAAAATTAAAAAAAATCAGTTAATTAAATAAAAAAAATTTAAATATACTTTTTGAACACATAACGGTAATTCTAAACACGTTGTTATGATGCGTAGCCTTACACGCCAATCGCCATATAAAATGTGGTGTGATGGGCTATGAATCTTATACTCTTTTCCAAAACTAATCTTAATTATTTATTTTTTTAATTAATTTTATTGCCTAGTTGATATTAGTTAGTTATGGTCTTGAATCTCAATCAAACTTTAATAAATTTCATAGATTATCCCATCAACCGCAATTAACTTGAATAGATCTTGATTACTCTACTCAAATTTTTAAAAAATGGACATTGCAGTGTAGTTTTTTTTGCATATACGACAAAGTATATATATCTATTTATAAAAAGGATTACAAAATAATAATAACTCCAAAAAATATTTTAATGAATTGAATAAACAAAATTTGTGTATATACAAATCAAAGTAATATTTATAATTAATAAACTTCATCAATAAATGATTATATAAAAATAATATCTCACAATTAAATTACATTTTTGTAACGTAAGTAGTATATTTTCTCACAATTCATATTTTTAGTCACAACTCTATTGCTTTACATTAAAAGAAAATGTATTATAAACTCACCTACTAAATAAAAATACCAATCAAATTTAAGGAAATAAAATCTTATAACAAAATCCCTTTTTCAACATCAAACGAGAGAGCACCACCGGTGATGTCAATTCAGTTGTGCGTTTCACAACAGACAAAGTCAAATTCCCTTCACATTATCCTATGGTAAAATTCTTACTATTTCTCAGTTGACACGTGCAACGTTGATTTATCTAAAACACTGTTGCTCTTAATAATTACCGATTGCCAGTTAAGTTAGCCCAATGCTTGCAAGTTGCAACTGAACTTAAAACTTTGTCCACTTCTTAACATTCTGTTTCGAAAAATTATTTTAAAAAAAAATTTTTTTTTAATATTTTAAAATTTTAAAAACTGTTTTTAAAATAGGTAAATAAATACTTTTTTTAAAATAGATTTGAAAAAATAATTTATAAAAAAATAAAAAAATCACTGATTAAATTAAAAAATTTTAAATATATTTTTTTAATATTTAACAACAATCTTAAATATCATGGTATAAATCAACTTTGAAATAAAAGCGTTTAAATGGAAAAAAAATATTTAAGCCCCAGCATAAAAATGTAAAAATTGAAAAAGCTGCCTAAAAATGTAAATCGATATTCCTGTTAATTTTACATTTTTTGAATCGAATTTGATTTTATAGCTGAAATTGATGAATGAATCAACCGTTGTTAATTTTACTTTAATTATTCATCTACTTGTCAAAGCCCATATCAAATTCAGACGGTTTTTGGCTGATGTCCTCAAATGGGTTAGCAGCACATTGAAATTACAGTGATACCATTGCCTGGTAGGCCCAAAACTTTTCTGCGGTTGCCATGTGTAACATGAATGAAGAAAGATGGTGAAAAAGCAAAAAATGTTGATGACACCAAAGCTAAATAGCCTAATAAAATTGTCCACCATCTCGGACCCATCGTTCTTGCTGTAAGACTGTACTACCAAACCACGTATCATCTCAAAAACACCCAACCCAAAACTTCTTTTGTCATTTTCTTTAACAACTTCTAGTTCTATCATCTGTCAAATAAACTATTAACATCTCACCTTGCCCTTCTACCCTTCTTTGCTCTTCTTACATTCATTCATCACTCTTTCTTTAGCATTCCGATTCAAGAATGTCTGCTGTTGCAGGAATCTTTACAGTTCCGGTTGCTGGGTCTGGTTACCATGGTCTAAAAGCCAACTATACAAAACGGCTATTCCCTGCTAAAGATTCTGCTGCGTGGAGCCACAAAACTGTCTCTAATGGTTCCAGGACTTATTGTATGAAGGTAATGTTATCAAGAAAAAGATCTAAAGCTGCTTAACTCCTTGTATATGTCTGCTCTGCTAATGATCGTTTTTTCTTTTTTTTTTAATTCATTTTTTGATCACAAAGACATGGAATCCAATCAATAACAAGAAGTTTGAGACTCTGTCCTACCTTCCTCCTCTTTCTGATGACTCAATTGCAAAGGAGATTGACTACATGATCAAAAAGGGATGGATCCCTTGCCTTGAATTTGATGAGGTAAGATAAATAGAAGGTGTAGATGTCATTTTGAGTTGAATCAAAATGGAGAAAAGATCAAAAGATTATAAATTGAAGTTGTAGATGTCAATTTTTTGGATATTTGTTGTAGGTTCAAATTTCAAAAAGCCTGGGGTGCGAACCAAGTGGATGCAGTATAAATATTTGTAATCTTTACCTAATTTCGGCTATTGTGAGATTGGAGAAAATACAGGAGTTAGAGATTTGAGATTGAAATTTGAGTTCTTTTTATTATTGTGAAATTTTCTGCGTGTCTTTTACCCTTAAATACAAGTTTTCCAACCAAACCACGTAAATCTTGTCTGTATCTTCCTTGTTCTTTTATATTGAGCGATCTGTGATCTGTGTATGTTTATATGTGGGTGCTTGTTATATCGTAATTATTTCTAATACCCAAAAAAATCCCATTTGTTTTTCTGCCTTTGAGATATCAGGTGGGGAGTGTGAGAAGGGAGAACAGCAGGATGCCAGGATACTACGATGGGAGGTACTGGACATTATGGAAGCTGCCCATGTTTGGATGCAATGACTCTTCTCAAGTGCTCATTGAAATCAACGAGTGCAAAAAAGCATACCCAAATGCTTATATCCGTTGCTTGGCATTCGATAACCAGCGTCAGGCTCAGTGCATGGCCTTTATCATTCAAAAACCTAACACTTCTACTCTGTAATTTTTCTTTTTGCTTGGTGCTGTTTTCTGATAGATTGCTGTTATTTCCATCTCCTCTGGTACTAATAAGAAGGTGGATTGCTGCTCGGTCTTATTATCCAAGTGGTTTTGTATGCTAAATACCAGAATAATATATTAAATAAGCTGTGTCACCTAACTTGATGAATTGAGTGTGACGGTGGGACCGGTGCATAGTTTTGGACTTGCTTTTTAAAGAAGTGGTTTTGTATGCCCACAGTTTTGCTGCATATATATATATATATATATATATATATAATTTGCTCTATTTGAATAGAAAAATATAATATTTTACTGTAAATAAAATAAATAAAATAGTATTTTTTATATAGGTTAAATTTTATAAATATAATTTTTTTTAAATATTTTTTTGTTTCATTTGATTGAAAAATATTTTTATTTAATTTATCTTTCAGAAGTAAATTAAATATTATAAAATAAAAAAAATATTTTTTGGAAACTAATGAAATTTTAGTGAAGATTGGAATGAATCACTAATTTGACTTAAAATGGGGAGAGAAACAGCTTCGGCCGTTTTAGTTTGAAATATCTGGTTTCACCGTTTCAGAAATATGAGACCAGTTTCTGATTATAAATTGACTGTTTGGACGATTATAATATTTTTTTTAATTATAATTAAATATAATTAAAATTATTAAATTTTAAAATTTAGAAATTAAACTTCATTTTTAGATGAATTTGAAGAAAAAATAAAACTGAAAAAAATTGAAGAATAAATTAGTTAGAAATAATAAAAAATTTAAGAAAAAATATTAACTTATGATATTAATTTGTATAAATTATAAATTTGTACAACTAATAAATTATAAAATATAAAAATTTTGAGAAAAAATAATTTATTGAATATTAATTTGTGATTTTATATAATAAATTCGATTGTTATAAAAAAAAGAATTTAATTTCGAGAAATTATAAGTTATAATTTAGAAAATATTATTTTTATTGATAAATTAATAAATAATAAAAATTATAATTAGGCTAAAAATCTAATCAATTTAATTTTTTTTAAAAATAATTTCATTAAAAAGTTTGAATTTATTATTATTTTTTAAAAAATAATATTAATAATTGGGTTTGAATCAGAATGAATCAGTTATTATATATATATATATATATATATATATATATATATATATGATCAAACACTCAGGTATGATTATGAATATAAATATTATGTTAATGTGTGAATATATGCTAAAATTTTAATACTTATATATACCACTAAATTTCAATAACTTAACATATGAATTTTTCTATACAAAGGTTTAAAATCAATAGATAGTTGAGTTAACTTGAAAAGAAGACTAAGCCAATAGTTGACCTGAATTGGGTCTCTTAATTTATTTCATTCATTTATTAAGAGACATATATTTAGAATATATTTTAATGAGGACATGTAAGGATGAATTTTGTAATAAGGGTGAGATATTGCCCAACTAGATATTGATTCTATTTATGGTTATTATTCAGATACATATGAATATTTATGTAGTAAATAAGATATAGTTATTATAAAAAAGACATGTTATACAAATATAATGATATATGGTAGAAAAAATTTTAATTTAAAACATGATTATATATATTCAGTCATATGACATTTATCTGTATAGTGGAGTTTTTTCTATTATACAGAAGGGATTACAGAAACATTACCTCTACCTAAAGAAACACCAACTCAAACTAACTCTACTATTTATCTACCTAATCTTGCCTACCATGATTGGTTCAGAAAAGATAAAACATTAATATCTTGGCTTCTTTCCTCATCCAAAAAATTTTTCTCTTATATTATTAGTTTGACTTCCTCAGCTAAAGTTTGGAATACCTTAGTGAACCTTTTTGGCTCAATCTCTAAAAACTGTCAACTTCAACTTCATAATAATCTTCAATAACTAAAGAAAAATGACTTAATCATGTCCTAATATCTACAAAAAAAAACAAAAGCTTCAACCGATAAACTTAGTGTCATTGCAAGACCTCTTTTATCAATAGAATGTAATGTCATAATTTACCGAAATATTGGGTCTAAATTTCACCCAATAATTACTGCCCTCAATATCCGACTAGAGCCTGTCCCTTTTCATGAGCTTTATGGCCAATTAGTTGCTCATGAAATCCTTTTAAAAAGCCATCAAGAACACCACATTATTAATAATGTGCAAAGACTATCTCTTTTTGCAACACCAAATGACAACAATGATTTCAATTCCAATAATCTCTTCAATAATTCAACTCCCTCTCAAAGAAGAAATACTTCAAATAAAGGCCCTTGTCAAATTTGTGGCCCTCACAACCATAATATAGATAGGTGTAGAAAATGTACCATCTTAGGCCTTCTTTTCAAAATTATTCCAATCAAACTTCTGGTTCTTAAGCAAACATGCATAAAACCCAAGGCAACAACATTCATATCTCTTCTATGGATAAGCTTTGCTTTAGTTTCCTAACACAATAGCCTCTAATCATGTAGTATGATCAATTTCATATCACCAATGGTACAAGTTTGCAAATTCATCACATTGATTATTCTTCACCTCCTTTTTCTATTCATCCTCACTCTAAAAAATATTTTGCATGTTCTTCAAATTACAAAAAGATTGTTATCAGTTAATCAGTTCACCAAAAATAATAAATGTTATTTTGAATTTCAAGGACTAGGAAACCCAAGAGATTCTACTTCGAGGAATGATTGAGGATGATTTATTCAAGTTATTTCTTTAACTTGAATTTCAAGCCATTTCTGTTGACAAGGTATCTTTAGAGGATTGACATGCTTGTTTAGGTCATTCTAATTTGTAAATTATTCAACAAGTGATTTCAAATTTTCATTTACCGCATATTTCTTTCAAAAATAAAAATATTCATCATTCATCATATTATTAAAAGAAAACTCTATAAGTTTTCTCCTCCTCCCATAGTATAATGCATCAAAAACCAAATCTCATAAATTTCAAATTGATTTCTTTATCACTAAATCTTGGACATACAAACATGCAATCAAATTTGAAGTTTGGAAGACTAATATGTGTGATGAGTTTCAAGCTTTAATAAAAAAATAATAATGGAGCCATGTGTCTTACCCTTCTAATGTTAATCAAGTGGGGAATAAGTGGGTATACCTCATTAAAAGGAATGTTGATGGGTTTTTCAACATATATAAGACAAAATAGGTTGTCAAAGGCTATAATAAGAAATTAGGGGTCGATTATCATAAAACTTTCAGCCCTGTGATCAAGGTTGTCACTATTTGTACTATACTCAACCTAACTATTCATTATGGTTGGACCTTAAGGCAATTAGATGTCTTTAATATCTTCTTACATGGTAAAATTGATGACAATATTTACATGGCATAACCGGTTGGTTTTATTGACAAAAGTTGTCCATATTATATTTGTAAGTTGAATTGGTCATTATATGGCTTGAAACAAACACCATGTATTTGGTTGAATAGGTTGAGTTCTTTTCTTATATCTCTTGATTTCTCTTATTCCAAAGCTGACAACTTTCTGTTTTTCACTATTTAGGCCAAGGATAAACTTTTTCTACTAATCTATGTTAATGATATAGTGATCACAAGCACTCCACCATCCTAATTGATAATCTGATTCATACAATAAAGACATAATTTTTCGTTCAGGACATAGGTTGATTATTGTACTTTCTAGGTATTGAAATTTTTTACAATAATGATAGTCTAATCATCTCACAGCAAAAATGCATTAAAGAGCTTCTTGAGTGCACTAATATAGCTTATTCAAAGCCTCAACTCATGTCAATGGCTGTTGCTCCACCTCTCTCCAAAATAGTGGGCTCTCTTATGCCTAATGGTGATGTTTATAGGCAAACAGTTGGTGAACTCTAATATGTTACCCTTACTAGGTCTGACATAGCTTTTTCAGTTAATAAGTTATGTCAATATATGTACTGTGCTACTAATTTACATTGAAATCCAAAAGATTATTAAGATATCTACAGTTTACTTTATCTTTTGGTCTTTATTTGGTACGGTCTAAAGATTTCAACCTTTATTATTTTGCAGATAGTGACTGGGGAGGGTGTCCAGATGACAGAAAGTCAACTAGTGGATATGGTATTTTCTTGGGTGCCAATTTAGTTGCTTAGACTGCTAAGAAGCATCCCACTATTGCCTAATCTTCTACTGAAGAGAAATATAAAACACTTGCAAATGCAGTAAATGAAGCCATATGGTCGAGATCTCTACTTTAGGAAATTGGATGTCCAGTTCCTAACCCAATTTATTTATGGTGTGACAACCTAGGTGTTGTCTATTTATCCTCAAATCTAATTTTCCATGCTCGAACAAAACATATTAAGTTGGATTATCATTTTGTCAGAGAACAAGTTGCAAGTAAAGAGTTTCAAGTTAAATTTCTACCCTCAAAGAACCAAATAACTGACATATTCATCAAGCCTTTACCTTCCCAATGCTTCATTTTCCTTTGGCTTTTTCTTGGTGTCAAGGCTGCTCCGACATCGACTTGAGGGGGTATTAAAAGAAAATATTTTCTGTCATCTTTCTTATCTTTATCTAGAATATGTGCTCTATATTTTATCTTGTATTTATCTCTTTTAGGGTTGCTTATACACTCTTATTGTAACTCAACTACTTAGATTATTGTATATATATACATGGTGTATGTTTCATATTCAATCAATAAAAATAAAATTATTTCACCCTTCAACATAATCATTCAACCACATAGAAAAGTAAAATACCCACAAGGACTACTTTGTTATGGGTTAGACAAAATCCATCATTTGATGCCTGCATTTTATTAATGTTCATTATATAACCTCTGTACTAATATTTTGATCATATTTATTTTTTAAGAATTAAGCCAGATGATGTTATTGGCCTACTTATGAATACTAATTTGTCCAACATGCAAATAAAATTGACATATGAAAAAAATTTAAAAACTTTAGAAATTTATAAAAATGAAGCATCTTTTTCCTTCCACCAACCAAATTCCTCCCAAATCCCAAAAAGTTGAAAACTCAAGTCCCATTCCATTTATCAAATTGCCTCAAATTGAGAAGCACCTTAAAAATAAGAAGCACCTTTTCTTCAAGGTCAGTAAATCAAACAACTTATAAATAAAAAAACATAATCTTCTCAGTCATTCGCAAATCAATTAGCTTAAAAATAAAAAAGCATCTTCTTCCTCTCTATCACTAGAAAATCAAAATCAAAAGGATAAATTACTCAGAGCCTCATAACATTTGGTTGAATACACTAGTTTATCTACTAATTTTTAAAAATACATTATGAAATCTCTCAGGTTGGTTCCATTAACTAAAAAACAACTTTCAATTAGTTTTGAATGAAATATTCTATCAGTCAACTAGAATATTGCTAAAATAGTCAAAATTAACTTTAAATACTAAAAATATCATTTGACAAATTTGACTTGTTAACTTAAAAAAATAAATTAAAAAGGCAAATTAGACATTTTGGAGTCAAGTTGATGACATTAAAAAAATTGATATTTTTTAAAACAAAAAAATGGTAAATTTGACATTTCTTTCGTCTGTAACAAAAAAAATAAAAAAATAATTATATATGATATTCAACCAAACCTCAAGGATGTCATAACGTACTTTCAAAAATGGATAAATCAACTAATATATTCAATCAAACCGTAGGAGGATAAGAGTAATTTACTCAAATAAAAATTATGAATAATAAACCAAAAACAACAAAATAAAATTAGCATATCAAAACTAGCAAATTAATAAACCAAACAAGATCTTAAACTAAATCAAGATTACCATTGATAACTAGAAACCTAAATCAACATGAAAATTTCAGATTCCCATGGTTCATACATCTCCACTCCTCATAGAAACAAATCTTTACAAGTAATCTCAAAATTAGTTCTAAAAGAAAAACCAAAAATCTAAGCTGAAAATTTATGGAACCAATTCTTAGCACAATCATATTTATCGCTTCAAATAAACCCTCCTAATAGCAACCCACTTCAAATTAATGAAGGTGGATTGATGAAGGGATGATGATGAAGAATAACTAGGTCACATTGTGAGAGAATGAAGAAGGAAGAGAGGGTTGTGAGAAAATAATAAAAAATGAGAGGAAGATGGTGAGGGAAGGAAGAGAAGGAGAAAAAGTGGGTGAATTACATCAACGATACCTTAAATACTTAACACGTAATAACTCAATTTTCATTTTATTAGTTGTAACTACAAAATATCTAAACTATTATTTTATAACAATAAATTATTTATGTCGGATCCTATCAAGAGATTACTATTAATCGAAGTATTGTATTGTTGCAATTGGAGTATCATAATGTTATATTATTTTTAGTTGGAGTACCGTGATATTACTAAGTTATATAACGGAATTTGATGAATATACTTTATTGTTACAAAACAATAGCTCAAGTATTTTGTAGTTATAAATAATAATTTGAATATTGAGTTGTTAGGTATTAAATTTTTGCAGTACCATTTGTATAGTTCACCTGAGAAAAAGTTAGAGATTCTAATATAGATGGGGCAGGAGAGAAGAAGAAAAGAGAGAGAGAATGGAGGGTGAGTTTTCCCCTAGTTATAGTTCATTTAATTGTTTTTAAGAAATTTATCTCTCCTACACCATATGGCAGTTAGGGGTGTACACAGTCCGGTCCAATTCGGGAATTGAAAAATTTCCGGTATTGTCTTGAAAATTCGGATATCTATAAATCTAAGTCTTGTATTGTATTGAAAAGAAAAAATATTTGTATTGTATTGTCTTGAAAATTCGGGACAATTCGGTACGGTTCTTCGGTTCTTTCGGTACCAAATAATACAATACAAAACAATCCAATACTTGGATATTTTGAATTAAATAAAAAGTGTATAAAATCTAAAATTGGTATTTAATAGTATTATAAAAAATTCGCAATCATCACATAAAAATGCTCATAATAAACGATCAATTTTTGAGGAGCAAGAAAACTTTATAAGAGTATTTTTTTTAAATCATTAAATTAAAATTAAATAATACAATATTTTCTTATATAGAAGATTTATGAATTAAAAGATTTAATTATAAAGTATAAGTATGTAAGTTTGCTAGTATTTAAATTATGTATATGACTTTAGTATTTACATTAATTATAAAGTATATAATTATACAAGTTTGTTAAGTATATCTGTCATGTCTACAATCTATATTCTTATCGTAAATGCGTATTTCAGTTATATATACTACAGTACAAAAACATATCGATCAGAGCTTAAATACAGATAAATAAGTGTGGAAAAAAATTATTTTCATATGATAATAAAAATGTCTAATATGAAAGTTTTATTGAATTGATCAATTGTTGTGATTTCGTATTTGACATGCAAATTGAGGCAATAAATTAAACTTGAAATAGAAGATTTTTTCTGGCAATGAAAATTTGATTTAAGTATATCAAAATGTGAAAAATATTATTTTAAGGTAATAGGTAAAGTTATAAGGTTAAATGTCCGAATTGTGAAAATACGATTCTTATTGCAAGTTTACAACATGATTTTTCTAATTATGAGTTAGAAAGATGAATTCACAATCACAATAGCACCGATATAATCACAATAGAATTCTAAAATTTTTAAAACTGATAAATTAGAAATCGGACGGTAGAAGAATTTTTATGGGTCTGATTAGGAAAAATCATTATACCGTAAAAATACGATTTTCTCACTGAAAGTCATTTTATAAAATTTCAAAGACCATTTGGAAGAGAAAATTATTTTATAATATTTTGTATATTTAATTTAACGGGATTAAATTGTTTTAAAGTTGGATTTTGGAGAAATAAATTAAATCATGAATTATTTGGGAGAAAAATTGGTGACTGGTGGAAATTGGTTTAAGTCAAATGGAATTAGCATGTAATTGGGTCATTTGTCAATTTAAGGAGTTAATTAAATTTTAAGTAGCCAATAGAGTATGAGATTAAAGGTTAATGTGGATTAATTAGTTACTAATTGGTGTATAAAATTCAAATTTGTTTAATTTATTTTCATTTTTTGTAATATAAAAATAAACAAAAATTTTTATCTTCTCCTTCTTTCTTGACCGACCCACCTATAACTACTTTCCTCTGATTTTTTTTCTTTCTATTTTTCTCTTACAAATCTTTATAATCAAGTTTTAAAGGTAAGAAGAATTTATTTGTGGGAGAAGAAAATTTATTTGGAGAAAAATGGAGTTTGGCAAAAGTTTCTAAGGAAATTAAAAAGTGAAAAATTTCTCCATTTCCTTATTCTTTTCTTCATGGCATGATGTTGTTAAGTTTGATTTTTAGATGATTTGGATATAATTTGAGAAAAATTGGTGGAATTTGAAAGAACCATAAAATTAGGGTTTGGTAGAGAAAATTAGATAAAAATAGAAAATGAATAAAATGATATTTGAAGATGATGGATATGATGGAAAATTGATGGGAATATAAGTTATTTAAATTATAAACTTATTAAGTATATCAATTATATATATTATTTATTAATATAATTTAAATTAGTATATAAGTTTAATACAATATAATTACTTTGATAAAAAATATAATATAATATAATATAATATATATAGTAATATTTAAAATTTAAATTATCAGGTATATAAATTCAGAAGTATAAATATAAGTATAAACATATAACTATAAGTATATATGCTTGTGATTATTTAATTTTAATATATATATATATAGTATGCACATTAATTATAAAAGTATATAAATATACAAGTTTATTAAGTATATGATTAATTATATATATGTTTATTTATTAATATAATTTAGATTATTATAAAAATTTAATATAATACAAATATTTTAATAAAAAAAACCATATGACAAGTGACTTACTTTTTTAAATAATGAAAAAAAATAATCGAAATACGGTATTAAAAGACTCTACTGAGATAAAAATGAGCTGTTAAGAACGTAAATGAGATAAAATGGACAGTTGGTCAGATTTAGTATAAATCGTACAAGAACGATAGTTGAAGTTGGTAGCTCTCTTAGGATTTTTTCATTTGAAACCATGGAAAAAAAAATCAATTGACCATTGTAAACATTTTATTATGCATATAATATTATTTAAAATTTTAAATTATTAGATATATAAACTCATAAATATAAAGATAAATATATAACTATAAGTATATAATTATAAAGTATGTAAGTTTACGACTATATATATATATATATATATATATATAATATTTTCACTAATTATAAAGTATATATATTTATTAAATATATCCATTATATATTTTTTATTTAATAATATAATATATATTAGTATTTAAATTTAAAATAATATAATTATTTTGACAAAAAATCATATAATATAATTATAACAAATTATAATTTACATTGATTTATCATATAATTATAGTACATTTATTATAAATTAGGTTATTTTATAATTGATCCACTTAAATTAATTTACCAAATAATTAATATAATGTAGATTTATTATATAATAATAAATTATAAATGCTAAAAAATAGAATTAATAATAAAATATTTATAGTAAAAAATGAAACTAGCAATATATTATAAATATTTTTTTATTTATATATTAATAATAAAGATAGTTGATTAGATTAATGATGAACTTATCTTAAACTTACATGAAGATTATTGATTCATTTTTCTACATAATTTTCACAAAAATTTTAGCATGTAAAATTATTTTTAGCATTTAAAATTTTCAATTATTTGAATTACTTACTATTAAAAATATCATATAAATTTTATTATAATTTAATTTTATGTATTAAAATATATTTAATTAAAAGTTTAAGTTATATTATTTCATTCTTATAAATTATTATATATAGTAAAATTATAAATATTTAAATATCAGTTCTTTCTGTACAATTCGTTTATAGAACAATTCGGTACAGTTTTCGGTCCAATCCAGATCCGTCAAAATTATAGTCAACAGTATAATACAGTTCAATTCTAATCAAAAAGTTAACAATACAGTTCAGTTCTGGATTTTTTTTTTCGATTTTTCGGTCCAGTTCGGAAAGATTCAGAATCCGTATACAATCCTAATGGTAGTAACATCTCTTATATATTTCACATCTGCTAGTTACGCTTAAAAAAATAAGAAAAATTCTTTTGAATGCTTGCTTTATAATTGATTCGCTAAATCAAAATTTCTATTTACAAAATTTTGTTTTTTTTATGATGTGAATTAATTATAAAACAAGTGTAAAAAAAGTATTGAAAAGAATATATTAATAGCATTTTTCAAAAAATAAATATACATAGGCTTAATTCATCAAAATAAAGTACATTTGCTAGAAAGCGGCAAATATAGAGGCCCAATGATAGTTTTTGCCAGTTTCTTAATATCAAAAAGTTTCTAGATTACAATATAACATTCAAGAACTATTAAGTGAATTAGTAAACTGAGAGATGATGGATACAATTTACCCTCTAAACTAGGAGAATGCAGAAATTGGATACTCACCTGTTCGTCTTTCCTAAAGTTAGAAAAGTATGCCGCTAGTATGCAGCGGCCAATAAATAAGAAATGATTTTAAGGCTCAATAGAAAAAGTCAAAGAAATTCTTTGATGAGAATGTTGCATCATCCCCAAGCCAAAATAAAAACAGCAAGAAACAAGTTTCAACCCTCAAATCACAATCCCAGCAATGCTTTTCCACTACTAATACACCTCTATATGCCCCACTAAACCTCAAAAGTGAAAACTAACCAATGCGAAATCTTCATCATATGCTAATTCAGTTGATCAGAATTTCAAAATCAAGATTCACAGCCTTGATGTAAAAATGTACCTTCAGACAGCTGCTTCTCAGTCTCAAATGAACTATTAAACAAAAACCTCCCAAGTCAAAGGGCCAAAGCCTCACTCATCAGGTTCTTGAAACTGAGGTCAAAGTTCATCTTCGAGCTCACAAAACAACAGCCATTACCTAGTCCATCAAATAAAATTACACAACAATGCATCGTAAAATGGTCAGAAAAATCTCCACTTGGATTCACAACACCACTAATCCATCAGAGTGCTGACCTACAGTAGCTCTCGCAAGAAAATCATCCACACCCATAAAACAAAATGAATCCAACAAGTCAATATGATCCTGAGGCATGATAATGTCACGCATAATGAAGTTAATTTAGTGCATTGAAGCATACAGATTCATCAGGTAGGATCATCTCACGTTTGCAAGCAATGAGGTACATCAGATTGGGCCCATCAATTGCAAAAGCCATGTCTATATTCAACTGCTCTGGATATTTCTTGAAGAGCAATTAATAAAATTAGAACTAAAATAACCATACAATCACACAAAAACCGTATCGCAAGGAAATGCAGAAAACCGCAAGCCTTACAAGGTCTTCAATTGGAATTTTATTGATGTGATTCTGCAATTCAAGTCATTTCCAAGTCCATTTTATGTTCAAAGTTTCTACTACCTGTAAAATAGGCAGAGAAATGATGTTCAGGAAAAAAAAAGTAAAAGAAAGGTAGAACAAAAAGAAAAATACGTCATTCATTGTTAACACTTTTAAAATTCTATCAAATAAGACAAATAAAGCAACCTAAGCCATATCCATATATTTGCAAAACAAGGTAATTAAGACTTTGTATAACAGAGAACCTTGAGCCACAAGCCATCAAGTCCCCACATCCACATCAAAGCTAACAAAAAGATAAAGAGTCTTCCTAACGTTTTCTCCAACCTGCCCAATGTGAAGCCAGAACACTCTCTTTAATTATTTAGGAATACAAATTTAAAAAAAAAATTCTAAAATTGATACATTTGGAATATTAGGCTATTTCAGGTATTTAGAGAGTAAAGTTACCAAGGCGCATGCATGAGAGAGTTCAGGCACCGCAAAAAAATGGATATTGAAGTTGAGATCAAAATCAGATTTATTACCAAAACAATCACAAGATACTTGCATTATTTAACTAAATTTATGAGAGTTTACCTAAAGAATCAATATAAAGATAATGAAACACCAAGAAAGGAAATTTATGATTGCCTTTACCTTTGATAAATTAATATAAGCATTTATGATTTACTTAATTAAGTTAAAATATATATTAGTCTTAATCATTGAAAAAAAGAGCTTTACTGGAATATAGGAATCAGACACAGAAAGGACCAATGAGGACACTAATCAAGGAAGGAGAGAGAGGCTTGAGGCATGTGGAAGCTGGAAATGTGTAGATCAGCTTCCAGTGACATGAGGGTTAGCCATCTGACTAGATTCTGGTGACATTCTGGTGAGAAGAACACACCTGATTACAGGAACAAACTTTCCTATAACTCTCAAAACTGGATTTTAGAATATCCGAAGATTCCAAGTCTATTGGTGGTTGTTCAAAAGGATTCTAATAATTTTCTAGCAAAGAACATAACTTTCTTTGACAATTGCCAGGAAAAGATGGGAGCCATGCCTTGCACCTGGAAAAAGGTGTACGCCTAAGTGACAACATGAATGTCTGTTTAAGGTCGCCAGCCTTTTCTCTTTAGAGGCACTAGAGTAAGCACATTGTGCACCACTCATGCCATTAATACCATATTGAAGATAAAAACTATTTAAGAATTCTATTGTCATTAGGATTTCCCATCCCATCACCGTTTTAGAGTTTTCCAAGTTTGGGATCTCCAATCCTTGTAGGAGTAGAATTTGTTGATAGTCTTAGGGATAACTTGAATTTGCTATTTGGATGTTCCGAAGTTCAAATAATATGCAACCTTATTCCTTTCTCTTGTAATTTTGTTCTTTTCTTGGCGGTTTACATCAATTTTGCACCCAAGTGAATTCGACTGAAAGGCCATTCACCATATATTAATATATTCAAGCTTTTTTTGTTGATTACTATAGATGATGTTCAATTTTCAATAATTATCTTTAAAGATTGCACAAGTTCCTTTGGTCTCTGAAGAGAAGATGTGCTTCTCTCTTCTGAATAGTAGCGCTAAAAAAAGGTTTGTGCAAGACCTATTTCTATTTGGGAATATAGACTTTAGCATTTAATTTGACTGGACAGCAACAACTTGTCCAAAGCTCACAGATTTTAACTTAAGGGAAAACGCAAGTCATTTAAGAGTTCCAGCAACTGGAATTGACGGGAAGCACCCTATAGGCTAAAGCTCAAAGATTACAAGCTGAAGGTGAAACTTAAAAGGTACAACTATATGAATTGTTTTATCAAAGAGGTGCATATGGTGGTCTGAGAGCGCTTTTCTATACATATCATTTGCTCTTTTAACAGTTAGATGTTCTTTATGAGTTAGGTAGAAACAACTTGAAGTATGGAAGATGAGATGTGTACTTAAAAAAGCACTAATGAACTTATTCAGCCGCAAACTGGTTCCAATTATATGGTTTATAATGCATATAAATCTTCCATCTCATGCATAGGTAAGCAACAATTTTAACAAATAACCTATTCAAATCTAATATTCAAGCTCAATGAAGACATTTTGAAGGAGACTCAAGAACACTACAGGAGCTTAATGTTGCTCTGATTAAGCTAAATAAAATGCATTGCAGGAACTGATTACAAAGAGGAAAAAGAAAAAAGTTGACATCTAATTTTTAAAGCAACAACATTACATGTGATCTATGACGCACGAACATGGCAACTGCAGGGCATGTCACATTTTTGACACATTTCCGACATCGACACAAAACATCCTGAGTGCGTTTCGTAATTTTCTAAAAATTAGAAATGCATTACAAAACACATTTCTCAAGTTAAAAACGCATTTTTCCCTTCCAGAAAACCTAAAACCTATGTCCAATACCAATCACTTCCTCTCTTTGTTAGTCGTTCATATATCCGCCTCCAATCAAGAAGTTGGTTGTTGCGGGTCATCGTCACGACCATTCCGGCCATTCCTTCGCTGTTTGTGTGTTGTCACCACCATTTTCAGCACCATTCCAATCGTTTGTTCACTGTTTGTGTGTTGTCACCACCATTCCGGTTGTTCTTTCACTGTATTTCGCTGTTCGTGTGTCGTCATTGCCTCTAATCAAGTAAGTTAACACTTTTTTTCTCTCTTTGGTCGGGATTTTTGAATTTTTATTTTTATTTAGGTTAATTTTCATATTGTTAGAATTTATGGATTCTAATGGAAGTACAAAAAGTTCAAAATTTTTTATAAATTGCTATTCTGAAACTCTTAACTTTTAGTTATGATTTATAAATTGTGATTATGAAATTTGTGTTTATTTTCTAAGTTTATTATCATGATAATGTTTTCATACTCTTTTATACTTGAATAATAATTGCTCAATATACTTGATTGCATGTCATTTTGTTTAATTTTATATAAAAATAAAAATTTGCAATTATATCGCTTGAATTTAATTAATTATAAATTTGCCCATATATTTTTAATATTTACATATTTCTCCCACGTATCTGTATCCTATACGTTTTAGAAATGTTATTTTCCTATGTCTGTTTCCGTGTCCATGTCCGTGCTACTGCTACATAGCATGTAATATTAAATTGAACAGCAAAAATCATAAATGCAACTAATTCCAAAATGATATTTAATAAAAGAATGATACAACAGGCTACATGGATGATTGGTTCCATATGTGAATAAATTTTGGGGTGTGATTAAAGTTAAAAATTTCATTAATATTACTGTCATCCTAGATTGCACAGACACATCATCTCCAACTCCAATTGTTGGTTCTTCAGCATTATAAAATATGCGCCAAGGTTTTCTCCAAATTAAGAAAGAATGAAACAGACCAGGGGAATTAAATTTTATGAAATGCTTCAATTCACTTTTTTGAATCATTTCTCAATTATAAAATTCAGATTTAGCTTGTAGAATTTATATTTACTGAGTTTAGGTTTACTATTATATAAAAATTCCATTGTCATACGAATTTCTATCCTTTTTAGCTATATAGTACAATTTTTTTAGTTTGGGATCCCTAATCTAGTAATAGAATTAATCATTATTGTATGCGTACCTACATAACTTAGGTTATTTTCTCATCAAAATTAAGAGTTGTGTCTGTCTAATGTATTATTCCATTTTTTGTCGCTCTAAATCACAATGTAAAACCACAGCCTTTAGGTTCACGATTCCTTCGTGTACTTAAAAATAATGATTTCTATTACGACTGATTCTGTCATACACCACTAAAGATGTTCACCTATTATGTTATAACAATGAAAGGTTATATGCCAGGCTTCACTCTAAGGATATTAGGTCAACTGTAGCCCACCTAACCAAGTGGTATTTAATCCTTGCTCCATGGATCCCAAAGGTTTAATTTCAGCCAACTTTTATGTCATCAATTTAGAACAGGAAAAGGAATCAAGTCTCCCTCACTTTGATCCAATTTAACTTCAAAACGTCTACATCTAATCTCTTGAAACAACAATTGTGAACCATCTTACACCAAATTAAACATGCAAGAAATGAAGCTCAATCCAACTACAAGATGTAACAAATCCACTCCAATATCACTTCATAAATATGATTTTACTTATAGTTCTCTTTGTTCAAAAGATCAGTATTTTAATCATTTACAACCCACAATCTGTCAACATAAAATATTGTAATTTCAGCAATTTCCTGCACTTGGTGATATGACCTTGTCAAATATTGCCCTTTGATTCATGTCCACAATTTTCACTATCCAAAGAGATTGTTTAAGTTGTTGTGTTGTATGATTACAAGTTCAATCGAATGGGAAAAGAAGTAGGCTACTTAAAATGAATGTTAGGATGGTATGAGTGGAGCACTATATTCATCGATGGACATCTTGACTTTCAGACAGAGTACAGTGGAACTCTTGTGTGTTTTAGTAAACTAATCATTAAGATATACAATCTTGATAGGAACTTCAATTATTTTTGGTGTACATATCCAACTTAATATAGAACTTAAAACCTCATAAAAAAGGGCCCGAAATAGATGTTATTAGGAGATAACAATAAAATTATTCTTGTTTCTACAGATAACAGGATTTCAATTTCAGTGGACAAAATAGTAAAGCAGCAAACTACCAAATTAATATAAAGTAATCATAGCATCTGATAAGCAGCTCAAATCAAATTCTTTTCCACCTAGCCTTTGGCAACAACAGAACATTGGTAACATTCTAACATGTTTAACATATTAAAAATTTAAATAAAGAAAAAGATGATTGAGGAAAAGAAATCACATCAGCAAATCACATGAGAAGCAACATTAAAAATTTAACCAGACAAATTCTCAGCTTCTTTTTATCAAAGAAAAAAGAAATGCAGCAATGAATGGTATTCTATCCTCTAACAATGCCCATCCGCTGCAAAATTCAATTTTTCAGAACAGTCAATCATAAGACCACCAAACATATCTCACATATATGACAAAGCCCTAAATATGACGACTTCATCTATTTGTAGAATCCAACAACATTATACAAAATTAAGAACCATAAGCCTGCCAATCTAATTCGCACTAAAATCTATATAATTAAAATCATAAAACCCGACTAACTAAAAGCCAACCAAGTAACACAAACAAGGCATTAGCAATTATAAGAAACTATAGAAAGAATAGCTCAAGGCCTAACCTTGAAAATCTATCGGTTCCTTTCCGCAGGCAATGGTCGATTGAATCCTCCCCTGCGGTTCATATACTGTCTAGGCTGCCTCTTCGTAACCACTCTCACTCCACTGACGTCAGCACCAGGGACCGGCTTCCCCTTGGTGGAGTCGAAGCCAACTGGAATACCTAACTTCTTCATCAATTCAATCTCGTTCTCATCCACCACTGCTCCTTCTACCTCCCCCTCTCCACCACTACCACCATTGTTACTATAATCACCAACCTTCTCCAACTTCTCTCTTGATATCCCGTCTACGAAATCAGATACAGCAGACCTTTGCCTATCCCTCTCCCTGTCTTTATTATCTTTACCATCTTCAGCTTCGTGATGGAGACGTTTTCGAGGTGGAGATGGGGATGGGGTGCGCTGGTGGCGATGGCGGCGGTGAGAACGAGCCTCAGGGGAGCGGGTGCGTGAACGATAGCTGTCAGGAGAGCGAGTGCGGGACCGGGCATGCCGTGACCTGGTTCGATCAGGTGAGCGAGTCCGGGAGCGGGTGCTGCGGTTACGGTCACGGTCACGGTCACGATCTTCTTTGTCTCGGCGTCTTTCTCGGTCTCTGTCCTTATCTCTATCTCTGTCTCGATCGCGTTCTCGGTCACGGTCTCGAGGTCTCTCTCTGTCTCCCATGGCAGTCGGAGAATCGGACTCCCTGAGTGTGTGAGGCTTTGAAGGGGTTAAGATAAACAAAGATTAGAACTCATAATTTGGTACTCGTAACTTTTTTGATTTTTAGCAATATAGTCTTTTTACTTTTATTTCTAATAAAATTTGAATTCACAATTTGTTATTTGGGGAATGTATAAATCAGCCCATCACATGGGAGATAAAATTGCACCAAAAATTCTATGGTGATGCTTGAATTAATTAAGTACTTAAAATTTAATTTATAGTCACATTAATCATACAAATTATATCATGAATTTGTATACACGATTGATCATAGATGCAGATTCAAAATGGTAACGTATTATTTAATAATTCATAAATGCGGCATATTTTTAGCATTCAACATATTTTTTCATCATATTCTTTTTTTTTCTATCTATTTTTTAAAAAACTTATCTATTTATTTTAAATTTATTTTAAATAGAGAAACCTTTTAATTTGCATATTTAATTTTATTTTTAATTTTTTTAATATTTTAGTTATCGTTATTATTTGTTTGTGATGAAAAATATTAGTTTTGATATATTTGTTAAATAAAATGGTTGAAATCCTTCGTATGTACCTTATACTCTTATAAGTCAATAGAGAAATCCTACATCAGAGACATATGAGATGCACCATGCATGCATGATAACCCTTGACCCACTTAGGTTTAGAAACGCCTAAATCTAAGTTCTAATACCAATAAATGTAGTGCCTTCTCGCCTAACTAAGATTAGTTCGGCTAAATGAGTGAGTGTTACACAACCTATATTTGGAAAACCTGTGAAATTTAGAACTTTTTCTTTGTACCATGACCATTATGGACTAGCATAAAACATAAAGCAAAGATAATATTTGAGTTAACATTCAAAATCACAATTTCATAAAATATGACTAACCCCTTGTCCAAGGGTTTAGAAAAATACATGTCTTTGATATAGATTACATAATTCTTACATTTACAAACATGTATACAAGTAAACAACCCCCTTACAATGATATGTACAAAAATGCAAAAGTGTGACATGAGATATCACCGACTCTTGTAGGGTATGATCTATTGTCATTAAAGTTGGGCTAGCTTATCTTGATCCACTTTTACCTATATCTACTAGCTCTGACTTACATGAGGAAATACTCGCATGCTAAGCTATTGAAAGTTTAGTAGTACATATAAGCATGAAAATTCATGCATGCAATCACACATCATACATTAAGCCATATATAATCATGGTATCACATAGAAAATCATGACATAAGTGATAATTATACCATCCCCTGCTTTTGCCACCATGACAGCAAGCACGGACTGGCAGCAAGGAGTCAACTGAATGACCAAAGCATCGGTTGCTTCTACTTGTGGCCTTCTTCGACCGCCTTGACACCTTAATATCAAGGAACCCCCCTCTCTTCTTCTCTTCATGTATGTGGGCTGCCTGCCCCGCCCCGAATAGACGAACAGGAACAAGCTGAAGAAAAGTAAAATACCTTACCTCATAAGTGCGATAATTTATTAAGCTTTGACAACATAAATAGGAGCATTTAACTTCTTTTAAAAACATATAAGATACTAACGGTGTATTCTTGAATACTTGTATCTAGGGGTGAGCATTGGTCGGTTCGGTTCAAAATCGAACCGAACTGAATTTTAAAAAATCGAACCGATTATTATTTTGAAAAATTGAACTGAATAATAATAAAAACCGATTCTAACCGAACTGTAATATTTTGGTTCGATTCAGTTCAGTTTAATCGGTTTTATTAATTAATTAATTTATATAAATTATAATAATTATTAATATATTTTATCAATTATAATAGATTAAAAAACCAATTATCATAACTTTAACAATTATAATATATAAGCTATAATCAATTAATATAATTTTATAAATTACTATCAATTAAATTCAATTATCACAATTTTATAAATTAGTATAAATTAAAATCAATTATTATAACTTTATTTATTACTCTAAATTTAAATTAGTTAACATAAATTAGAATAAATTTTCATAATTAATTACAATTTTCTACCATAAATTAAAATAAATTATCATAAACTATAGTTTTTTTAATTACAAATTAGAATAAATCACTATAAAATATATTTAATATATATAAATAAAATTTTAGTCGGTTCGGTTTAATCAATTTTTAATATTCAAAAATCGAACTGAACCGAATAAACCGAAATATTATAAAAAAATTGAACCGAATAAACCAAAAACCAAACAAACCAAACCGAATAAAACGAATTTGATTTGGTTTGGTTTTTGGTTTCAGTTCAGTTTTGCTCACCCCTACTTGTATCTTTGAACCTCTTTTTCCATTTCATTTCATTTCTTAATCACTTTAAAATTATTGTCCAACAACTCTCAACTTGAACTATTTGAATACGAGTTGTGAACAGAGGTGTTTGTCCGAGCTAAGCCACCCTACCACTATCTATAATGATGTGTCAGTCTAGGCTCCTCAAGTTAATGACGCTCTTCTAGTTTAAGCTACACTGACTAAGTAAATATATAACTTTTGCATGCAATATTATCGATCATCATGTGTGTCAGTCCAGGATCCTCAATTCAATGACGTTCTCCAAGCTTATGCCATATTGACTGAATAAATAACTACGGTACCGTAAACCCCTTTAATGGCATGTCACCTATCTTACGTCTAGTCCTAGTATCAAGTATGACATTTACTTGTTCATATTATCTTTATTATACTTCATTATAATATTTATATCTCATAATATATATACTTGATCATATGTAAACTCATCGTATACATTCATGTACCGATACCCATAAAAACATACTTAAAACATATTATCATGAAGACCTGTGAATAGCCATTAAGTCATAACATTTAAGAAAACATCATATATCATTTAAACATGATTCATGGGGGTGAACTATATGTTCACAGTTGTGAATGCTTCAATCATAAGTAACCCTACCTATGAACTAAGTTGTGAAAGCTTCTGTTCGTTTTGAACATTTACTTCACGGCTGTTAAGAAAAAGTCATAGGCATGACCTTATTCTTCTGATGAGATTCATAGCTGTGAACACCTAGTCACGGGTGTGAATCTACGTTTTTCAACCTTTAACAATATTAAAACATGCATTTATTATAAGTCACATGCAAGGCTCTAAAGATTGTCCCATGACAACCTTTTCCTATCAATGTACTCATCACATTATGCACTTCATCATGTTAAAGCATCATTTAACACATCATCGTTCCATTTACTTTTTTTGTTTTCATAAGCCATTCTATCAAGCATTCATGTTTCTATATATATTTAACCATTTCTTACTTACCTCTTTCACCCATTAAGGCATCATCATTCATTACTTCATTTATTACATCTTAGGCACATTTATTACATTTACATAACAAGTATCATAAATACTCATTTAAGGCATACATACACTTCTCATACAATTACTCCTATCTCATGGGATAATTTCATCATTTGAACTTATACTTAGCATATAAAGCATATAATTCAATTATCACCTAATTAACACACAACATGCCATATTTTGGGAATTTGAATGCATATATGTACACACCTTTAATGGAGCCTAAAAAACAAAGCTTCTCTCAAATTTGTTTTATCTCTTTGGTGAGTTTCACTACTTCCTCTTTCAACTCCCTTCACATATAACATATTTGTATCAAAATCTATAACCCTTTTTGAAAGTCATAAAGATGAAAACCCTAACTTTAACCCATTTTACAACCTCAATCTTATATAACTTCTTTCAAACACTTGCTATATAACCTTTAAACAACTTAAAGAGAGGTATTTAACCATTAACTTTCAAAATCAAGCCATAAACTAACCCATTTGTGTAATGCCCGATAATTTAGGCCACGGTCGCGGTTGACTGAAATTCGGCGCGCCGAACCGATCAGAGTTTAAATTCGGACATGAAAGAAAAAAAGTAAAATGATAATAAAATATGAGAAAAATATTTTGGATATTATTAATTGAGAATTTTGAAATTCGGAATTAAAATTTAGAAAAAAATAATTTTTCGTTGAACGAAATTGGGAATTGCAGTGTTTTTGGCACATATATTTTAAAAAGATATAAAAATGAAATATTCTTTATCTAAGGAAATAAAAATGAAATATTCTTTATCTAAGGAAAGAAATATTCTTTTGATTAAAATAAAGTTAGAGTGATTTAAATTAATGGACCAATGGAAAAAAAAGATTAGCCATTAATCACAACCACCCACATAATCCAACTATAAAAAGTCAAATTTCCACTTTTTGGTCATTATTCTTCTTCTTTCTCATCTTAATCAAAGCAAATTCTCTATCTTTTCTCTCTTTTTCCATGACCCTTTCTCTCCCATTTATTCATCTTTTTGTTCTTCAATTAAAGCTAAGATTAGATGGAAAAAATGTGGAATTAAGGCAAGATCATCAAAGAAGTGAAGTGAGCAAAACCAAGGAAGAGGAAGGAAGAAAGGAAGAGAAAAAGAGAAAGAAGACTTTGGTCATTTTGAAGATCATCAAATGTGAGTTTAGATTTTCCATCTTCTCACTTTTCTTCTTATCTTTTCTTTGAGTTTGGGGTTAGTTGCCATTAAAGCTAGTAATTTAGGGTTATTATTATGTTAATGGTGATTAAGGGTGGATTAGTGTGATTAGTGTAAAATTTGTTGTTAGGACAAGGAAGTGAACAAACTTGAACCAAAATAAAAAAGGAAGTAAGGGCAAAGAGAAAGCTAGTTAGGAAGAAGATAAAAGTGAAGTGAAGTGAAATTTTTGAGGTATGTACATTTGGCAAAAATTCAATGTAGAAAAATGTTGATTTTGATTTTGTGATATTGTGAAATTTTGTATGAATTGGTGATTAAATGATGTCATGAATGTGAAAATAAAAATTAGAATATGAGGTTGATGCATGAAAATGGAAATTGTATGAATTAATTGATGTGCTGGAAAATTCATCTTATGAACAGTGTGTAGTTTTCTAATCATAACTTGAGTTCTGGAAATGCTTTTTGAGTAATTCTTGTTGGGTTCGAAAGCTAAGACATAAGACTTTAGAAAAATGCCAGAAATTAGGTAAAAAATGAACTCAAATTTTATACTAGAAACCTGTCCAGTAAAATACTGGACAAATTGCAGAGAACGTAGTTTAGAAAAAAATTCATAAATTTTGCTAAATATTTTGGTTTAATGTGATTCTAGTTGGAAATTTAAGAAAATACATGTACCTACATTTTTCTAGTTGATCACTTGCCCAAATTCCATCTAAAAATGGATGAAAAATATAGAGAAAAATAACGTAGAAATCTGTCCAGTAAAATACTGGGCAGATTGGAATTAATGTAGCTTAGAAGAAAATCTATAACTTTTGCTAAAAAATTTGGTTTAATGTGATTCCAGGTGAAAATTAAAGATACGACATGTACCTACATTTTGTTAGTTGATCACTTGTCCAAATTCCATATATGTGTTGATTGTGAAATTTTGTGATAGAAAAATATATTATTTGATTTTTTTGTAGTTATAATGATTGAATGAGCAAGTATGAGGTTGTAAAATATTTCATGGGAATTAATGCATTTATTTGGAATTTATATTAGTGTTATATACATAATTTATGTAAATAATAATAAAGGTAACAAATATAATTAAGCCCTATACATCCTGTCGAGAACTAAAAATTAGGATAAGTTGGCATGCCAATAAAAGACTAGAAATGTAGGCACTCAAAATAATAGTGTTGAGATTTAATTTACTTAGGCACTAAGAAATAGTGCAGAGTTGAAATTACGTAGGCACTAAGAAATAGTGTTGAGTTCAAAATTATGTAGACACCAAAAAGGTGCTGAGTTGTTATTGAAAATGTAGGCATTAAATGCCGAGTTGTAAAATAATTATATAGGCGCCGAGTATACTGTCGGAGAGCAGAAACCATGTATGCAGTGTTTAGTTCTGGTCTAAGATGTTGTGGACTATTAAACAAATAACAACAAAAATGTGTGAATTATGAAATTTATATTGTAAATTTTATATTTTGAATTGTTAAGCAATTTCAAACATGCTTAATGAAATGAACGTTAAAATTGATGAATTGTATATTTTTGCATGACGAAAATAATTTTAATATTATGTGAATATTTGGCATGCTTAGTAAGTTGATTGGAGTTTTTAAAGGTTTATTTTGGAAGTATTTATAAAATTATTGGATAGTTGACAAACGTATGACTAAGCGAGTAGCAGATAAATAGACGTAGTTGTTACGTTAGGGCGACTGAAGATAAGGGGAACCCCAAGATCAGATTGCAGCAATCTAGTTTCTTTTTGTATATTTTGGAAATTATATTGTAAAAAAATAAATAAATTTTAGAATTCCTTTTGATGTAAATTAGTGGCATGTAATATATTTATAAGGAATGAATTTGTAATTTTATATATTTAGTATTATTTATAAAAATATTTCTAAATATTATAGTTTAATTGAATGAGTTCTTTTAAATCAAATTATTCACATCAGTAGTTGCATATTTTAAATAAAAAAATGTATGCTAATAAATATTCTGCTAATAATAAACTCGAAAATTGAAATAAAAATATTTATACAATAAAAAATTAAGCGTTGGTTTTAAAAACAAATGAGTTTAGTAGCACTTCCATATCCTGTTAACGATTAGCAGGGTAAGGGAGCGCTACATTTAGTGGTATTAGAGCTCAGGCTAATTGATTCTTAATCAATGGGTGTAAAATAGAATCATGCATATGCATAAAATGTTGCAATTATCTGACTTGGGTCCATTCTTCTGGTTGATAGGTAGATATGGATTAGGGATCGAAACAAGATTTCTCGGAAGACGAACTGAGTAACAGTCTTTCAAACTCAGCCAATCTCAGACAACCTTCATCAGTGAGAGATTCCGGGCCGAGTGTAGTAGCTCCATTGAAAGCCGATGGACAAGCTAATTTAGGACATGAACCTCTTATGGAACAGATAGCAAATTTGTTGCAACAGATAGTACAAGTAGTTCCACAACTAGCTCCACATCCTCCTCCACCTCAGCCAAAAGCCTGGATTGATAAGCTGAGAAAATATGGGGCCACATATTTTATGGGAAGGAGAGAGGATGACCCAGAAGCTTCAGAGTTTTGGATGGAATCCACAGAAAGGGTGTTTGAGGAACTTGAGTGTCCAGAGGAACAAAAGGTCAGATATGCAGTATTCCTTTTAAAAGATCATGCCTATGACTGGTGGAAATCAATTTTATCAAAGCCCCAAACACCGAAACCACCAGATTGTGCCTAGAGTGCCTAGAGTTTATGTGAATGAAAAGAAAAGGAAGTTTCAAGACTTGAAGCAAGGAAGCATGTCGGTGGCAGAATACAAGATGAAATTCACCAGATTGAGTAAATATGCAGCTGGAATCATTGCTAATGAGACAGATAGATGTCGTAGATTTGAGGATGGACTTAATGATGATATTGGGAATATGGTGATCACCCTTAAGCTTGAGGATTTTGCTACACTAGTATCCTCGGCCATTAGTGTGGAAAAGAGGTCAAAGAGAAAGAGGATATAAGAGCCACCCCGGAGATTGACAATTAGCATGGCCTAAACATCAGGTAAAAGAGGGCAGACAACGCCTAGATTTTTCCAGTCACGGGGTTTTGGACCAACCTTTTCAGTTAGGCAAAGACAACGGTCGAGGCCAGAGGGGTCTACAGCTAGTGCACCAGCTTCGGGTAACAGGAGATTCATATCTGTCACATGTCAGCATTGTGGAAGATCACATGCAGGTGATTACTGGTGGATTACTGGAGCATGCTTACGATGCGGATCTATTGAGCACAAATAGAAAGATTGCCCTAGAGGAAGAGGTACATGTGGTGTAGTATCAGTGTAGGTTCATAATGTCACTCGAGGCAGAGGTAGAGGACATAAACAGTCTAGAAACGGCAGGATTGGGCAGAGTGTATCAGAATCGGTGAATAAAGCATAAGGTAGCCGAGCCCCAGCCCGAGCATATGCCATGAGAGCTCGTGAGGAGCAGGATGCCTCGGATGTCATTATCGGTAAATTTTCTCTTTATGATTTGATTTATTTTCACTGATAGATCCGAGTTCTACACATTCATATTTATGCATGTCACCACCTAGTCAGGGGAATATGGTAGCAGAGGAATTAGATTGTGATATATTAGTGAGAAATTCTTTGGGTCATGGAGTGAAAGTTAGTCGAGTCTATAAAAACAGTCCAATCAAAGCTCATAATGTAGAATTCCTAGCTGACCTAATAGAGTTGTCATTCCGTGAGTTTGATGCAATCTTGGGGATGGATTGGTTAACTCTGCATAAGGCAATGGTGGATTGCCAATATAGGAGAGTGACTTTCAAGAATTCAGGGCAGGATGACGTGATTGTCTTGGGTGAGAACCGACCATACTTGTCTAATGTCATTTCTGTGACGAAGGCAAGTAAGCTTATCAGAAAGGGATGTGAAACATTTTTGGCACATATTGTAGATACCAAGAAATGGAGTCTAGATCTCAGAGAGATTCCTACAGTATGTGAACATCCATATATCTTCCCTCAGGACTTGCTAGGGAGATAGAGTTTGCCATAGATGTTTTGCCAAGCACAACCCCAATATCGATCACTCCCTACAGAATGGCACCTGCTGAAGTAAAAGAATTAAAAGTGCAATTGCAAGAGTTGTTAGTGAAAGGGTTTATCAGGCCTAGTGTCTCACCTTGGGGTGCTCCGGTTCTATTTGTGAAAAAGAAGGATGACATCTTTCGTTTGTGCATTGATTATCGTTAGTTGAACAAGATGACAATTAAGAACAAATATCCCTTACCGAGAATAGATGACTTATTTGATCAGTTGAAAGGAACAGGGGTATTTTCTAAAATTGACCTCATATCAGGTTATCACTAATTGAGAATTAGATAATCAGACATTTCAAAAACAATATTTAGGACTCGGTATGGTTATTACGAGTTCTTAGTAATGCCTTTTGGCCTGATGAATGCCCTAGCATCATTTATGGATCTAATGAATACAATCTTTAGGCCTTATTTGGACCAATTCATGGCGGTGTTCATAGATGATATCCTGGTGTACTCTAGAAGCAAAGAAGAACATGATCAACATCTTCGTATTGTCTTCTATACCTTAAGAGAGAATCAATTATATGCGAAGTTGTCGAAATGTGCTTTCTGGTTAGATGACTTATTTGATCAGTTGAAAGGAGCAGGGGTATTTTCTAAAATTGACCTCATATCAGGTTATCACCAATTGAGAATTAGATAATCAGACATTTCAAAAACAATATTTAGGACTCGGTATGGTCATTATGAGTTCTTAGTAATGCCTTTTGGCCTGATGAATGCCCTAGCATCATTTATGGATCTAATGAATAGAATCTTTAGGCCTTATTTGGACCAGTTCGTGGTG
This sequence comes from Triadica sebifera, assembly GCA_023653625.1. NCBI lineage: Eukaryota > Viridiplantae > Streptophyta > Magnoliopsida > Malpighiales > Euphorbiaceae > Triadica > Triadica sebifera. The sequence goes on from CM042910.1 coordinate 4,457,236, forward strand.
GTGTTCATAGATGATATCCTGGTGTACTCTAGAAGCAAAGAAGAACATGATCAACATCTTCGTATTGTCTTCCATACCTTAATAGAGAATTAATTATATGCGAAGTTGTCGAAATGTGCATTCTGGTTAGATGAAGTGGCCTTTCTAGGGCATATTGTCTCAGCCGATGGGATCAGAGTCGACTCCAGTGAGGTAGAGGCAATCCTTAACTGGAAACTGCCTCAGAATGTGACAGAAGTGAGAAGTTTTCTTGGTTTGGCTGGTTATTATTGGAGATTTGTGAAAGGATTTTCAATGATAGCTTCACCACTGACAAAATTGCTTAGAAAGGAGACCAAATTTGAATGGACAGGCCGGTGCCATAATAGTTTTGATAAGTTGAAGAAAATGTTGACAGAAGCACCAGTGTTAACATAGCCTACTGCGGGAAAAGATTATGTGGTGTACAGTGATGCTTCCCTTAATGGTTTGGGTTGTGTACTAATGCAAGAAGGCAAAGTGATCGCTTATGCTTCCAGACAACTGAAGCCTCATGAGAGAAATTATTCGACACATGATCTGGAACTAGTAGCCATTGTGTTTGCATTAAAAATATGGCGAAACTACCTATATGGCGAGCAATGTTATATCTATACAGACCATAAAAGTCTGAAATATTTGCCTTCACAGAAGGAACTCAATTTGAGACAGAGGCGATGGCTAGAATTAATCAAAAACTACAATTGTATCATTGATTATCAGCCGGGTAAGGCCAATGTGGTAGTTGACACTTTGAGTAGAAAAACTCTGGTAGGTAAATGTTAAAACTTAAATTTATTAAGTGAACAAGAAAAAAAATGAAATAATAAGTTCTTTATATATTATTTGAGTAGAATTGCGGATTTAACCCACATTTATTCAACAAGTAAAGGACTATCAGAAGCCGGACACAAAATTAAAGAAAATCTTTGAAATGGTGAAAAAGGGTGAAAAACCAGAATTTAATATCAAATCAGATGGGAGTTTAAGGCAAAAAGGTAGGTTATGTGTACTAGGCATACCAGAATTGAAACAAGAGATTTTGAAGGAGGCTCACAATGTTATTTATGCAATGCACCCGGGAAGGAAAAAAATGTATCATGACTTGAGGGCATATTACTGGTGGCTAGGGATGAAAAGAGATATCACACAGTATACTACCAGATGTTTTACTTGTCAGCAAGTGAAAGCTGAGCATTAAGTACCAAATGGATTATTGCAGTCAATTTCAATTATGGAGTGGAAATGGGAAAGAGTTACAATGGATTTTGTTTCTTGTTTGCCTTTGACATAAAAGAGGCATGCTTCAGTATGGGTAGTGGTGGACCGACTCACTAAATCAGCTTATTTTCTACCGATCAAGATGGATTATCCACTTAACCGTTTGGCAGAGATCTATGTTAATGAGATAATCTGTTTACATGGTGTGCTAGTTTCAATCATTTTAGATCGAGACCCAAGGTTCACTTTAAAATTCTAGAAAAGTTTGCATTAAGCCATGGGTACTCGACTCAATTTCAGCACAGCTTTCCACCCATAAACAGATGGACAATCAGAGAGGGTCATACAAATATTAGAAGATATGTTGAGGAGTTGTGTAATAGAATTTGAAGGCAATTGGGACAAACATCTTCCATTGATAGAATTTGCCAACAATAATAGTCACCAAGCCAGTATCGGTATGACACCATATGAAGTCTTGTATGGGAGAATGTAGAATGCCTCTATGTTGGACCGAGCTTAGTGAAAAGAAAGTAGTGGGTTCAGATCTAGTACAACAGACAGAGAAAAAAGTGAGAGTAATAAGAGATAGGCTGAAAGTTGCTGCTGATAGATAGAAATCATATGTAGATTTGAAAAAAATGGATATTGAGTATACAGTTGGTGACAAAGTATTCTTAAAAGTCTCAACATGGAAAAGGATTTTTCGATTTGGAAAAAAGGAAAAGTTGAGTCCTAGGTTCATTGGACCTTATGAGGTACTTGAACGCATAGGTCACGTGGCGTACAAAATAGATCTACCACTAGATTTAGACAAGATTCACAATGTATTCCATGTGTCCATATTGAGAAGATATCGATCAGATTCATCTCATATCATATCAGCAAAACCTATAGAGATACGACCAAATCTAACTTATGAAGAGGAGCTGGTGGAAATTCTAGCTCGAGAAATGAAAGAGCTACGGAACAAGAAGGTGCCATTGATAAAGGTTTTATGGAAAAATCATAATTCAGAATAGGCGACTTGGGAAAATGAAGAGGTGATGAAGGTTCAATATCCACAATTATTCCACTCCAGTTAAAAAAGGTAAATTTAGAGGACAAATTTTTTTTAAGGAGGGAAAAATTGTAATGCTAGATAATTTAGGTCATAGTTGAGGTTGACCGAAATTCGGCTCACCAAACCAATCGGAGTCTAAATTCGGACATGAAAGAAAAAAAGTAAAATGATAATAAAATATGAGAAAAATATTTTGGATATTACTAATTGAGAATTTTGAAGTTCGGAATTAAAATTTAGAAAAAAAATAATTTTTCGCTGAACAAAATTGGAAATTGCAGTGTTTTTGGCACATATATTTTAAGAAGGCATAAAAATAGAATATTTTTATCTAAAGAAAGGAATATTCTTTTAATTAAAATAAAGTAAGAGTGATTTAAATTAATGGACCAATAGAAAACAAGATTAGCCTTTAATCACAACCACCCACCTAATTCAACTGTAAAAAGTCAAATTTTCACTTTTTGTTCATTATTCTTCTTGTTCCTCATCTTAATCAAAGAAAATTCTTTTTCTTTTCTCTCTTTTTCCGTGACCCTTTCTCCCCCATTTATTCATCTTTTTGTTCTTCAATTAAAGCTAAGATTAGATGGAAAAAAAGAGGAATTAAGGCAAGATCATCAAAGAAGTGAAGTTAAGTGAGCAAAACCAAGGAAGAGGAAGGAAGAAAGGAAGAGAAAAAGAGAAAGAAGACTTTGGTCATTTTGAAGATCATCAAAGGTGAGTTCAGATTTTCCATTTTCTCACTTTTCTTCTTCTCTTTTCTTTGAGTTTGGGATTAGTTTCCATTAAAGCTAGTAATTTATGGTTATTATTATGTTAATGGTGATTAAGGGTGGATTACTGTGATCAGTGTTTGATTAGTGTAAAATATGTTATGGATTACTGTGAACAAACTTTGAACCAAAATGAAAGAGGAAGTAAGAGCAAAGAGAAAACTAGCTAGGAAAAAGATAAAAGTGAAGAGAAGTGAAATTTTTGAGGTATGTACATTTGGCAAAAATTCAATGTAGAAAAATATTGATTTTGATTTTGTGATGTTGTGAAATTTTGTATGAATTGGTGATTAAATGATGTCATGAATGTGAAAATAAAAATTAGAATATGAGGTTGATGCATGAAAATGGAAATTGTATGAATTAATTGATGTGTTGGAAAATTCGTCTTATGAACAGTATCTAGTTTTCTGATCACAACTTGAATTCTGGAAATGATTTTTGAGTAATTCTTATTGGGTTGGAAATCTAAGACATAGGACTTCAACTTTTATTAAGACCATTAGACTTGAATATGACAGGAATTAGGTAACAAATGGACTCAAAGTTTGTACTAGAAATCTGTCCAGTAAAATACTGGGCAGATTACAGAGAACATAACTTAGAAACAAATTCATATATTTTGCTAAAAATTTTGGTTTAATGTGATTCTAGTTGAAAATTTAAGATAAGACATGTACCTACATTTTTCTAATTGATCACTTGCCCAAATTCCATCTAAAAATGGATAAAAAATATAGAGAAAAATAAGGCAGAAATCTGTCCAGTAAAATACTAGGCAGATTGGAATGAACGTAGCTTAGAAGAAAATCTATAACTTTTGCTAACAAATTTGGTTTAATGTGATTCGAGTTGGAAATTAAAGATACGACATGTACCTACATTTTGTTAGTTGATCACTTGTCCAAATTCCATCTAAAAATGGACTAAAAATACAGGAAAACATAAGGAAGAAATGCTATCCAGAATAGGACAGTTTGCACATATGTGTTGATTATGAAATTTTGTGATAGAAAAATATATTATTTGATTTTCTTGTAGTTATAATGATTGAATGAGCAAGTATGAGGTTGTGAAATATTTCATAGGAATTATTGCATTTATTTGGAATTTATATTAGTATTACATACATAATTTATGTAAATAATAATAAAGGTAACAAATATAATTAAACCCTATAACATCCTGTTGAGAATTATAAATTAGGATAAGTTGACATGCCAATAAAAGGATAGAAATGTATGCACTAAAAATAATAGTGTTGAGATTTAATTTACGTAGGCATTAAGAAATAATGCTGAGTTGAAATTACGTAGACACTGAGAAATAGTATTGAGTTCGAAATTACATAAATACCAAAAAAGTGTTGAGTTGTTATTGAAAATGTAGGCGTTAAATGCCGAATTATAAAATAATTATGTAGGCGTCGAGTATACTGTCGAAGAGCAGAAGTCCTGTATCCAGTGTTTAGTTCCGGTCTAAGATATCGTGGGATATTAAACAAATAACAGAAAAAAGTGTGAATTATGAAATTTATATTGTAAATTTTATATTTTGAATTGTTAAGCATTTCAAGCATGCTTAATGAAATGAATGTTAAAATTGATGAATTGAATATTTTTGCATGACAAAAATAGTTTTAATATTATGTGAATATTTGGCATGCTTAGTATGTTGATTAGAGTTTTTAAAGGTTTATTTTGGAAATATTTATAAAATTATTGGATAATTGTCAAATGTACCACTAAGTTAGTAGCTTAGCACTTGTGTTTGATGTGCAGATAAATAGACGTAGCTGTTGCGTTGGGGCGACTAAAGATAAGGGGAACCCCAAAATCAGATTCCAGCTGTCTAGTTTCTTTTTGTATGTTTTGAAAATTATATTGTAAAAAAAAATTTAAGAATTCCTTTTGATGTAAATTTGTGGCATGTAATATTTATAAGGAATAAATTTGGTAATTTTATATATCTAGTATTATTTGTAAAAATATTTCTAAATATTATTGTTTAATTGAATGAGTTCTTTTAAATCAAATTATTTACATTAGTTGCATATTTTAAATAAAAAAATATATGGTAATAAATATTCCGCTAATAATAAACTCGAAAATTGAAATAAAAATATTTATACAATAAATTGAGTGTTGATTTTAAAACAAATGAGCTTAGTAGCATTTTCATATCCTGTTAATGATTAGTAGGGTAATGAAGTGCTATAATTTGAAAATGGTTTTCTGCCATAAATGAACTAAACATGATTAAAGTTATAGTCTTATAAAAATTAAAGGAAAACATGATTTCTTACCTCAATCGAAGTAAACATAACTAGGATGGAAGATTCATCTCCTCTCTTCCTCCTATGGTTTGGCCTTTTTAAGAACACTTCTTCCCTATGTTCCTTTTACACAAGAACTTGCTTAAACTTTGATCTTTTGCTTTAGATTAGGTGTTTAGGGTTGGGAATAAAAAAAACATAAGACATTAGCCTCTGGTGTGAAAAACTCTAAATTCTAGGGTTCCTTTTTATTTTTAGGTCATGGGAGAAAGACAGAATAACTAATGAAATTTATGTATGGCGATGTTCACAGGCATGACAATTACTGCCACAACCGTGAATCTGCTTAAATTCAAATTTTCATCTCGCGATGGTTCACAGTCGTGAAAGTATTGTCACGAGCTTGAACCCTGTGACATTTCACATTCTTATCTCTTTTCAACTTTTTTCTTATAATCCTTACTCACATACTTATATTACTAAGCTCTAATTACGAATATTACAAGTTGTGTTTCAAAAAGGTAGAGTTTTGAATGTTGTTCACACCTGTGAATGGGATTTCACAACCGTGAATATCATGGTCTCATGAAAAATGGTTTGCAGAGTTAGTGAGCTAAAGCCGTGTTTTTCTCTTTCTTTTATGCCTTCTGTCTGCCATATACCTACTCCACCACCCTTATGACCCAAGCTTGCATGACAGATGCATCTTCTTCACCATCTTCATCTCTCGTAACACAAAACCCCTATAGTTAAACCTCGGTTGAAGTTTCAAAGGGAAAAAGGAAGGAGTTCTTAAGGTTGAACCTAAGGTTAGTTTGAAAGATAGAGTTAAGTGGTTTGTTTTATGTTCTATGGTTATAAGAGATAGGTTTTTCATGTGATAAGTGCTAGAGCCAGTGATCATGTTTACCCAAGGGGTTAGGCAAGCTTGAAAGCTTGAAGAGGTTAAATATCCATTGTTAAAGGTTAGTTAATATATGCATATTTTCCTTCTTTCTTGGATGTTGCCATGTTTTATGGTATGAATAATAAGAAAATGTGATTACTAGTAGGAGTGAGCTTTTGGTTATATATATGTTGAAATGCTATGGAAATAAGTTAGGAATTTAATGATGTTCCAAGAGACATTTTTGGCATGATTTATGTTTAAATGGATTTAAATGTTATTAAAGGCATGTTGTTAGTATGATATTTTGTTGAATGTTGATAAGAGTTATTGACATTAGTCAATCATAGAGGCTTTTACATGTAATTTTGTGATGCTCTATTTTACCTTGAGTTTCTGTTATGGAATCCCAGAAATTCATACACGTACGTCTATAAATATTACATACAAACACGTCTCACGCCCAGGAAAAATGAGTAATGCCTATGAAATATCAACCTAGAAAATGCCTAGAATGGGAAAAAAAAACTTTCACGCTTTATGTCATGGCTAGGGAAGTCGTTAATAAATAGGTTCACGCTCGTGAACAAATAGTCACGACCATGAACATTGATATTTAGACTTTCACTATTCACCCTCATAAATTTCACGATTTGATTCGTGATCAAGAATGTATGGTTTTATGTCTATGAAGTATATTTTATGGTCGTGAATAAAGTGTATATAGAAAGGGTATTTTCGGTTCTTATAACACTTTCCATTTTAAATTTCTGCTATCTTTTTCAAAATCATAAGCATTATCATGCATCATTCATGCATAGGGGTGAGCATTCGGTAATTCGGTTACCGAATTGAAAAAAATTTCAGTAACTGAATACGAAATTCTTCAAAAATGCCTTATTGATTACCAAATCAAATAAAATATTTGGTTACCGATTACCGAATTTTGAATATCGGTAATTTCCCAATAATCGAAAATTTTACCAATTTTTTTAAACTTTACCTAAATTTATCAAATTTCTTAACTAATTTAATTATAATAAAAATTATATATATATATATATATATCATATAAATTAAAAAACCAAAAAATAACATATTTTTTAAAATAAATTAAAAAATATATTTTTAAAAAATATAAATATCATAATAAATTTCACAAATATGAAACCCAATACATTATCATTATATCTTAAAATTAATTAGCGATAAGCAATTTCATTGCTGAACAATTCTTAAACATAAATAAACTTTAGAACTTCAATACTTATTGTTTAGCTGGCGTGTAAAAGAAGTTGGCTACTCATTGTTGTCGTCAGTATTTGAAGTTGGAAGCTAAACTTAAGAGGGAGCTCGATCTTGTCCTTCACCAAGAAGAGCTTGTGTGGTTTTAAAAGTCCAGAGAACAATGGATCAAGTCGGGTGATCGTAATACTCATTTTTTTCACACTCCTACTTTTGTGAAAAGTAATAAGAATCATATTCGAGGATTAAAGAATAATAAGAGTGAGTGGGTACTAGAGGATGAAGTATTAAATGACATGACTCAACTTTTCTTTATGAATTATATACAGAGGATTCATTTCTTATTCATGATTTGCTCTTTAGAGTAAAACTTCCTACTCTTGATTTTGAAATGATATCTTCTCTTCATAGATTGTTCACGCCTGATGAGATTTGCAATGGGTTTCAGGAAGGTTTCTTTGAAAACATTTGTTTGCAATGGTATCCTAGCTTTCTTAAATGAAGGTAAGTTGGACAAGAGGTTAAATGAGACTTTAACTGTTCTTATTTCCAAGGTTTCTAATCCTGAGATGTTGAGCCAATTTTGCCCTATAAACTTGTGTAATGTTGTTTACATGATTATTTGAACAAAATTAAGCCAATTCTTCCTCATTTTATTTCTCTAGTTTAGAAGAGCTTTGTTCTTGGGAGGCATATCTTTGATAACATTTTTATTTTTCTGGAGCTTAGGCAATTTATGAGGGTGACTAAGAGTGGCAAGAATTTCATGTCTTTGAAAATTGATCTAGCTAAAGCCTATGATCAGTTATCTTGTGGTTTCATATTGTTGATGTAATATTATAGAGTGTGCAATCTAGTTTTATGTGGTCATGTGGAATGGCGAATAAATTCCTAGTTTCATTTTATCTTGGGGTATCAAGAAGGGGGACCATTTATCCTTTTATCTCTGTTGGACCTTGAGGGATATTTCCATAATTTTGATGGTAAACAATAATTGAGCAATAGAAAATTTAATCATATTTTGTGTTCTAAGTGTTTAAGCATGTTAAATATTCTTGAGACCATAAAAGAAAGTTATTCAAGTCAATTGAAGTTCAAAGATTGAAATTCTGAAGAGAGTCACGCTCGTAAATATGGTCATACCTGTTAATGAAAATAGCCACTCCTGTGAGACTAGATTTTCACGCATGTGAAATATTTGGTCATGCCTATGAAGACTTGTGTGCTCCAAAGTTTCATATTCAATTATTCAGAGTTGTGAAGCATTAGCTTACATGTGAAGCACAAAATGTCACACACGTGAATGATTATGCAAATTTTGAATAGAGACGTTCATGGCTAGTTTCACTACTTTAGTCACAACTTCATCATGAGCATTCATGCCCGTGAAGGTTCAGTCATGCCTATGAATATGGAAAGAGACAATGTCAAGTGCAAATGAAAAAATGGTTGAACGGTTAGTTTTGCATTGAATGCACTCCAAATGACTAAATACAACACATTTATGACTTCCAAATAATAATAAAAAAAAAAGAATTATCTATTATCTAATCTTGTAAAAACTTGTGAATTCAATATTTTCATCTACTTGATTCAATTTTATGTTGTAACCATTAATGCTTAATATTGTTGAGTTGCTTTAGTAGTTGAGTGGTTTAATTCTTGTAATCAATTGCTCAATAGTGAGATTGAATGAGTTGGGTTATGAGTAAAATACTTGTAAGGGTTTTTATGTGAGTCATCAAAACACAAAAATTTGGTTGTTGTGTTAGCCATTAAAACACAATAATTTTATGGGTTATGTGTTAGCTAAGAGAGTAAAACACCTTAGTTGTGAGTGAGCTAGGGAAAACTCTATTATAATACTTTATGCTAGTGAAATACACAATTGTGATTTTGGAAATGACATAGGGTTCATTAACACCTGAACCTCTATAAATCTTGTGTCTCTCACATCTCTTCTTTCCTCTCTATTAATTTCTTAGTAATTACTTTAAGCAAAATTTTAATTACCAACAAATTCAACACCCCTTCTTGGTCATTGTTTGGGTAACAATTGGTATCAGAGCTAAGTCTAGCATTCAAGCATAACAAGCGCTGAATTATGGTCAACAAAGAATTTCATAGTCTCAAACCTTTCTTCAATGGAGCAAATTATACAAATCAGAAGTTTAGGATGGAGACTTATCTTGATAGTGCGGAATAGATGTTTGGGATACCTTTCTAAAGGAATAAACACCTCCAATAAGAAAAAAATTTGAAGGTGAAGAAGCAATTGTCCTAAGAGATGATTGGATGAAGCTTTGAAAGAGAGAAAATGACAAAAATAAGAAAGCCATGATAATCTTAATAAGTTTTTCTATCTCTTGAAGAATGTGGTAGAATTCAATATTTTCTAACCATTTATTCTATTTGGAAGACATTGGAGAACTACCATGAAGGCATAAAGCAAGTAAAATTCAAGAAGATTCAACTTCTTGTCACTGAATATGAACTCTTCAAGATAAAGCCCAATGAGACCATAACTGAAATGATAATCACCTTGCCATCGTCAATGGCATGAGGAAGCTTAGAAAGCATTACAATTTGGAAGATGTAAATAACAAGATTTTAAAGGGTATTCTAATGAAGGATTATGGCTCAAGGGTTGTGGATAATGAAAAAGCCAATGAAAACTTGAGCATAATCCCTACTAATGTTCTTATTGGCAAACTTCTCAATCATGAAATGGATCCAGTAAGAAAAAGGAGCTTGAAGGAGAAAAGGAAAGAAGAAAGCCCATAACACTCAAAGCTTCAACTTCCATGCCTCAAGATGAAGACTTTTTTAGTGATGAGGAGATAAGTGATGTGAGAGATGAATAAATACCCTTACTTTCAAGGAAGATCAAAAGAATGATTACAAAAGGCCACTAAATCCACTTTTAGGAACTCCTCATCTAATAAGAGCAAGAAGGAAATTAAATACTATGAATGTGGGAAGAAATGACACATTAAATCGGAGTACCTCATGCTCAAGAAGTACAAGAGGAGACCTAATAATGAAGATCAAGACAATGGTCACAAAAACCACATAGGATGATGACTCCTTAATATTTCTTGAAGATGAAGAAGATGAGGTGGCTAACTTGTGCTTCATGGTTATTAAGGATGACTCTACTAATGAGGTATGTTCCATATCTTAAACTTATGATGAATTATGTGATTTAATTTATAATGATGATGATGATATAGTTTAATTCTTGAACCTAAAGATAGAAAGGTATAAAAAGAAACTTGAACTTTATAGAAAAAATAGCTCAAATCTTAGAAATGATTTTGGTGACCTTCAAAAGATAGTTCAAGTGCTAAAAGTCTCTAATGAATCTTTAAAAAAGTCATTGGATGAGATTCATCAAAACCCTCAACCAACTCCTTATTAAAAGAAACTAATGCTTTGAAAAATGAGGTTGAGGAACATAGAAACTCTATCTCTAAATTTCATAGAAGGAAAAAAAGTTTATATACCTTAATTGTATCTTAAAGGCCTCCCTTAGTGAGACATGACCTAGACTTCAATAGAGCATCATTATCCTCCCCACCTAGAATAATATTTATTAATTCTAATACTTCACAAACCTCATCTATTAAGTTAATAGCTTCCAAGGCTAAAGGCAAAGTACACATAAAATACCCTACTCAAAAGAAGAATAATAATGGGTCACATGGCTCAAAAGGGAAATCTCAAAAGGCTAAGCACGTCTTCTTATATAAGAAGCATGCACCTAAGGAAACATCCGCTACACATGTTTGCTCATGTTCATATGCAAATGTTACATGTAGTGAGGCCTAAACTTCATGCAAAGTGCCTAAACCAATTTAAATCTAAACAATGTCACAACTGCATGAAGTTTGGGCACATAAACATTCATTGTTTTGTAGGAAAACTCACAGGGACCTTCTAAAGCTATCCTCCAAAGACGTAAGTTCATTTGGGTACCTAACAACAAACCTAAATTATTGTTTTGTAGGTGTGTCTCAAGTCCACATTGAAGGAAAATGCTTAACTAGTGAATAGTGGATGCTCAAGGCACATGATAGGAATATTTTCATCCAAATCAAAAGGATTGATGGTGGTAAGGTAACATTTGAAAACAATGCCAAGAGAGAGCTAATTGGCATTGGTTCAATTGGTTTAAATAATATTTTTTAATTGAAGATGTTTTACTTGTTGATGGTTTAAAACTCAATCTTTTAAGTGTGAGTGAATTAAGTGATAAGGGAAACCATGTCACCTTAGATGTCTTGTAACCACCCTAAGTGGCCAAGAGATATTCAAAGGAGATGGAAATGACAATACTTACATAACACAAGTTAACTAACCTTTTCTCTAAGTGTCTCATGCTATTAGTGATGAGTCTTGGCTATGACATAAAATGCTTGGGTATGCAAGTATGAATTTAATTCAAATCCTTAGCAAAGAAGAGCTAGTGGATGAGTTACCTAAAGTCAAATTTGCAAATGATAAGACATGTGATTCTTGTCAAAAGGGAAAACAATATAAAACATTTTTCAAGCCTAAGAATGTTATAAGTACTACTAGACATTTATAATTTTTGCATCTATATCTTTTTGGACCTACTAGAGTTACAAGCTTAGGATATAAGCACTATACTTTTGTAATTGTTGATAATTACTCTAGGTTTAATTGAGTAATTTTCTTAGCTTATAAAAGTGATATTTTTGAATCTTTTAAAAACTTTTCCAAAGAAAATCAAAAATCAAAAAGATTATTTTATTTCTAAAATAAGAAGTGATCATGAATTTTTTTTTTTTGAAAATAAGCACTTTGAAAACTTTTGTTTGGAAGATGGTATTTCATGTCATATCCATTAATTTAGGCCCTGAATCACGTGTGTCTCTAAACTGATGTGTTTGATCGATCAGAATCTAAATTTAGATTTTGACTGAAAAATAATTAAAATAATGGCAAATGATTATAGAAGATGCCTAATTAAATGTTTAAAGTGTGTAATATGTTAGATTACAGTAATAGACTAAAATACAAAATTTTAAAAAATTTCAAGTTTATTTGCAATTTACAAAAATTGGAGGATTAACTAGGATAATTGCCAATTAAATATATATTTTGGTCATTTCATTGAGATGTTGGCCGACCACCATAGTATAAAAGGAGATTAAAATGCTAATTGTGCAAAATATCATGGTTTAAGGTCTAATGGTGGGACCCATTGAAGACTTTATTTCTTCTTCTTTATTTCTTTTTCTTTTCTTCTCCCTTATCACATTCTTTGACCCATTTTCTGCACTCCAAAATCAGTCCCACGCCTCCCTCACTTTCCACCATAGCCAAAGCTTGGTCAAAAGAGAGAAAGAGAGGAAGTGTAAAGAGAAAAACAAGTTAAGACCATTTTTCTTATACAACAAAGCTTGAGGAAGCCTAAAGGAGCGAAAATAAAGTGGAAAAAAGCAAGAAGATAGGAGAGAGAGAAAACTTTAGGGTTCGACCATGAAAGTAAATAAGTGATGGCAAGGCGGTTTCTCTTATCTTTCATGTTTTTCTCTAAATGAAGATAATGATTAGAGCTCATTTGGAGTTTGTTTTTAAGGAAATAGAGTTTAGGGTTTAAGAGAGAGAAAATAGGATTTAGAGACATGTTGAAAGAGAAATTTTTTATGATAATTTTATTTATTTTATTGACAAAGTAAGTACACTTCCTACCGGTCAAGATGGACTACCCGTTGAACAAACTAGCAGATATTTATGTAAATGAGATTGTGAGACTACACAGAGTGTAGTGTCCATCATTTCTAATAGAGATCCTAGATTTACATTACAATTCTGGAAGAATTTACAACAAGTTTTGAGAACCTAATTCAATTTTGGCACTACTTTCCATCCATAGACAAATGAACACTACAAAAAAATATGAAAATAGCGACCACAAAATATGATCTAGAAAAACCTTGTCGCTAACCTATTTTAGCGACCATATTAAAAGTGTGGTCACAAATTGCGACCACAATATATTGTGGTCACTAAAATTAGCTACTACAACTGTGGTCTCTATTTTGTGACCTCATTATTGGTTATAAAATTATCTTCTTGTGGCGGTAATAGTAAAAAGAAAAGATCAAAGTGGACCAAATAATGACCACTTAATGTGGTCTCTAAATAGTGGTAATTAATGTGATCACAATTTAAAGACCACTTATTGTAGTCACTGTTTAATGACCACTTCTGTGGTCGTAGTTTAGAGACCACTTCTTGTAGTCACAGTTTGGTGACCACGCTTGTGGTTACAGATTAGGAACTTGTAGAATAGAGACTACTGTTTGCAGTCACAAGTTAGCGACCACTATTGTGGTCACAATTTAGTGACCACAATTATGGTCACAGATTAAGGATTCGCAAAATATAGACCACACATGCAATCACAAAATTAGTGACCACATCTGTGGTCACAATGTAGCAACCACTTATGTGGTCTCTAAATAGCGACCAATTATTATATGTGGTCACAAAGTGGTCTCTGAATAGCGACCAATTATTATATGTGGTCACAAAGTGGTCACTGTTTTATTATTATTATTATTATTATTATTATTATTATTATTATTAATGCTGATAATAATAATTATTATTAATTTAAATTAGTAATTAACAAATTTATAATTATTAATAAATAATTAAGTAATTGTTATTTAAATGTAAAATCTACAATTCATTAATATATTATAAGTGCAAATACAATGAAATATTTAAAATATATTATATGTATGTTTGTTATAAAATAATAAACATGAAAAAAAATCTTAAGAATGAGAATTTGGTGGCGACTGAGTGCGATCCTCCTTAGGACATTTAGTAACGGCCAATTATCGCGAATCCTCTCTCTCTCCTCTAACATCTTCATTTGCATTTCCATGCGGCGCATCATCTCATTAGAGCTATCAACAGTACTACGTAGATCATGTACCTCATCCTATAACTGAGAGTGTGATTCCTCAAGCTCCCTAATATGTCGATAAGTTGCCTCAAAGAGGGGTCCAAAGTGCTAGAAATGGAGATTTGTCATTGAGAAATATAGAAGAGAGAATAACAATTATTTTCTCAATGCGATAGTCATGAAAATAACTCTAAAAGGGGCTTTTATATGCTCTCTAATCATAATTAGAGTTAGACACTTTAAACCCTATATTATGTTTCATATTCAGAGTGAAATTCTACATAATCATAGCTCATCACTCGTGTGACATGCCTTAGAGTAGTGGGCATGTAAAGCTGGCAAGCTTTTATCATGCCCATGACAAAACGGTCACTATTGTGCGTGTCAGCTAGCACTTGCTTTTGTCATGCGCGCTCGATGTGCAACACTTTGCACATGATCATGAAACTCTTTCGTGCAAATATCTCTCTCTCATGTTTTAGATCCAATTTAAAGCATATTTCACTTTTTATTTATTCCTCTTATGCGGTGACCTATTAGGTTTCTAGTTATATTGGTGGCTCAAATCATCACATGATTTAAATAAATCATAAGCAGTATCTAGCAATGCATCATGAGCACCCAAAAAAATAAAAAGTCAGTGGTCTGACTATAAACCCTTTCATAGACGATTATTGTGAAATTCGTCATTTCGCCATACTATACCTCAATTGGTTTAGAGTATAGACTGTGTCAACTCCCACTATATTGACTATATCACATCTAGTCCAAATGATTTAGTTCTTATCTCTAAGACTCATTACTCTATTAGATATTTTCTTGAAGACCAACTTCAAGACTTGACCATCTCGACCAAGGATTTTTGAGTAGCGATCTCCTACAAGAGGTCAAGGTATACTCTTCTTCTATCAAGAGTGGTGAATCATTTATTTACTACTTAACTATCTTCCAATACCTTAAGCTATACCCAATCACCACCCCATGAAAGACCTCTGAGAGGTAATAAGGAATGAAATCAAAGTATAGAATTCAGTATTCAAGATAACCTTGAGCATCTTAAGTCTAAGTATACTTGTACCATTGCTATAATGATACCATCACTGATATTGAATAGATATACATGTGATTGTCTTATGGCTAGGTCATCCAATGTACTTGACTATTCTAGCAAACATCCACATTTTAACTCTAAACATCTCTTGTTTACAATTTATGAGATCAACTATTTGACCTAGTTAAAGAGTATAATATATGTTAGTCAATCAGGATTAACAATGTTCTATCTTGTTAATCCTATAACTAGAGATCATTTTGGTATAAACACAATTATACAATATAAGAATTTCATTATCATAATCTGATCATGATTTCCTTTATGGTGTATTCTAAACCAAGGAATTTATTAAATAATTTAAAAATCTACATCAAATTCATTATGAATGAACACTATATAATGAAAAATGTAATTATTAATTAAATAATTGAGTACTTCTGTCCAAGGAGATTGCCTTCAGGGCACCTCTCTGACAAAACTATAATGGGAGGTTTGCCAATTTGGTGCAATCTTGTCATCAACTTTTGTCTCAATTTGAAAAGGTGGAAATTCAACATGCTTATAGATAAGGAAAACAAGTGGCATATGGTTGTCTAATGAAGCTTTGAGTTACCATAAAGGTGTGATGGAGTAGTCAAATCCTCTCCTAAATATTTGGCAATTACTTGAGAATAACATAATTGGTGTGATTTGGCCTAAAAGAGTTGGGGCTTAGTTTCTTTTTGGTTCTTTTCTTTGGGTGATCCCCTCCCGCGTAACCAAAAAACCTATTCACTCATAATAATAACTAACAATTCAATTAAATTGCAATAGGAGTAGAGAGAGCAAAGAAAGAGCGAAAAGAAGGAGAAAGTGTAGAAGAAGAGGAAGAGGAGAGAGAAGAACGAGAAAGAAGGACTAAAAGTGAGACCCATTTTATACATTCTTTTTAAGAAAATATTATGAAGGTTAGATCGTCGTCAGGATTTTAACATGATTAATTTTACTTATAGTAACTGGATTTTATCAAACTTGCAATAAAATAAATATTAAATTTGTCATCACCATAAGGTAACAAAAGAATTTTTTTTCCCTTAAAAATAACTTCTAAAGAGTCAACATGAGTCAACAGCTGTCAATTTGAGGTGGATGTTAATGTGATGCATGTGTTTTGCCACATAATGCCAAATCACATATGAAGCGCCACATAGACTGACACATGGCAGACATGTCATCACATTACAATGTTTAAAAAAAAGAAAAAAAAAATTCCCACTCCATCCATGTTGGAGCCCTACTTTCCCTTATTGAAAAGTCTTATATTTCATTAAAACTGGGAGAAAAACCAATATATGTATCAATGAATGACTTTGATGTCAATCACAAATCTCATCTTTGTGAATCAAACAAAATAAGAAAAATCAAAGCAACACTTTGAGTTAATGACAATTGTGGTCTCTAACTGCAGCTGGAAGGTGGTCGACTCCCATATGCAATCACATATCTATGCTACTTCAAATGGTTTTTTTCAACTTTGAAGACAATGGTCACTACAAAAATATCATATTTTAGTGACCATAGAAAGTGGTCACTATGTGGTCAGTAAATCAGTTTATCGACTACATAATGTGGTTGATAAAATATTAATCGTTAAACCCATTTAGCAACCTCGTGGTCGCTATCTTTAATGACCACAAATAAGGGTCGCTAAATTGTGACCAGAACATGTGGTTGCAATTTGGTCAGTAATTTTGGACGACTAAAGAGGATTGTATAGCGACCAAATAAGGATTGCCTGTAGTGGTTGCTATTGTGATCACAAAAAGTTTTATGTTCATTTAGTAACCAAGTTTAGTGGTCGCTAAATATGGTTTTTTTCAAATAATTATAAAATATTACAATTATTAATTAATAATTTTCTTTTAATATTAATAATTATGGTATATATTATTATTAATATTATATAATTCAAATCGAGCAATAATTACAAATAATAAACTATAATTATTATATAACAAATAAAAAATGTACAATACAATAAAAATGTAAAATTTATCATATAACAAAAAAAAAATACAATACCTGGTTTAATTAGGATCTAAACATATAAAATTGTAAACCTTAAAACCAAATCGATATATGCCAATACAACTTTTCCTATAGCCCACTGAATGTAGGGAATACATATCCACAGAATACAAAGTAAACGATGGCACTTGCCTCCAAGAAGATAATAGGATGTTCTCTTCTGCTTTTTGCCTCAAGAAGGCTATGAATCTCCCAAACATTGGTAAGTAGGGGTGGCAATGGGTACGAGTTTCGTGGGTACTCGCGTCAATCCGAAGCCGTTTAAACCCTAATGGATAACCCTATTAGAGTTTTGGGACAGGTTTGGGTAGTAATATTTAAATCCGTCACGAGTTTGGATATGGTACGGGTAGAGATCTTCGGATACCCGCTACCCGATAAATCCGATTATATATATATTATGCAATTTATTCTATTTTAATTTATTGAATATAATGATATAATTATTTTAATTTTAATGTGCTGAATTAAATTTTATGTTTTATTTGATTTTATAGTGATTTATAGTAGATTATTTATATATTTATAGATTTTTAATTATTTAATTAGTTTGAATTTTATTTTATTTTAAATTTTTTAATGATAAATGGGTAATTATTCAGATTCGGGTATTAATCGGGTAATTTTAATCGGATTTGGGACGGGTACGAGTATTAATATTATAATTTTAAACGAGTTCGGGTATGTATATAAATAATCGGGTTCGGATTCGGGTATGACAATTTTCGCTGGTACCCTACCCGTTGCCACCTCTATTGGTAAGAAAAGCTACTCTGCCTGCCCTTGAACATGCCAACCAAGATCTTCCTGCTACAACATCTTTCCCTTCCAATATTTCACCACCATCCCACCATGTTGCTGCTTCTATAGGCCTATACACAAACAAAACAAACAACAACTTATTCACAATTGATTTTGTAAGAACATGCACACCCATTTTTCTTAGCCCATGAATTTGACTTTCCATTTGAAGAGTTTAGGAGATTCTAATTGGACTCTTATCACCATCCTGTGAGGGCATTATGCCCCATGATGACATTAATAATGTCCTCATTTTTCATTAACCACTAAATATCTAAGGTATCTTGTGAGAGAAAAAAAAAAGGAAAATGTGAAACTTGCCTATTGTGATATTCATTGCAAGAGAAGCAAAGGGTAGAGAGGGTGAGCTTGCCAAATAAACACAGCTATGCACATTTTCTTAACTCCAATCACAAATATATGTTTAGGCTTATCTTAGCTTATGACAACTAAAAATTGTAGAATTGACCTTATAAAGAGAGAGAATGGAGAAAAAAAAAGGATATGCTTTCGCAGGCATTTTGCTTTAATCTCTAGTTAAATTTATTTTCATTCTTATAAATGGGTTTAAATTATGGTACGCATCTTAAATTATTTTCTATTTTTGCATTTTGTGAGTTTGTAGGATTTGTTGTTAAGAGATAATAATATATTTTATGTTATTAAATTTAGAGAAAATAAGATGCTGGTCTTAGGAGTGGATGTTCACAGATATGAAGAGCTTTGATGTGGAGGCTTGAAGCGGTTAAAAAAGGATGTAAGCGGAATATTCATTATGGTGGACAAATTCTCATTTGGGATAATCAATTTCAGAATTTAATCTCCCAAACTTGCCAACCTGGAGGTATTTCTTGTTAAGGATGTATTTGTTAATAATTCTAGAACTTGGAATAGTCAATTGTTATCTCAACTCTTCACTCCAGAGGAAGCTCGGGCTATTAAAGGTAGCTAATCCTATTGGAAATGCTAATAGAGAAAATAAATTGATAAATCAGGAAATTTGAGAGTTACTAATGGTTTTATGTTGAGTATCCTACATGCTTTACCTGCTATTATTTCTGACTAAAATTATGTATAAACAAATATGTAACTATATATAAGATATGAAATCCAATTATTGCTACATGTTGAATGCATATTGGGTATCTGAAATTAATAGCAAAACAAACACTTAGACTTAATTGAAGGGATTAGAAGTGCAAAATTAAGAGGATAATTAAAGAAGAAAAACCTTGGAGAGGTGAGGATTAGGAACAAAGTCAACCGAGAAATCAAGAATGTCATCATGCCTGATGCCTCTAGCAATGTCACATCGCTGCAGAGTTCTACGCTTAAATTCTTCAGTGAACAGCCATGATCAAAGAGTGAGCTCCAAAATGAAGAGATCACATGCCTTTGAGATCAATGTAGGAGTGTCTACGGCTATCATCTAATCAAATTCATAGTAGTTAAATATCACCAAAAAATATCAAACAAGAAATATTAAATCTAATCAACAAATTAAATTCCTATAAATACATCTAATTGCACTGGAAATTTATTATAAAATTTCAAAATCAAAACAAAGACAGCCAAGAAATGAGTATAAACAAGAGGATATCATAGCTATTTGCTTACATGCATAAATTGGTAAAAACTAAAAACAGTTATCATTTGATTAAACAAGTCTTACTATCACCGCTGAAACTTAGCTTTCAGTTCTAAAGAAGTCTCTAAGCTAATCAGTTTGAGAATAAAAGAAGATCAAGAGATGAAAAGGAAAACAAAAATAATAACAGGAGAGGATATATAAAGGCAGTGATAAGAGAATGATGGAATACAGGAATCAGAAAACAGAAGCTGAAAAAAATTTAAGAATTTTGTATTAATTTCTATGGAAGATTATTGTTTCCTCCCTTCAGTTACAGATACCAAGAGTGAGAAAGGAATGTCATTAAAATCAACAACTATAGAATAAACCATTTCTCAAACTAAAATCACACTCAGAAACTGATAATAGCTAGAATCGCTAACCAATTGCAGAAACTAAATAAGCCAACAAGAACTGATAAGAATAAGCCAAGCGTGAGATAGTACAGGCACTGATGGCACACTATCTGGGCAACAATAAACTATGGATCCCATAGCACTGCCCCGTATAGCATGACTAACTTTCACCTAACTCTTTACAGATCAATCCCTTAATACGATCTTTGATTTTCAATAGTCATATTTCTTTTTCTTCCCATTTTTTTGGGTCTGTTGATGAAATTGGTTATCTCAGTTCAGATGCACAAGACTTTCTTTCAATGGAGGTTTGGAGTGGAAAAAAGAACAAAGAGAGCAATGGATACACACTGATGAATAGACATTGAAATAAATATACTAAGCATAGTAAGATCCTGTCATTTATCCTCTTTTTTTTAATCAACAATTAACTTGACCTAGTCAATAGGGACCAAGCTTTAATAGAGCTAATGCATGAGATGACTATAAAGAATTCGTTGTCAGTATTAAAAGTTTTTGCTTCTGGTTGCTATCTCAAACCTTAAGGAAATAATTACAATGCTTTTGACCAAGAAATCCATGAGTTTATAAGTTAATGGGAAAATTTAACTCATCCATTCATTAGTCATAATTATTGTTTGGTGCATGAAAAATAGCTCTGTCTATATCACTCCTAGGCCTGAAAGCAGGTGTAGGCAGGCTGGCTTAGTCTCACACAAATGTGGTGATGCTCTATAGTCACAAACAAATTATTCTAGACAACACTCCAAGGCCCTAAAACTACTTGAGACATCTCACCTTAAGCTTTCCCATTCACCAAAGTAATACAATTAAAGAGTAACAAAATAGATTCTAGCTCAGGTAATTTACCGGTTCATATTTTTAGACTAGCACTATTCTTTAATATCCATTTGGCTACAGTGCCACAATCAATAGGACGGTGGGCTTCCTTAGTACACTACAAGATTAGATTCAGATGTAGTATTGTGCCTAGAAAATAACCACATTTAATACATAACTAGTATGCAAATACTATCCCAATGATGACATAAGAAAAACATAGATCCATGACAACTTCAGGATAATTACATTCCAGCAGAAACTATATGAGCAACGAAGTGTAACATCAAAGCTTCCACTGCCAACAACAAAATCCACATCATAATCACATCCTACAGCTGGACACGACATCTTCATATAGATCCACTTAAGACATAAAAAGACTCTTGTCCATTTCCCACATCTTCATAATCATCCTCCAATACCATCCTCAGTATTTCCTAAGAAATCTAAATCCAGGTTTAAGGACAATTCACCTTTTAAGAGATTATAAACAACATAAGCTTAACAAATTGTTTTATTCAAAAAGTAAAGGGAAATTCAAAATAATATGAAACATGATTTCTATTAATGCTAGATTTATATTTTAACTTTCAATTAAGACATGTGATATCAAACTGTAACCACAAAGGGAGACTTCAAGTTGCTAATTCAAAGTTAAGAGTACACATCAAGAAACAAAACCATTTGATTCATATGAAAACCATTCATGAAAGGTTTATATAGATTGAGGACCAAAAGATCTAAACTATAAAGTGCAGTAGTGAGTAGGTAGAGGAGTTACAAAATAAAGACATTCCTTCCAAGGTACTGGTACAACTGCAGATGCATAACCACCAAAAAAAGGTAGTGGAAAAAAATATTTGCCTTTTCTTTTCCCTTGTTTCGTTACCAGATGAGAAGACAAATCATTGGAATTGAAAACTAGAGGAATCTAAATTCCCAATTTCCCTTCAAATGCTTCCAGACCAAATTGGTGGGAAGTGAATTGAAATATAATAAAAAATATATAATTTCCTTCCCTTATAAATACACATCTAAAACTACAGAAATTTAATTTTTTTTTCCCTTTGCACAAACTATAGAAACATATTCAAAACATGAGTCTTAATGCACTTGCTACTTTATTATTAATATAAATCACAGTTCCACAATTTGGTATCAATATGAATAATTTATACTTCAAATCACACCAGGAAAAGCTACTCAAATTTCAGGACATAGTCCTGTTAAACCTCAACAACCATGAATATAACAAAGCCACCAAGCCATGAAAATAAAGTTGAAAATTAATTATTTTTTCCGAATATCTCTAATCTGGCTCAGTTTAAAATGTTGAGATTAACAATAATACAGATTGATAGATGATTCAAGAATTCCAGCTAAACCAATCCAATGCAACCTAACCTATTAACAACAGAAATTTGTTTTGAATGCCCTTAATTAGACCCTTTTATCGTTATCTCTGATCATCTTTGATAGCAAAAGAACAATTTCTCAAATCTCAAACCTTAACCCTAAAATATGAAGATGTCCATTTTCTTTTTAGATTAAGAAAAGGATAACAGAAAATTAATGAAGAAAAGGGAAATAGAAACAAACCTGAAATAGGAGGAAATTGTTTTTTTTTTTCAATTTCAATTGTCTTAGAGTAATGCAAAAATAAAAATAAAAATCAACTAAAAGTGAAAAAACTTCACAAAGAGGGAAAAGGAAACACAAGAAAGAAGAAAAAAAGGTGACGCATACTCTCTCACTATCTTAGTTGCTTTCCATGGGTTGTGAATATAATGAGTTTGCGCACATGATGTTTGTCAAAATTGCTCAACCAATTTGAGGTAAAATACTAATGATTTATATTCTTCCTCTTCTTCTTCTTTTCCCCTTTTCCTAGAAGTATTTGCTTGCAGAACGGATAAGCAATTGGCAATTCTGAGTGAAATTGGAAAGAACATAAGTAGGAAAGGCGGAGGCAAAGATAGTTACAACAATGACAACACCACCATCGAAAAAACCAAAAATCCATTTCTTCGATTAGAAGATTTCCAGAAAAAAATAGCAATAGCCAGAAATTGGGATTAGGAAATCAAGAGTGAAAAGAGTAATCAGAGTCCCTGCAATCTTGCTTAGATTAGGGTTCTTTGAAATTGGAATCCTGGGAAAAAAAAAATTTATTTTCATGTGCTGCATTTTTTTTATTAATAATAATATTTTAATTTTAATTTTAATCTATCTGATGTGGCATTATTTTTAAAATGTGGGATGATGTGGCATCCTAATGTGACGTCATACTTGTCACTGGTCTACTGATTTAGTACTGTTTGGCGAAATATTGGCGCCACATCAACATCTATATCTTATTTTCGGTCGGTGACTCGTACTAACTTGTTGAAAATTATTTTAATGAGAAAGATGACAAAAAATTTAATATTTATTTTACTAAAGTTTAGAAAAGTCCATTAATCATAGCTGAAATTAACCTAATTTTAATATTGTAGGTCCAAAATGTTCAAAAGGGTTGAATTGAAACTATTTTAAAATTTTCTTCTTGTAACAAATTTTTTTTTTTTTTCTGTCTTTGCTTTTATGTTGGGTAGCATATAAATTTTTATACAATAGAATCTATTGACAGTTTTTTACCACTCGTTTTTAATTAAAATTTTGAGTGAAATAAAAATTAAATATTTTTATAAATAATTAATAAACAATAAGAAAATACTTCAACAAACCAAGTTTGATTAAAAAAACTTAATTTTTTTACATATAAATCCTTATTTGACTTTTTAACTTCCAAATTCTAAGAGTTTTGCTTATATAGCTCAAATCACTTTAAAATTACTTTTCAATTTATCAAACCAAACAAGAACTTGCTACAATAGTAAAAATACCTACATCTACTACCCACAAGAAATTATTTTTGAGAGTTCTCTCTCACTAGTGATCAATTTAGTAGGCAAGGGATTAAGTTAAATTAGTCTTAATGATTTATAAATCCTAGATTTACTCTCACTGCAATCCCTAAGGGTTTTCTAAAAGGCTAACAGTAAAACCACCACCTTTTCTTGGTTAAAGAAAAAGTCTTTTCAAGCTTTTAAACCTGAAATTTGTATAATAAATACAACAAAATCACTCAAAGATTGTGCCTCACTTTCCAACAAATTGTGCAAACCAAAATATGATCAAAATTATGAGTATTTCTAAGGTGTTAAGCTCAAAATATGAAAAGTAGATGAGAGAAAGATTAGAGCACTTGTAAAAATAATTTTTCCTACTTTTTTATGTTTTAATTTGATATTTGTAAGTTATATTTATACTTGAAATTCAAAATAATAGTCAGTACAGTCGTTTGAGTGCAACTATCAAATAAGACATTAAATGTTCAACTACTCTATATAATTTTTCAAAAAGTTATATATAAGGTTTCCTATGGATAGAACCGATTTTCTCCTCTTCAAAGTAGAATTGTTTTTCTCCCTTTTTGAAAACCTTTCTTTTGAAAATCTTTCACAAATAATATTTTTTGCATATCAAATATTATTGCCTAAATAATATTCAAGAAGAGAAGGTTGAATTAGTTGGTAGTTAAAAATTTTTGCTTAAGTAAATACCAAAAAATTAATAGAGAGAAAAAGAAAATATCTTAGAGACAAGATTTTATAAAATTTTAGGTGTTAACTGGAACTCCACAAGTTAAAGCTTAGGAATAATATATAACGAAAGTATATAATGTATATATGGGAGGTATATAGTGGTTATAGAAATTAAAAATATATGAAAAAGTGGAGTTTCCATTGTTTACACCCGAGGTAATCACGATCGTAAATATCGTGAAATTCAGATTTTGAAGTTGAGAAGTTTCATGGTCGTGACATATGTGTTCACGCCTGTGAAGCCCTACAGTTTAAATTGGATAGTTTTATATTTTAACAGAAACTCACAATGATTTAATTAAAAACCCTAGCCACCAAACCTCTAAATCCCGAGAATCAATTCTCCTTCATTCCCTTTGTTTTCTAACTTTGATTTTACGTAACTAATCCTTCAAACAAGATGAAAACTAATTAAAATTAAGGGTTTTGCCAAAGTATTGAATAATAATCAAGGAGAAGGTTAAACACAATTTCGAATTATTGAACCCTTATGTAATCATTGATGCATATGTAAGGGTTTTGTTTTTATTGTTCTTTCGATGTTTCGATTCATTTTTTATATGGGGGTAATGTTTACGGGTTTAAGTTAGGGTTTTATAATGTTGGTGGCTTAATAGATTGAATGACAAAATTAAATGTTAATGTGGTCTCTGATTTCATATTAGGGACTGAGATTGAAGGTGGAGACAACCACCAAAGGCAATAGATACAAGAGAGTTGAGTTTAGGGCTCCAACAATTGAGGTTTGTGCATATACACATTTTTATTTGAATATATTATGTTTGTGGTATGAAATATAATTCTGGTATGTTAATTGACATGAAATGTTGATATATTAGTTGTTGGAATTAAAGTAATTGGCTTGCCTAATTTTGAGATGCATAATAAAGATTGATATATGAAAATTGATTGTGTTATGACATTGTTAATGGTGGACAATTCCTTAATTGATTGAGAATGAATGGAAGATAGCTTTGTTTCTAGTTGATTAAACGTTGAAAATATTAGAAAGTATTGATAGGAGTGGCAAACATTGGTTAGCTTTAGTTCTAATGTATACTGTATTTGGTTCTTAACATGCATCACATACATAGTACAACGGAAAATTAAAATTAATTGAACCCAAAAACCATAGAACGCCCTATAAATATTAAAACCGGATCATACCATCAATATGGAATAAGTTTATTACTTTTGTTTGCAACTTTTGATCTTCCAAGTTGTGAGCTTTTCCTTATTTGTTAGTGTAATATCTGCTAATTTAGGCTCCGAGTCGCACATGTCGAGAAGTTGACGCATTTGACCGATCGGAGTCTAAATTCGGATTTTTACAAAAATTGATTAAGTAATAGCTAAATTAAATGATAAATGCCTAATTAAGTGATTATAAAGTTAAAAGAAGTTGATTTACGGTAAAGGACTAAATTGTAAAATTTGATAATTTTTGGGGTCAAATTGCAATTTACCAAAAATTTGAGGATTTATGAGATTAATTGCTAATTAAAAATAGGAAATCGGACACTTAAAATTGGGTTGGCCGGCCATGACATTAAAGGAAGAAGATTAATATTAATTAAGTATAAAATTAGAAGAAGATGGTCAAATGGTAGGTCCCATATGAAGACTTTTTGGGTACCCTATTTAAGACTTCCTTTTTTTCTTCTTCTTCTCTTTATTTTCTGTCTTATTCTCTATCTCCTATACCAGTCATGCCAGCCCCATTCCACCATAGCCAATCTTGATTTTTACAGAGAGAAAGGGAAGAGAAGGGAAAAAGCATGACAAGGTGATCTTCATGGTCCATGACTCTTAAAGGAGATGGAAAGAGCAAGAAAAATCAAGTTTGGTAGAGAGAGAAAATCTCCAAAGTTGTGAATAAGTGAAGAAAAGTGTAAGGTAAGAAGCATCTCTTCTTCTTCATCATCTTTTCTTAAAGGAAGTTTGAATTTTGAGCTCATCCAAGACTCATGTGGAAAGAGAGAGAAACTAGGGTTTTAAGAGAGAAAAAGAGAGTTTAGGGTCTTAAGGAAATCATATGATAATAATGATTTATGATGTTGTAGGAGTTCCAAGTGACAAGGAACAAGCTCTAAGGAGCAAAGGAAAAGAGAAAGCTACATAGAAGAGTGAAGGAGAAAAATTAAAGTTTGTGCATAACTTAAGGCAATAGCCTATTATTGTTTAAAATAATGCATGTTGAACATAATTTTAGATAAATGCATTTCAAAAATGATGATGATTATGGCATGAAAACATAGGTTTAGACATGTATGAATGAGATAATTGTGTGACATTGAATTAATGATGCATGTTAGAAAATCTTGTATGTTCAAGGCATTTATATGGATTAGAAAGTAATAAGTTAAGTAAAGAACCTTAGAAATGCATGAAATAGAATTTGGTATGATTTGGATAATGTTAAAATGAATGAAAAATGAATATGCAGATTTTCTGCTGAAAGTCACGAGCGTGACTATTGTGTCACGGGCGTGAACTTGAGGGTTCACGGTTGTGACTGATTGTTTCACGGTTGTGACTTTTGGGTGGAAATAGTACTATTCATTCCAGAAGCATTCACGGGTTGGAATCACAGAAGTGAACTTATTCACGGGCGTGAATGAGTAATCACGACCGTGAATGCTTTTGGGCGATTCATTCCAGTAGCATTCACGGTTTGGGATTATGGGCGTGAAATTAGTAATCACAGTCGTGAATGCTCTGTATCTGTAATTATAAATGTGGTTATTAAATGAGGAATTCAGGTAAGTAAATGGAAGTTATTGTCTATCCAGGGAAATAAGAATAATTATATATATATATATATATGTATTGATGTGAAAACGTGTTGTATTGTGATACGGATGAAAAATGTAAATTGACACAGATGATATATGAAATATGATACGGATGAAATATTTAATTGACATGGACGATATATGGAAAATGATACGGATGAAATATGTGAACTAATACAGGTCATAAACATGAATATTGATATGGTTGTGATTGGAAGTAAATAGAGATATATGAATTATATGATATTGAATAAGCCCTAGAACAACTACCTAGAACTATACTAAGGATAGTTTGGCATGCCAAGCAGGGGGGGAGTATGATGAAAACCATTAATGAAATGATTTAAAAAGGATTTTGTTACATATTTCTTTTTGTAATAATAAAAGTTTTATGGATTTTATTTATCATAGTATTATAAACCATACTGCAATTACTGTGTTTAGAAATGTATTTTTAAAAACATTATGGTTTTCAATATTAAATAATTATTTTTTTGATAGAAAGTATTGTAACATTCCTTTATCTGATCGCTCACTGGGTAGGGTGAAGGGGTGTTACATGGTTTTGGTATCAAAACTCGGTTTGGGCGATTTTGGGATTTCAAAATGCGTTTTGAAAATATTAAGCATTGCATATCATATATATATATATATATATATATATATATATATATATATATATATATTGTTGTTCACTGATTAGGATCACTATTTTATTATGATATAAGTATATTATGAATTTTTGATCCTGATAAATTATCATCGAGCAAGCTGAGAGTATCGAGCCCATAGAGACTAAAGTATCATCACAACCTAGTCATCGTCGAGTTGTTGCATCTAAATCTGGTGCCACTTCATCACATGGTCAGTCGAGTGCTGATACTGAATAGACTGAGCTCTTGAGAAATTTAGTTGAGCTATTACTGAGGAATGCACAGCCAGCCCCACCTATAATATAGTTTGAGAGGTTGTGGAAGCTAGGGGCTCCAGATTTCTATGGTAGAAAGGAGGATGATCTCTCAGTGGCAGAAAGAGTTTTTGATCAGCTGCACTGCACAGATGACCAAAAGTACGAGTATGCAGTATCTCCTCTACATGAAAATGCATATGATTAGTGGCGATCAATGTTACAGAGTTCTGAGGCATAAAATCCACTCACCTGGGAGTATTTTCTAGAGAAGTTTAAGGACTAGTACATACCTTCAATCTATACAAATGACAAGAAAATAGAGTTTCTTAGTTTGAAGAAAAAAAGTATGCTAGTTTCTGTGTATAAGCTGGAGTTTACACATTTATGCAAGTATGCAAGTGGGATTGTAAGATTTCATTAAGCTATAAGTCTCGGCTCTACGGTTGATGGATTTCCCTAGATTGTTAACATCTTCTAGGACAATTGAAAGAGTTTTGGCAGCCCAGCAACCATCACAGGATAGGGTTTTTAGGAGACCCATGCCACAGGACAGTGAAGGACCATCTAGCAGCAAAATAGTGAGATTCGCTTATGGCAGGTTTCAGGTTATGAGTTCCAATAGATCTTCATCTTTCAAGCGAGGACATCCCATGAGATCTATTATTTCTATAACCAGTGCACTGACAGTAATGTCACACAGGTCACTACTACCTTTATCTTTGTGTCAGCATTGTGGTCATACACATACTGACGAGTGTTGGTTGATGATAGGAGCTTGTTTGAGATGAAACTCTAAAGGCCATTAATGGAAATACTATCCTCTTTTACAGTATGGCAGAGGTTCTGGGAGCATCGAGCTACAACAAATGCAAGATTTTGGTCAGGGCAGAGGTTGAGGTCAAGGTCAGAGTAGAGGAGGTTGAGCATGGTCCAGTTAGATCAGGTTAGAGACGGTTGAGAGGCCAAAGGATAGCCGAGTCGCACTAGCCAAAGCATATGCCATGCTAGCTCAGAAGGATCAAAATGCACCAGATGTGATAGTGGGTAAATTTTTTCTCTTTGGCTCTGACATTCATGCATTTATAGATTCGGGATTGACGCATTTTTACATATGCACACCTTTACCCAGTCGAAAGGGTTTAGAGCTAGAGGCTTTAGAATATGATATTTTTGTCACTAACCCATTATGGCACAGTGTAAAGGTTAGTAAGGTATTCAAAAGTTACCCAGTTGACATACAGGGCAAACAGTTCCTAACAGATTTGATAGCGGTACTTTCCATGAGCTTAGTGTTATTTTGGGAAGTGATTGGTTTGCTCATCATAGAGTAATAGTACATTGTGGGAAGAGATAGATGATCATCAAAATTCCAGAACATGATGATAAGTGAGATCAGTGGACATCTTGAGAATGTGACATCAGTGTTGAAAGCAATGAAACTCATCAGTAAAGGATGCGAAACTTATTTAGCATATGTGGTAGATACGAAGAAAAGTAGTTCGAAACTAGTTGACATTCCTACTATATGTGAGTTTTCAGATGTATTTCTTTATAAGATGTTAGGGTTATCACCAGACTAGGAGATAGAGTTTGCTATTGATTTGGTACCTGGCACTGCTCCAATCTTCATTACACCTTACAAGATGACACCTGTTGAGTTAAAGAGTTGAAAGTGCAGTTACAAGACCTACTTGATAAGGGTATTATTCGACCTAGTGTTTCACTATGGGATGCTCTAGTTTTGTTTGTGAAGAAGAAAGATGACACATTATGTCTTTATATTGACTACAGATAGCTTAACAGGGTAACTATCAAGAATAAGTACCCATTACCCAGGACTGATGACTTGTTTGATCAACTAAAAGAAGTAGGTGTATTTTCAAAGATAAATCTTCGATCAAGATACCATTAGTTGAAGATCAAGAAGTCATACGTACCTAAGACAACATTCAGGACTTGGTATAATCATTATGAGCTCCTGATTATGTCATTTGGCTTGACAAATGCGCTAGCAATGTTTATAGACTAATGAATTGAGTGTTCAGACCCTTTCTAGACCAGTTTGTAATGGTATTCATTAATGACATTCTGGTATACTCTAGAGACATATAAGAACATGATCGACATCTCAGAATAGTGCTACATATATTAAGAGAGAAACAACTTTATTCTAAGTTATCGAAGTGTGAGTTTTGGCCTAAGAAAGTCAGTTTTCTGGATCATATAGTTTCAACTAAAGGTATTCGAATTGACCCTAATAAAATTGAGGCTATTATTAATTGGAAATCACATCAGAATGTAACAAAAGTGAGGAGTTTCTTTGGTTTAATCGGATACTATAGAAGGTTTAGAAAGGGTTTCTCCTTTATTGCTACTTTATTGACACAATTCCTCCAAAAAGATGTTCGTTTTGAATGGACAGACATATGTCAAATGAGTTTTGATCAACTCAAAGCAATATTGACAGAAGCGCTAATGCTGACCCAACCTACCCCAAGAAAAGACTTTGTAGTATACAGTGATTCTAGTCATAATGGGTTGGGTTATGTTTGAATGCAAAAAGGAAAAGTAATTGCATATGCCTCCAAATAGTTAAAGCCACACGAGCTCAATTACCCAACACATGATTTAGAATTAGCAGCAATATTTTTTATCCTGAAGATTTAGAGACATTATCTATATGGGGAGAGATGTTATATTTACATTAATCACAAGAGCTTTAAATATCTGAAGGAGTTGAATATGAGGTAAAAAAGATGGTTGGAGTTGATCAAAGACTATAACTGTGTGATTGACTATCAGCTAGAAAAAGATAATGTAGTTGCAGATGCGTTGAGTAAAAAGATTTTAGCTGAGATGTGAGTAGAATCCGCTCTGATATAGAGGATTAAAGATACTCAAAAACAAGACAAAAAATTGACAAAGATAGCTAAAGTGGTGAAAAAGGGAGAGAGACCCAAATTTCTATTGTTAGGAGATGACACAGTATATTTCAAGAATAGAATTTGTGTTTTTATTGTAGAAAAATTGAAGCAAGAGATCTTGAAAGAAGCGCATGAGACAATGTATACCATGCATCTAGGCAAAAATAAAATGTATCAGGACTTGAATGCACAATATTAGTGGTCAGGTATAAAAAAGGATATTACAGAATATGTTGCAAAGTGTTTGACATGCCAGTAAGTAAAGGATGAACATCAGTTTCCCATAGGATTGCTACAACAAATACCTGTACCAGAATGGAAATGGGAGAGAGTCACAATGGATTGTTTTTATGCTTACTAGTCACTCAAAAAAGGTATGATGCAATATGGGTGATAGTAGATTGATTGATAAAGTCAACACATTTTCTACCTATTAAAATGGACTATTTGTTGAACAAGCTTGTCGAGATCTACGTAAATGAGATTGTGAGATTACATAGAGTTTTAGTGTCCTTTATATTAAATAGAGATCCTAGATTTACTTTACAATTTTGGAAGAGCTTACAGCAGACTTTGGAAACTTGATTCAATGTTAGCACGATGTTCCATATGTAGACTGACGGACAATCAAAATAGGTAATTCAATTACTAGAGGACATGATGAGAAGTTGTGTGCTTGAGTTTAAAGGAAGTTGGGATCAATACTTATCTCTTATAGAGTTTGCTTACAATAATAGTCATCAGACAAGTATTGGTATGGCTCCCTATAAGGTATTGTACGAAAGGAAGTGTAGAACACCGGTTTGTTGGACTGAGCTGAGTGAGAAAAAGTTAGTAGGGTCAAAAGTAGTACAACAGACAGACAAAAAAGTTAGAGTGATTAAAGAAAGATGGAAAGTAGCCCATGATCGACAAAAATCTTATACGGATCTGAAGAGGCGAGATATTAAATATGCAGTTGGTGACAAAGTGTTCCTAAATGTTTCACCTTGGAAAAAAGTATTGAGATTTGGCAATAAAGGAAAGTTAAGTCCAAGATTCATTGGTCCCTATGAGATTTTGGAGAGAATCGGACCAATGACATATCAACTAGCTTTACCACAATAATTGGATAAGATTCATAATGTGTTTCATGTTTTAATGCTAAAAAGATACAAATAAGACGTGATGCATATTATTCCAGTTGAAGATATAGAAGTGCAGATAGATCTAACATACAAAGCGAAACCAGTAGCTATTCTAGCACGTGAAGAGAATGTTCTATAGAACAAAAGAGTTCCTCTAGTCAAAGTATTATAACAGAATCATTATATACAAGAAGCTACGTAGGA
Source organism: Triadica sebifera (assembly GCA_023653625.1). NCBI lineage: Eukaryota > Viridiplantae > Streptophyta > Magnoliopsida > Malpighiales > Euphorbiaceae > Triadica > Triadica sebifera. The sequence continues at coordinate 4,490,027 of CM042910.1, forward strand.
AAGCGAAGAAGTCATGAGAAGACAATATCCACAACCATTTAGTGCAGAATAAGAAGGTAAATTTTAATGACGAAATTTATTTTAAGAGGGAGAGAATGTGATATATGCTAATTTAGGCTTTGAGTCGAGTGTGTCACTAAATTGACTCGTTGGTCCGACCAGAGTCTAAATTCAGATTTTTACCTGATAGTAATTAAAATAGTGATAAATAATTATAAAAAATACTGAATAAAATATTTTATAGTTGTAAAGATGTTAAATTACGATAAAAGACCTAATTACAAAATTTGGAAAGTTTTGGGGTAATTTTATAATTTACCAAAAATTGGAGGATCAAATGAGATATTTACCAATTAAATATTATTTTGGACATAATTATTATGTGTTGGCCGACCATATCATATAAAAAGAGATTAGGATGTGAATAAGTCAAAAACAATATCAAAACTTTGGCCAAAATTAGTGAGCCCCACCTTTAAATTATTTTCTTCTTCCTTATCTCTTTCTTTTCTTCTTCTTCATCTCATTTTCTGCACCAAGACATCAACCACGTTTCTTCAAACCTTCATAACCAAAAACCTTAAGTTAGAGAGAGAAAGTGTGAAAGAGAGAAAGAAAGACATAGAAAATGGTACTTTCATGCATAAAAAAGTGAGAGAAAGCTAGTAGAAGGCTTGAAAGTGGAAAACAAGCTAGAAAAGAGGAGAGACAATATGTAGTTGTTGTTCATGGAAAGAAAATGGTAAAGGTAAGATGTTTTTCTTCATCTCTACAAATTTTTCTAAAAGAAAATGGTGTTTTAACCCCATATAGGGCTTAATTTGGAAGAGAAAGAGTTTAGGGGTTGTAGAGAGAAAATAAGGGCTAGAGATATTATGATGAGAAATGATGTTTAATGGAATTTTTTTTTATAAGTTTTAGGTACTCAAATTGAAGGAAAACAAGTAATAGAAGAGAAAAAAAAAAGAAAAAACTTAAATTGCCTAAAACTAATAATAATAATAATAATAATAATAATAATAATAATAAGGTATATGCATACTTTTAGGCAATAGTCTATAAATTAATTTGTACTTTCATGACTAAATTATTTAATGTGCTAAATATGTGATTTAAATGCATATAATTACTTTTTTGCCTAACTTTAGAGTTTAAAAGAATAAGGTGAATTTAAGGTTAAATATGATTTAAAAGTTGACATGTGAAATTATAGAAAATGGTAATTAGAGTTATATGTACTTAAAATGAAGAATAAGAACATAATTTTTAACTTGAGATGCATATTTGATAATTTTAAGAAATAAAAAAATTATTATTATAGTTATACCAAAACTACTTATGATAATTTGAAAATGAGTTAAATTAATATTATTTTGAGCATATTATGATAGAGCAAAAAAAATGGTTATAGCATAGAATAATTGAAAATAAAAAATATATATTGACTATGTTATAAAAGACAAGAGACAGTGTAGCACCTCCTCACCCGAACTGCACGTGCCCGGATGAGGGAGCGCTATTGTCCTTTCTTTCTCATACTTCATATATATATATATTTACATTTTTTTATTCATGTATATATAGATATAAATAAAAATCAGAGTACAATTTATTTACATAATATAGTAATTTTTAACATCAGAGTAATTCTTAACAAACTTTAGAAGTAAGTTTTACAAACTCAAACATTTCTTTAATATAAAAGTTTTAAAACTAGTAACCCACTTTCTCAAGATTTAGCTTCTTTACTTGACTGGGATCACCGCTTGCTTTATCTAGCATATTTAGCTACCTTTCTATATCTGCGTGGAAATTAAACTCTACGCTAAGCTCTAAGCTTAGTGGTGCATATAAATAAGGCAATATACTATATCATGCAACAAGCATTAACAATTATCATTTTGTGCATTAAAATGTTTGCATGCATGACTATCAACATATTTCTATTTCATAAAAGTATAAATGTCATGCTCATATAGACATTGTTATTTTCATTTATCTTTAATAGCAAATTATTCTGTAAATCTCTTTATCATTACATTTCAATCTCATATCATCATCATTTTCTTATTCTTTCCTTTTCTTATCTTTCCGACATATCCTCATTATCTTTCCCACATCACTCTAAATTTTTGGACTGACTGGATATGGGTTATGGATCAGGAGCGCTCACACAAGCTTATGCCACCCTGTCCACTATCTGGCTCATAAGAGCTTCTTAAATCAATGGCGCTCACACAAGCTTATGCCACATTAATTGAGTATAATTTCATCACAGATGAATAACCGGATCAAGGCCGCTCACACAAGCTTATGACACCTTGTCCTCATTTATATGTGCTCATCGGAGCTTTCTCAAGTTAGTAGCGCTCACACAAGCTTTAGCCACACTGACTGAGCATCCCAGACCAATGACGCTCACACAAGCTTTAGCCACATTGGTTGAGGTATAGTATGGTACCGTTTGCCCCCTT